>LR999967.1:82234884-82581919 GCA_905220375.1 Tachina fera | reverse complement strand
GCTAGCTAGCAATAGTATACTATACTATATATATGCTAGCTAGCTAGCAATAGTATACTATACTATATATATGCTAGCTAGCTAGCAATAGTATACTATACTATATATATGCTAGCTAGCTAGCAATAGTATACTATACTATATATATGCTAGCTAGCTAGCAATAGTATACTAACTATATATATGCTAGCTAGCTAGCAATAGTATACTATACTATATATATGCTAGCTAGCTAGCAATAGTATACTATACTATATATATGCTAGCTAGCTAGCAATAGTATACTATACTATATATATGCTAGCTAGCTAGCAATAGTATACTATACTATATATATGCTAGCTAGCTAGCAATAGTATACTATACTATATATAATGCTAGCTAGCTAGCAATAGTATACTATACTATATATATGCTAGCTAGCTAGCAATAGTAAACTATACTATATATGCTAGCTAGCTAGCAATAGTATACTATACTATATATATGCTAGCTAGCTAGCAATAGTATACTATACTATATATATGCTAGCTAGCTAGCAATAGTATACTATACTATATATATGCTAGCTAGCTAGCAATAGTATACTATACTATATATATGCTAGCTAGCTAGCAATAGTATACTATACTATATATATGCTAGCTAGCTAGCAATAGTATACTATACTATATATATGCTAGCTAGCAATAGTATACTATACTATATATATGCTAGCTAGCTAGCAATAGTATACTATACTATATATATGCTAGCTAGCTAGCAATAGTATACTATACTATATATATGCTAGCTAGCTAGCAATAGTATACTATACTATATATATGCTAGCTAGCTAGCAATAGTATACTATACTATATATATGCTAGCTAGCTAGCAATAGTATACTATACTATATATATGCTAGCTAGCTAGCAATAGTATACTATACTATATATATGCTAGCTAGCTAGCAATAGTATACTATACTATATATATGCTAGCTAGCTAGCAATAGTATACTATACTATATATATGCTAGCTAGCTAGCAATAGTATACTATACTATATATATGCTAGCTAGCTAGCAATAGTATACTATACTATATATATGCTAGCTAGCTAGCAATAGTATACTATACTATATATAATGCTAGCTAGCTAGCAATAGTATACTATACTATATATATGCTAGCTAGCTAGCAATAGTATACTATAGCTATATATATGCTAGCTAGCTAGCAATAGTATACTATACTATATATATGCTAGCTAGCTAGCAATAGTATACTATACTATATATATGCTAGCTAGCTAGCAATAGTATACTATACTATATATATGCTAGCTAGCTAGCAATAGTATACTATACTATATATATGCTAGCTAGCTAGCAATAGTATACTATACTAATATATATGCTAGCTAGCTAGCAATAGTATACTATACTATATATATGCTAGCTAGCTAGCAATAGTATACTATACTATATATATGCTAGCTAGCTAGCAATAGTATACTATACTATATATATGCTAGCTAGCTAGCAATAGTATACTATACTATATATATGCTAGCTAGCTAGCAATAGTATACTATACTATATATATGCTAGCTAGCTAGCAATAGTATACTATACTATATATATGCTAGCTAGCTAGCAATAGTATACTATACTATATATATGCTAGCTAGCTAGCAATAGTATACTATACTATATATATGCTAGCTAGCTAGCAATAGTATACTATACTATATATATGCTAGCTAGCTAGCAATAGTATACTATACTATATATATGCTAGCTAGCTAGCAATAGTATACTATACTATATATGCTAGCTAGCTAGCAATAGTATACTATACTATATATGCTAGCTAGCTAGCAATAGTATACTATACTATATATGCTAGCTAGCTAGCAATAGTATACTATACTATATATGCTAGCTAGCTAGCAATAGTATACTATACTATATATATGCTAGCTAGCTAGCAATAGTATACTATACTATATATGCTAGCTAGCTAGCAATAGTATACTATACTATATATGCTAGCTAGCTAGCAATAGTATACTATACTATATATGCTAGCTAGCTAGCAATAGTATACTATACTATATATGCTAGCTAGCTAGCAATAGTATACTATACTATATATATGCTAGCTAGCTAGCAATAGTATACTATACTATATATGCTAGCTAGCTAGCAATAGTATACTATACTATATATATGCTAGCTAGCTAGCAATAGTATACTATACTATATATATGCTAGCTAGCTAGCAATAGTATACTATACTATATATATGCTAGCTAGCTAGCAATAGTATACTATACTATATATATGCTAGCTAGCTAGCAATAGTATACTATACTATATATGCTAGCTAGCTAGCAATAGTATACTATACTATATATATGCTAGCTAGCTAGCAATAGTATACTATACTATATATATGCTAGCTAGCTAGCAATAGTATACTATACTATATATATGCTAGCTAGCTAGCAATAGTATACTATACTATATATATGCTAGCTAGCTAGCAATAGTATACTATACTATATATATGCTAGCTAGCTAGCAATAGTATACTATACTATATATATGCTAGCTAGCTAGCAATAGTATACTATACTATATATATGCTAGCTAGCTAGCAATAGTATACTATACTATATATATGCTAGCTAGCTAGCAATAGTATACTATACTATATATATGCTAGCTAGCTAGCAATAGTATACTATACTATATATATGCTAGCTAGCTAGCAATAGTATACTATACTATATATATGCTAGCTAGCTAGCAATAGTATACTATACTATATATATGCTAGCTAGCTAGCAATAGTATACTATACTATATATATGCTAGCTAGCTAGCAATAGTATACTATACTATATATATGCTAGCTAGCTAGCAATAGTATACTATACTATATATATGCTAGCTAGCTAGCAATAGTATACTATACTATATATATGCTAGCTAGCTAGCAATAGTATACTATACTATATATGCTAGCTAGCTAGCAATAGTATACTATACTATATATATGCTAGCTAGCTAGCAATAGTATACTATACTATATATATGCTAGCTAGCTAGCAATAGTATACTATACTATATATATGCTAGCTAGCTAGCAATAGTATACTATACTATATATATGCTAGCTAGCTAGCAATAGTATACTATACTATATATATGCTAGCTAGCTAGCAATAGTATACTATACTATATATATGCTAGCTAGCTAGCAATAGTATACTATACTATATATATGCTAGCTAGCTAGCAATAGTATACTATACTATATATATGCTAGCTAGCTAGCAATAGTATACTATACTATATATATGCTAGCTAGCTAGCAATAGTATACTATACTATATATATGCTAGCTAGCTAGCAATAGTATACTATACTATATATATGCTAGCTAGCTAGCAATAGTATACTATACTATATATATGCTAGCTAGCTAGCAATAGTATACTATACTATATATATGCTAGCTAGCTAGCAATAGTATACTATACTATATATATGCTAGCTAGCTAGCAATAGTATACTATACTATTGCTAGCTAGCTAGCATAGTATACTATACTATATATATGCTAGCTAGCTAGCAATAGTATACTATACTATATATATGCTAGCTAGCTAGCAATAGTATACTATACTATATATATGCTAGCTAGCTAGCAATAGTATACTATACTATATATATGCTAGCTAGCTAGCAATAGTATACTATACTATATATATGCTAGCTAGCTAGCAATAGTATACTATACTATATATATGCTAGCTAGCTAGCAATAGTATACTATACTATATATATGCTAGCTAGCTAGCAATAGTATACTATACTATATATATGCTAGCTAGCTAGCAATAGTATACTATACTATATATATGCTAGCTAGCTAGCAATAGTATACTATACTATATATATGCTAGCTAGCTAGCAATAGTATACTATACTATATATATGCTAGCTAGCTAGCAATAGTATACTATACTATATATATGCTAGCTAGCTAGCAATAGTATACTATACTATATATATGCTAGCTAGCTAGCAATAGTATACTATACTATATATATGCTAGCTAGCTAGCAATAGTATACTATACTATATATATGCTAGCTAGCTAGCAATAGTATACTATACTATATATATGCTAGCTAGCTAGCAATAGTATACTATACTATATATATGCTAGCTAGCTAGCAATAGTATACTATACTATATATATGCTAGCTAGCTAGCAATAGTATACTATACTATATATATGCTAGCTAGCTAGCAATAGTATACTATACTATATATATGCTAGCTAGCTAGCAATAGTATACTATACTATATATATGCTAGCTAGCTAGCAATAGTATACTATACTATATATATGCTAGCTAGCTAGCAATAGTATACTATACTATATATATGCTAGCTAGCTAGCAATAGTATACTATACTATATATATGCTAGCTAGCTAGCAATAGTATAGTATACTATTGCTAGCTAGCTAGCAATAGTATACTATACTATATATATGCTAGCTAGCAATAGTATACACTATACTATATATGCTGGCTAGCTAGCAATAGTATACTATACTATATATGCTAGCTAGCTAGCAATAGTATACTATACTATATATGCTGGCTAGCTAGCAATAGTATACTATACTATATATGCTAGCTAGCTAGCAATAGTATACTATACTATATATGCTAGCTAGCTAGCAATAGTATACTATACTATATATGCTAGCTAGCTAGCAATAGTATACTATACTATATATGCTAGCTAGCTAGCAATAGTATACTATACTATATATGCTGGCTAGCTAGCAATAGTATACTATACTATATATGCTAGCTAGCTAGCAATAGTATACTATACTATATATGCTGGCTAGCTAGCAATAGTATACTATACTATATATGCTAGCTAGCTAGCAATAGTATACTATACTATATATGCTGGCTAGCTAGCAATAATATACTATGATATAGATGCTAGCTAGCTAGCAATAGTATACTATACTATATATGCTAGCTAGCTAGCAATAGTATACTATACTATATATGCTAGCTAGCTAGCAATAGTATACTATACTATATGCTGGCTAGCTAGCAATAGTATACTATACTATATATGCTGGCTAGCTAGCAATAGTATACTATACTATATATGCTAGCTAGCTAGCAATAGTATACTATACTATATATGCTAGCTAGCTAGCAATAGTATACTATACTATATATGCTAGCTAGCTAGCAATAGTATACTATACTATATATGCTAGCTAGCTAGCAATAGTATACTATACTATATATGCTGGCTAGCTAGCAATAGTATACTATACTATATATGCTAGCTAGCTAGCAATTGTATACTATACTATATATGCTGGCTAGCTAGCAATAGTATACTATACTATATATGCTAGCTAGCTAGCAATAGTATACTATACTATATATGCTGGCTAGCTAGCAATAGTATACTATACTATATATGCTAGCTAGCTAGCAATAGTATACTATACTATATATGCTGGCTAGCTAGCAATAGTATACTATACTATATATGCTGGCTAGCTAGCAATAGTATACTATACTATATATGCTAGCTAGCTAGCAATAGTATACTATACTATATATGCTAGCTAGCTAGCAATAGTATACTATACTATATATGCTAGCTAGCTAGCAATAGTATACTATACTATATATGCTAGCTAGCTAGCAATAGTATACTATACTATATATGCTAGCTAGCTAGCAATAGTATACTATACTATATATGCTGGCTACCTAGCAATAGTATACTATACTATATATGCTAGCTAGCTAGCAATAGTATACTATACTATATATGCTGGCTAGCTAGCAATAGTATACTATACTATATATGCTAGCTAGCTAGCAATAGTATACTATACTATATATGCTGGCTAGCTAGCAATAGTATACTATACTATATATGCTGGCTAGCTAGCAATAATATACTATGATATAGATGCTAGTTAGCTAGCAATAGTATACTATACTATATATGCTAGCTAGCTAGCAATAGTATACTATACTATATATGCTGGCTAGCTAGCAATAGTATACTATACTATATATGCTGGCTAGCTAGCAATAGTATACTATACTATATATGCTAGCTAGCTAGCAATAGTATACTATACTATATATGCTGGCTAGCTAGCAATAGTATACTATACTATATATGCTGGCTAGCTAGCAATAGTATACTATACTATATATGCTAGCTAGCTAGCAATAGTATACTATACTATATATGCTGGCTAGCTAGCAATAGTATACTATACTATATATGCTAGCTAGCTAGCAATAGTATACTATACTATATATGCTGGCTAGCTAGCAATAGTATACTATACTATATATGCTAGCTAGCTAGCAGTAGTATACTATACTATATATGCTGGCTAGCTAGCAATAGTATACTATACTATATATGCTGGCTAGCTAGCAATAATATACTATGATATAGATGCAAGCTAGCTAGCAATAGTATACTATACTATATATGCTAGCTAGCTAGCAATAGTATACTATACTATATATGCTGGCTAGCTAGCAATAGTATACTATACTATATATGCTGGCTAGCTAGCAATAGTATACTATACTATATATGCTAGCTAGCTAGCAATAGTATACTATACTATATATGCTGGCTAGCTAGCAATAGTATACTATACTATATATGCTGGCTAGCTAGCAATAGTATACTATACTATATATGCTAGCTAGCTAGCAATAGTATACTATACTATATATGCTGGCTAGCTAGCAATAGTATACTATACTATATATGCTAGCTAGCTAGCAATAGTATACTATACTATATATGCTAGCTAGCTAGCAATAGTATACTATACTATATATGCTAGCTAGCTAGCAATAGTATACTATACTATATATGCTGGCTAGCTAGCAATAGTATACTATACTATATATGCTGGCTAGCTAGCAATAGTATACTATACTATATATGCTGGCTAGCTAGCAATAGTATACTATACTATATATGCTGGCTAGCTAGCAATAGTATACTATACTATATATGCTGGCTAGCTAGCAATAGTATACTATACTATATATGCTGGCTAGCTAGCAATAGTATACTATACTATATATGCTGGCTAGCTAGCAATAGTATACTATACTATATATGCTAGCTAGCTAGCAATAGTATACTATACTATATATGCTGGCTAGCTAGCAATAGTATACTATACTATATATGCTAGCTAGCTAGCAATAGTATACGATACTATATATGCTGGCTAGCTAGCAATAGTATACTATACTATATATGCTGGCTAGCTAGCAATAGTATACTATACTATATATGCTAGCTAGCTAGCAATAGTATACTATACTATATATGCTAGCTAGCTAGCAATAGTATACTATACTATATATGCTAGCTAGCTAGCAATAGTATACTATACTATATATGCTAGCTAGCTAGCAATAGTATACTATACTATATATGCTGGCTAGCTAGCAATAGTATACTATACTATATATGCTAGCTAGCTAGCAATAGTATACTATACTATATATGCTGGCTAGCTAGCAATAGTATACTATACTATATATGCTGGCTAGCTAGCAATAGTATACTATACTATATATGCTAGCTAGCTAGCAATAGTATACTATACTATATATGCTGGCTAGCTAGCAATAGTATACTATACTATATATGCTGGCTAGCTAGCAATAGTATACTATACTATATATGCTAGCTAGCTAGCAATAGTATACTATACTATATATGCTGGCTAGCTAGCAATAGTATACTATACTATATATGCTGGCCAGCTAGCAATAGTATACTATACTATATATGCTAGCTAGCTAGCAATAGTATACTATACTATATATGCTGGCTAGCTAGCAATAGTATACTATACTATATATGCTGGCTAGCTAGCAATAGTATACTATACTATATATGCTAGCTAGCTAGCAATAGTATACTATACTATATATGCTGGCTAGCTAGCAATAGTATACTATACTATATATGCTAGCTAGCTAGCAATAGTATACTATACTATATATGCTGGCTAGCTAGCAATAGTATACTATACTATATATGCTGGCTAGCTAGCAATAGTATACTATACTATATATGCTGGCTAGCTAGCAATAGTATACTATACTATATATGCTAGCTAGCTAGCAATAGTATACTATACTATATATGCTGGCTAGCTAGCAATAGTATACTATACTATATATGCTGGCTAGCTAGCAATAGTATACTATACTATATATGCTAGCTAGCTAGCAATAGTATACTATACTATATATGCTAGCTAGCTAGCAATAATATACTATACTATATATGCTGGCTAGCTAGCAATAATATACTATACTATATATGCTGGCTAGCTAGCAATAATATACTATACTATATATGCTGGCTAGCTAGCAATAGTATACTATACTATATATGCTGGCTAGCTAGCAATAATATACTATACTATATATGCTGGCTAGCTAGCAATAGTATACTATACTATATATGCTGGCTAGCTAGCAATAGTATACTATACTATATATGCTAGCTAGCTAGCAATAGTATACTATACTATATATGCTGGCTAGCTAGCAATAGTATACTATACTATATATGCTAGCTAGCTAGCAATAGTATACTATACTATATATGCTGGCTAGCTAGCAATAGTATACTATACTATATATGCTGGCTAGCTAGCAATAGTATACTATACTATATATGCTGGCTAGCTAGCAATAGTATACTATACTATACATGCTAACTAGCTAGCAATAGTATACTATACTATACATGCTAGCTAGCTAGCAATAGTATATTATACTATACATGCTAGCTAGCTAGCAATAGTATACTATACTATACATGCTAGCAAGCTAGCAATAGTATACTATACTATACATGCTAGCTAGCTAGCAATAGTATACTATACTATACATGCTAGCAAGCTAGCAATAGTATACTATACTATACATGCTAGCTAGCTAGCAAAAGTAAACTATACTATACATGCTAGCTAGCTAGCAAAAGTATACTATACTATACATGCTAGCTAGCTAGCAAAAGTATACTATAAGATACATGCTAGCTAGCTAGCAAAAGTATACTATACTATACATGCTAGCTAGCTAGCAAAAGTATACTATACTATATATGCTAGCTAGCTAGCAATAGTATACTATACTATATATGCTAGCTAGCTAGCAATAGTATACTATACTATATATGCTAGTTAGCTAGCAAAAGTATACTATACTATATATGCTAGCTAGCTAGCAATAGTATACTATACTATATATGCTAGTTAGCTAGCAATAGTATACTATACTATATATGCTAGCTAGCTAGCAATAGTATACTATACTATATATGCTAGCTAGCTAGCAATAGTATACTATACTATATATGCTAGCTAGCTAGCAATAGTATACTATACTATATATGCTAGCTAGCTAGCAATAGTATACTATACTATATATGCTAGCTAGCTAGCAATAGTATACTATACTATATATGCTAGCCAGCTAGCAATAGTATACTATACTATATATGCTAGCTAGCTAGCAATAGTATACTATACTATATATGCTAGCTAGCTAGCAATAGTATACTATACTATATATGCTAGCTAGCTAGCAATAGTATACTATACTATATATGCTAGCTAGCTAGCAATAGTATACTATACTATATATGCTAGCTAGCTAGCAATAGTATACTATACTATATATGCTAGCTAGCTAGCAATAGTATACTATACTATATATGCTAGCTAGCTAGCAATAGTATACTATACTATATATGCTGGCTAGCTAGCAATAGTATACTATACTATATATGCTGGCTAGCTAGCAATAGTATACTATACTATATATGCTAGCTAGCTAGCAATAGTATACTATACTATATATGCTGGCTAGCCAACAATAGTATACTATACTATATATGCTGGCTAGCTAGCAATACTATACTATATATGCTGGCTAGCTAGCAATAGTATACTATACTATATATGCTGGCTAGCTAGCAATAGTATACTATACTATATATGCTGGCTAGCTAGCAATAGTATACTATACTATATATGCTAGCTAGCTAGCAATAGTATACCATACCATATATGCTGGCTAGCTAGCAATAGTATACTATACTATATATGCTAGCTAGCTAGCAATAGTATACCATACTATATATGCTGGCTAGCTAGCAATAGTATACTATACTATATATGCTAGCTAGCTAGCAATAGTATACCATACTATATATGCTAGCTAGCTAGCAATAGTATACCATACTATATATGCTGGCTAGCTAGCAATAGTATACTATACTATATATGCTAGCTAGCTAGCAATAGTATACCATACTATATATGCTGGCTAGCTAGCAAAAGTATACTATACTATATATGCTAGCTAGCTAGCAATAGTATACCATACTATATATGCTGGCTAGCTAGCAATAGTATACTATACTATATATGCTGGCTAGCTAGCAATAGTATACTATACTATATATGCTGGCTAGCTAGCAATAGTATACTATACTATATATGCTGGCTAGCTAGCAATAGTATACTATACTATATATGCTGGCTAGCTAGCAATAGTATACTATACTATATATGCTGGCTAGCTAGCAATAGTATACTATACTATATATGCTGGCTAGCTAGCAATAGTATACTATACTATATATGCTAGCTAGCTAGCAATAGTATACTATACTATATATGCTGGCTAGCTAGCAATAGTATACTATACTATATATGCTAGCTAGCTAGCAATAGTATATTATACTATATATGCTAGCTAGCTAGCAATAGTATATTATACTATACATGCTAGCTAGCTAGCAATAGTATACTATACTATATATGCTAGCTGGCTAGCAATAGTATATTATACTATACATGCTAGCTAGCTAGCATTAGTATACTATACTTATGCTAGCTAGCTAGCAATAGTATATTATACTATATATGCTAGCTAGCTAGCAATAGTATAATATACTATACATGCTAGCTAGCTAGCATTAGTATATTATACTATACATGCTAGCTAGCTAGCATTAGTATACTATACTATATATGCTAGCTAGCTAGCAATAGCATACTATACTATATATGCTAGCTAGCTAGCAATAGCATACTATACTATATATGCTAGCTAGCTAGCAATAGCATACTATACTATATATGCTAGCTAGCTAGCAATAGTATACTATACTATATATGCTAGCTAGCTAGCAATAGTATACTATACTATATATGCTGGCTAGCTAGCAATAGTATACTATACTATATATGCTGGCTAGCTAGCAATAGTATACTATACTATATATGCTGGCTAGCTAGCAATAGTATACTATACTATATATGCTAGCTAGCCAGCAATAGTATACTATACTATATATGCTAGCTAGCCAGCAATAGTATACTATACTATATATGCTAGCTAGCTAGCAATAGCATACTATACTATATATGCTAGCTAGCTAGCAATAGTATACTATACTATATATGCTGGCTAGCTAGCAATAGTATACTATACTATATATGCTGGCTAGCTAGCAATAGTATACTATACTATATATGCTGGCTAGCTAGCAATAGTATACTATACTATATATGCTAGCTAGCCAGCAATAGTATACTATACTATATATGCTAGCTAGCCAGCAATAGTATACTATACTATATATGCTAGCTAGCTAGCAATAGTATACTATACTATATATGCTAGCTAGCTAGCAATAGTATACTATACTATATATGCTGGCTAGCTAGCAATAGTATACTATACTATATATGCTGGCTAGCTAGCAATAGTATACTATACTATATATGCTAGCTAGCCAGCAATAGTATACTATACTATATATGCTAGCTAGCTAGCAATAGTATACTATACTATATATGCTGGCTAGCTAGCAATAGTATATTATACTATATATGCTAGCTAGCTAGCAATAGTATATTATACTATACATGCTAGCTAGCAATAGTATATTATACTATACATGCTAGCTAGCTAGCAATAGCATACTATACTATATATGCTAGCTAGCTAGCAATAGTATACTATACTATATATGCTAGCTAGCTAGCAATAGTATACTATACTATATATGCTGGCTAGCTAGCAATAGTATACTATACTATATATGCTGGCTAGCTAGCAATAGTATACTATACTATATATGCTGGCTAGCTAGCAATAGTATACTATACTATATATGCTAGCTAGCCAGCAATAGTATACTATACTATATATGCTAGCTAGCCAGCAATAGTATACTATACTATATATGCTAGCTAGCCAGCAATAGTATACTATACTAAATATGCTAGCTAGCCAGCAATAGTATACTATACTATATATGCTGGCTAGCTAGCAATAGTATACTATACTATATATGCTAGCTAGCTAGCAATAGTATACTATACTATATATGCTGGCTAGCTAGCAATAGTATACTATACTATATATGCTGGCTAGCTAGCAATAGTATACTATACTATATATGCTAGCTAGCCAGCAATAGTATACTATACTATATATGCTAGCTAGCCAGCAATAGTATACTATACTATATATGCTGGCTAGCTAGCAATAGTATACTATACTATATATGCTGGCTAGCTAGCAATAGTATACTATACTATATATGCTGGCTAGCTAGCAATAGTATACTATACTATATATGCTAGCTAGCTAGCAATAGTATACTATACTATATATGCTGGCTAGCTAGCAATAGTATACTATACTATATATGCTAGCTAGCTAGCAATAGTATACTATACTATATATGCTGGCTAGCTAGCAATAGTATACTATACTATATATGCTGGCTAGCTAGCAATAGTATACTATACTATATATATGCTAGCTAGCTAGCAATAGTATACTATACTATATATGCTGGCTAGCTAGCAATAGTATACTATACTATATATGCTGGCTAGCTAGCAATAGTATACTATACTATATATGCTGGCTAGCTAGCAATAGTATATTATACTATATATGCTAGCTAGCTAGCAATAGTATATTATACTATATATGCTAGCTAGCTAGCAATAGTATACTATACTATATATGCTGGCTAGCTAGCAATAGTATATTATACTATATATGCTAGCTAGCTAGCAATAGTATACTATACTATATATGCTAGCTAGCTAGCAATAGTATACTATACTATATATGCTAGTTAGCTAGCAATAGTATACTATACTATATATGCTAGCTAGCTAGCAATAGTATACTATACTATATATGCTAGTTAGCTAGCAATAGTATACTATACTATATATGCTAGCTAGCTAGCAATAGTATACTATACTATATATGCTAGCTAGCTAGCAATAGTATACTATACTATATATGCTAGTTAGCTAGCAAAAGTATACTATACTATATATGCTAGCTAGCTAGCAATAGTATACTATACTATATATGCTAGTTAGCTAGCAATAGTATACTATACTATATATGCTAGCTAGCTAGCAATAGTATACTATACTATATATGCTAGCTAGCTAGCAATAGTATACTATACTATATATGCTAGCTAGCTAGCAATAGTATACTATACTATATATGCTAGTTAGCTAGCAAAAGTATACTATACTATATATGCTAGCTAGCTAGCAATAGTATACTATACTATATATGCTAGTTAGCTAGCAATAGTATACTATACTATATATGCTAGTTAGCTAGCAAAAGTATACTATACTATATATGCTAGCTAGCTAGCAATAGTATACTATACTATATATGCTAGTTAGCTAGCAATAGTATACTATACTATATATGCTAGCTAGCTAGCAATAGTATACTATACTATATATGCTAGCTAGCTAGCAATAGTATACTATACTATATATGCTAGCTAGCTAGCAATAGTATACTATACTATATATGCTAGCTAGCTAGCAATAGTATACTATACTATATATGCTAGCTAGCTAGCAATAGTATACTATACTATATATGCTAGCTAGCTAGCAATAGTATACTATACTATATATGCTAGCCAGCTAGCAATAGTATACTATACTATATATGCTAGCTAGCTAGCAATAGTATACTATACTATATATGCTAGCTAGCTAGCAATAGTATACTATACTATATATGCTAGCTAGCTAGCAATAGTATACTATACTATATATGCTAGCTAGCTAGCAATAGTATACTATACTATATATGCTAGCTAGCTAGCAATAGTATACTATACTATATATGCTAGCTAGCTAGCAATAGTATACTATACTATATATGCTGGCTAGCTAGCAATAGTATACTATACTATATATGCTGGCTAGCTAGCAATAGTATACTATACTATATATGCTAGCTAGCTAGCAATAGTATACTATACTATATATGCTGGCTAGCCAACAATAGTATACTATACTATATATGCTGGCTAGCTAGCAATAGTATACTATACTATATATGCTGGCTAGCTAGCAATAGTATACTATACTATATATGCTGGCTAGCTAGCAATAGTATACTATACTATATATGCTGGCTAGCTAGCAATAGTATACTATACTATATATGCTAGCTAGCTAGCAATAGTATACCATACCATATATGCTGGCTAGCTAGCAATAGTATACTATACTATATATGCTAGCTAGCTAGCAATAGTATACCATACTATATATGCTGGCTAGCTAGCAATAGTATACTATACTATATATGCTAGCTAGCTAGCAATAGTATACCATACTATATATGCTAGCTAGCTAGCAATAGTATACCATACTATATATGCTGGCTAGCTAGCAATAGTATACTATACTATATATGCTAGCTAGCTAGCAATAGTATACCATACTATATATGCTGGCTAGCTAGCAATAGTATACTATACTATATATGCTAGCTAGCTAGCAATAGTATACCATACTATATATGCTGGCTAGCTAGCAATAGTATACTATACTATATATGCTAGCTAGCTAGCAATAGTATACTATACTATATATGCTGGCTAGCTAGCAATAGTATACTATACTATATATGCTGGCTAGCTAGCAATAGTATACTATACTTTATATGCTGGCTAGCTAGCAATAGTATACTATACTATATATGCTGGCTAGCTAGCAATAGTATACTATACTATATATGCTGGCTAGCTAGCAATAGTATACTATACTATATATGCTAGCTAGCTAGCAATAGTATACTATACTATATATGCTGGCTAGCTAGCAATAGTATACTATACTATATATGCTAGCTAGCTAGCAATAGTATATTATACTATATATGCTAGCTAGCTAGCAATAGTATATTATACTATACATGCTAGCTAGCTAGCAATAGTATACTATACTATATATGCTAGCTGGCTAGCAATAGTATATTATACTATACATGCTAGCTAGCTAGCATTAGTATACTATACTTATGCTAGCTAGCTAGCAATAGTATATTATACTATATATGCTAGCTAGCTAGCAATAGTATATTATACTATACATGCTAGCTAGCTAGCATTAGTATATTATACTATACATGCTAGCTAGCTAGCATTAGTATACTATACTATATATGCTAGCTAGCTAGCAATAGCATACTATACTATATATGCTAGCTAGCTAGCAATAGCATACTATACTATATATGCTAGCTAGCTAGCAATAGTATACTATACTATATATGCTAGCTAGCTAGCAATAGTATACTATACTATATATGCTGGCTAGCTAGCAATAGTATACTATACTATATATGCTGGCTAGCTAGCAATAGTATACTATACTATATATGCTGGCTAGCTAGCAATAGTATACTATACTATATATGCTAGCTAGCCAGCAATAGTATACTATACTATATATGCTAGCTAGCCAGCAATAGTATACTATACTATATATGCTAGCTAGCTAGCAATAGCATACTATACTATATATGCTAGCTAGCTAGCAATAGTATACTATACTATATATGCTGGCTAGCTAGCAATAGTATACTATACTATATATGCTGGCTAGCTAGCAATAGTATACTATACTATATATGCTGGCTAGCTAGCAATAGTATACTATACTATATATGCTAGCTAGCTAGCAATAGTATACTATACTATATATGCTAGCTAGCCAGCAATAGTATACTATACTATATATGCTAGCTAGCTAGCAATAGTATACTATACTATATATGCTAGCTAGCTAGCAATAGTATACTATACTATATATGCTGGCTAGCTAGCAATAGTATACTATACTATATATGCTGGCTAGCTAGCAATAGTATACTATACTATTGCTAGCTAGCCAGCAATAGTATACTATACTATATATGCTAGCTAGCTAGCAATAGTATACTATACTATATATGCTGGCTAGCTAGCAATAGTATATTATACTATATATGCTAGCTAGCTAGCAATAGTATATTATACTATACATGCTAGCTAGCAATAGTATATTATACTATACATGCTAGCTAGCTAGCAATAGCATACTATACTATATATGCTAGCTAGCTAGCAATAGTATACTATACTATATATGCTAGCTAGCTAGCAATAGTATACTATACTATATATGCTGGCTAGCTAGCAATAGTATACTATACTATATATGCTGGCTAGCTAGCAATAGTATACTATACTATATATGCTGGCTAGCTAGCAATAGTATACTATACTATATATGCTAGCTAGCCAGCAATAGTATACTATACTATATATGCTAGCTAGCCAGCAATAGTATACTATACTATATATGCTAGCTAGCCAGCAATAGTATACTATACTATATATGCTAGCTAGCCAGCAATAGTATACTATACTATATATGCTGGCTAGCTAGCAATAGTATACTATACTATATATGCTGGCTAGCTAGCAATAGTATACTATACTATATATGCTGGCTAGCTAGCAATAGTATACTATACTATATATGCTGGCTAGCTAGCAATAGTATACTATACTATATATGCTGGCTAGCTAGCAATAGTATACTATACTATATATGCTAGCTAGCTAGCAATAGTATACTATACTATATATGCTGGCTAGCTAGCAATAGTATACTATACTATATATGCTGGCTAGCTAGCAATAGTATACTATACTATATATGCTAGCTAGCTAGCAATAGTATGCTATACTATATATGCTGGCTAGCTAGCAATAGTATACTATACTATATATGCTGGCTAGCTAGCAATAGTATACTATACTATATATGCTGGCTAGCTAGCAATATTATATTATACTATATATGCTAGCTAGCTAGCAATAGTATACTATACTATATATGCTGGCTAGCTAGCAATAGTATATTATACTATATATGCTAGCTAGCTAGCAATAGTATACTATACTATATATGCTAGCTAGCTAGCATTAGTATACTATACTATATATGCTAGCTAGCTAGCAATAGTATATTATACTATACATGCTAGCTAGCTAGCAATAGTATATTATACTATACATGCTAGCTAGCTAGCAATAGTATATTATACTATACATGCTAGCTAGCTAGCAATAGTATATTATACTATACATGCTAGCTAGCTAGCAATAGTATATTATACTATACATGCTAGCTAGCTAGCAATAGTATATTATACTATACATGCTAGCTAGCTAGCAATAGTATACTATACTATTTATGCTAGCTAGCTAGCAATAGCATACTATACTATATATGCTAGCTAACTAGCAATAGTATACTATACTATATATGCTGGCTAGCTAGCAATAGTATACTATACTATATATGCTGGCTAGCTAGCAATAGTATACTATACTATATATGCTGGCTAGCTAGCAATAGTATACCATACTATATATGCTGGCTAGCTAGCAATAGTATACTATACTATATATGCTAGCTAGCTAGCAATAGTATACTATACTATATATGCTGGCTAGCTAGCAATAGTATACTATACTATATATGCTGGCTAGCTAGCAATAGTATACTATACTATATATGCTGGCTAGCTAGCAATACTATACTATACTATATATGCTAGCTAGCCAGCAATAGTATACTATACTATATATGCTAGCTAGCCAGCAATAGTATACTATACTATATATGCTGGCTAGCTAGCAATAGTATACTATACTATATATGCTAGCTAGCTAGCAATAGTATACTATACTATATATGCTGGCTAGCTAGCAATAGTATACTATACTATATATGCTGGCTAGCTAGCAATAGTATACTATACTATATATGCTAGCTAGCTAGCAATAGTATACTATACTATATATGCTAGCTAGCTAGCAATAGTATACTATACTATATATGCTGGCTAGCTAGCAATAGTATACTATACTATATATGCTAGCTAGCTAGCAATAGTATACTATACTATATATGCTGGCTAGCTAGCAATAGTATACTATACTATATATGCTGGCTAGCTAGCAATAGTATACTATACTATATATGCTGGCTAGCTAGCAATAGTATATTATACTATACATGCTAGCTAGCAATAGTATATTATACTATACATGCTAGCTAGCTAGCATTAGTATACTATACTATATATGCTAGCTAGCTAGCAATAGTATACTATACTATATATGCTAGCTAGCTAGAAATAGTATACTATACTATATATGCTAGCTAGCTAGCAATAGTATATTATACTATACATGCTAGCTAGCTAGCATTAGTATACTATACTATATATGCTAGCTAGCTAGCAATAGCATACTATACTATATATGCTAGCTAGCTAGCAATAGTATACTATACCATATATGCTGGCTAGCTAGCAATAGTATACTATACTATATATGCTGGCTAGCTAGCAATAGTATACTATACTATATATGCTGGCTAGCTAGCAATAGTATACTATACTATATATGCTGGCTAGCTAGCAATAGTATACTATACTATATATGCTGGCTAGCTAGCAATAGTATACTATACTATATATGCTGGCTAGCTAGCAATAGTATACTATACTATATATGCTGGCTAGCTAGCAATAGTATACTATACTATATAAGCTAGCTAGCTAGCAATAGTATACTATACTATATATGCTGGCTAGCTAGCAATAGTATACTATACTATATAAGCTAGCTAGCTAGCAATAGTATACTATACTATATATGCTGGCTAGATAGCAATAGTATACTATACTATATATGCTAGCTAGCTAGCAATAGTATACTATGCTATATATGCTAGCTAGCTAGCAATAGTATACTATGCTATATATGCTAGCTAGCTAGCAATAGTATACTATACTATATATGCTAGCTAGCTAGCAATAGTATACTATGCTATATATGCTAGCTAGCTAGCAACAGTATACTATACTATATATGCTAGCTAGCTAGCATTAGTATACTATACTATATATGCTAGCTAGCTAGCAATAGTATATTATACTATATATGCTAGCTAGCTAGCAATAGTATACTATACTATATATGCTGGCTAGCTAGCAATAGTATACTATATTATATATGCTAGCTAGCTAGCAATAGTATACTATACTATATATGCTGGCTAGCTAGAAATAGTATACTATACTATATATGCTGGCTAGCTAGCAATAGTATACTATACTATATATGCTGGCTAGCTAGAAATAGTATACTATACTATATATGCTGGCTAGCTAGCAATAGTATACTATACTATATATGCTGGCTAGCTAGCAATAGTATACTATACTATATATGCTGGCTAGCTAGCAATAGTATACTATACTATATATGCTAGCTAGCTAGCAATAGTATACTATACTATATATGCTAGCTAGCTAGCAATAGTATACTATACTATATATGCTGGCTAGCTAGCAATAGTATACTATACTATATATGCTAGCTAGCTAGCAATAGTATACTATACTATATATGCTAGCTAGCTAGCATTAGTATACTATACTATATATGCTAGCTAGCTAGCAATAGTATATTATACTATATATGCTAGCTAGCTAGCAATAGTATATTATACTATATATGCTAGCTAGCTAGCAATAGTATACTATACTATATATGCTGGCTAGCTAGCAATAGTATACTATACTATATATGCTGGCTAGCTAGCAATAGTATACTATACTATATATGCTAGCTAGCTAGCAATAGTATACTATACTATATATGCTGGCTAGCTAGCAATAGTATACTATACTATATATGCTGGCTAGCTAGCAATAGTATACTATACTATATATGCTGGCTAGCTAGCAATAGTATACTATACTATATATGCTGGCTAGCTAGCAATAGTATATTATACTATATATGCTAGCTAGCTAGCAATAGTATATTATACTATACATGCTAGCTAGCAATAGTATATTATACTATACATGCTAGCTAGCTAGCATTAGTATACTATACTATATATGCTAGCTAGCTAGCAATAGTATACTATACTATATATGCTAGCTAGCTAGAAATAGTATACTATACTATATATGCTAGCTAGCTAGCAATAGTATATTATACTATACATGCTAGCTAGCTAGCATTAGTATACTATTCTATATATGCTAGCTAGCTAGCAATAGCATACTATACTATATATGCTAGCTAGCTAGCAATAGTATACTATACTATATATGCTGGCTAGCTAGCAATAGTATACTATACTATATATGCTGGCTAGCTAGCAATAGTATACCATACTATATATGCTGGCTAGCTAGCAATAGTATACTATACTATATATGCTAGCTAGCTAGCAATAGTATACTATACTATATATGCTGGCTAGCTAGCAATAGTATACTATACTATATATGCTGGCTAGCTAGCAATAGTATACTATACTATATATGCTGGCTAGCTAGCAATAGTATACTATACTATATATGCTGGCTAGCTAGCAATAGTATACTATACTATATATGCTGGCTAGCTAGCAATAGTATACTATACTATATAAGCTAGCTAGCTAGCAATAGTATACTATACTATATAAGCTAGCTAGCTAGCAATAGTATACTATACTATATATGCTGGCTAGATAGCAATAGTATACTATACTATATATGCTAGCTAGCTAGCAATAGTATACTATGCTATATATGCTAGCTAGCTAGCAATAGTATACTATGCTATATATGCTAGCTAGCTAGCAATAGTATACTATACTATATATGCTAGCTAGCTAGGAATAGTATACTATGCTATATATGCTAGCTAGCTAGCAACAGTATACTATGCTATATATGCTAGCTAGCTAGCAACAGTATACTATACTATATATGCTAGCTAGCTAGCATTAGTATACTATACTATATATGCTAGCTAGCTAACAATAGTATACTATACTATATATGCTAGCTAGCTAGCAATAGTATACTATACTATATATGCTGGCTAGCTAGCAATAGTACACTATACTATATATGCTAGCTAGCTAGCAATAGTATACTATACTATATATGCTAGCTAGCTAGCAATAGTACACTATACTATATATGCTGGCTAGCTAGCAATAGTATACTATACTATATATGCTAGCTAGCTAGCAATAGTATACTATACTATATATGCTGGCTAGCTAGCAATAGTATACTATACTATATATGCTGGCTAGCTAGCAATAATATACTATACTATATATGCTGGCTAGCTAGCAATAGTATACTATACTATATATGCTGGCTAGCTAGCAATAGTATACTATACTATATATGCTGGCTAGCTAGCAATAGTATACTATATTATATATGCTAGCTAGCTAGCAATAGTATACTATACTATATATGCTGGTTAGCTAGAAATAGTATACTATACTATTTATGCTGGCTAGCTAGCAATAGTATACTATACTATATATGCTGGCTAGCTAGCAATAGTATACTATACTATATATGCTGGCTAGCTAGCAATAGTATACTATACTATATATGCTAGCTAGCTAGCAATAGTATACTATACTATATATGCTGGCAGCTAGCAATAGTATACTATACTATATATGCTGGCTAGCTAGCAATAGTATACTATACTATATATGCTAGCTAGCTAGCAATAGTATACTATACTATATATGCTGGCTAGCTAGCAATAGTATACTATACTATATATGCTAGCTAGCTAGCAATAGTATACTATACTATATATGCTGGCTAGCTAGCAATAGTATACTATACTATATATGCTAGCTAGCTAGCAATAGTATACTATACTATATATGCTGGCTAGCTAGCAATAGTATACTATACTATATATGCTGGCTAGCTAGCAATAGTATACTATACTATATATGCTAGCAAGCTAGCACTAGTATACTATACTATATATGCTGGCTAGCTAGCAATAGTATACTATACTATATATGCTAGCTAGCTAGCAATAGTATACTATACTATATATGCTGGCTAGCTAGCAATAGTATACTATACTATATATGCTGGCTAGCTAGCAATAGTATACTATACTATATATGCTAGCTAGCTAGCAATAGTATACTATACTATATATGCTAGCTAGCTAGCAATAGTATACTATACTATATATGCTAGCTAGCTAGCATTAGTATACTATACTATATATGCTAGCTAGCTAGCAATAGTATATTATACTATATATGCTAGCTAGCTAGCAATAGTATATTATACTATATATGCTAGCTAGCTAGCAATAGTATATTATACTATATATGCTAGCTAGCTAGCAATAGTATACTATACTATATATGCTAGCTAGCTAGCAATAGTATATTATACTATATATGCTAGCTAGCTAGCAATAGTATACTATACTATATATGCTAGCTAGCTAGCAATAGTATAATATAGTAGTATATAGTATATTATATAGTATAATATACTATATATGCTAGCTAGCTAGCATATAGTATACTATACTATATATGCTAGCTAGCTAGCAATAGTATACTATACTATATATGCTAGCTAGCTAGCAATAGTATACTATACTATATATGCTAGCTAGCTAGCAATAGTATACTATACTATATATGCTAGCTAGCTAGCAATAGTATACTATACTATATATGCTAGCTAGCTAGCAATAGTATACTATACTATATATGCTAGCTAGCTAGCAATAGTATACTATACTATATATGCTAGCTAGCTAGCAATAGTATACTATACTATATATGCTAGCTAGCTAGCAATAGTATACTATACTATATATGCTAGCTAGCTAGCAATAGTATACTATACTATATATGCTAGCTAGCTAGCAATAGTATACTATACTATATATGCTAGCTAGCTAGCAATAGTATACTATACTATATATGCTAGCTAGCTAGCAATAGTATACTATACTATATATGCTAGCTAGCTAGCAATAGTATACTATACTATATATGCTAGCTAGCTAGCAATAGTATACTATACTATATATGCTAGCTAGCTAGCAATAGTATACTATACTATATATGCTAGCTAGCTAGCAATAGTATACTATACTATATATGCTAGCTAGCTAGCAATAGTATACTATACTATATATGCTAGCTAGCTAGCAATAGTATACTATACTATATATGCTAGCTAGCAATAGCATACTATACTATATATGCTAGCTAGCTAGCAATAGCATACTATACTATATATGCTAGCTAGCTAGCAATAGTATACTATACTATATATGCTAGCTAGCAATAGCATACTATACTATATATGCTAGCTAGCTAGCAATAGTATACTATACTATATATGCTAGCTAGCAATAGCATACTATACTATATATGCTAGCTAGCTAGCAATAGTATACTATACTATATATGCTAGCTAGCTAGCAATAGTATACTATACTATATATGCTAGCTAGCTAGCAATAGTATACTATACTATATATGCTAGCTAGCTAGCAATAGTATACTATACTATATATGCTAGCTAGCTAGCAATAGTATACTATACTATATATGCTAGCTAGCTAGCAATAGTATACTATACTATATATGCTAGCTAGCTAGCAATAGTATACTATACTATATATGCTAGCTAGCTAGCAATAGCATACTATACTATATATGCTAGCTAGCTAGCAATAGTATACTATACTATATATGCTAGCTAGCTAGCAATAGTATACTATACTATATATGCTAGCTAGCTAGCAATAGTATACTATACTATATATGCTAGCTAGCTAGCAATAGTATACTATACTATATATGCTAGCTAGCTAGCAATAGTATACTATACTATATATGCTAGCTAGCTAGCAATAGTATACTATACTATATATGCTAGCTAGCTAGCAATAGTATACTATACTATATATGCTAGCTAGCTAGCAATAGTATACTATACTATATATGCTAGCTAGCTAGCAATAGTATACTATACTATATATGCTAGCTAGCTAGCAATAGTATACTATACTATATATGCTAGCTAGCTAGCAATAGTATACTATACTATATATGCTAGCTAGCTAGCAATAGTATAGTATACTATATATGCTAGCTAGCTAGCAATAGTATACTATACTATATATGCTAGCTAGCTAGCAATAGTATACTATACTATATATGCTAGCTAGCTAGCAATAGTATACTATAATATATATGCTAGCTAGCTAGCAATAGTATACTATAATATATATGCTAGCTAGCTAGCAATAGTATACTATACTATATATGCTAGCTAGCTAGCAATAGTATACTATACTATATATGCTAGGTAGCTAGCAATAGCATACTATACTATATATGCTACCTAGCTAGCAATAGTATACTATACTATATATGCTAGCTAGCAATAGCATACTATACTATATATGCTAGCTAGCTAGCAATAGCATACTATACTATATATGCTAGCTAGCAATAGCATACTATACTATATATACTATATACAATAGCATACTATACTATATATGCTAGCTAGCTAGCAATAGCATACTATACTATATATGCTAGCTAGCTAGCAATAGCATACAATACTATATATGCTAGCTAGCTAGCAATAGCATACTATACTATATATGCTAGCTAGCTAGCAATAGTATACTATACTATATATGTTAGCTAGCTAGCAATAGTATACTATACTATATATGCTAGCTAGCTAGCAATAGTATACTATACTATATATGCTAGCTAGCTAGCTAGCTAGCAATAGTATACTATACTATATATGCTAGCTAGCTAGCTAGCTAGCAATAGTATACTATACTATATATGCTAGCTAGCTAGCTAGCTAGCAATAGTATATTATACTATACATGCTAGCTAGCTAGCATTAGTATACTATACTATATATGCTAGCTAGCTAGCAATAGTATACTATACTATATATGCTAGCTAGCTAGCAATAGTATACTATACTATATATGCTAGCTAGCTAGCAATAGTATATTATACTATATATACTAGCTAGCTAGCAATAGTATATTATACTATACATGCTAGCTAGCTAGCAATAGTATACTATACTATATATGCTAGCTAGCTAGCAATAGTATATTATACTATACATGCTAGCTAGCTAGCAATAGTATACTATACTATACATGCTAGCTAGCTAGCAATAGTATACTATACTATATATGCTAGCTAGCTAGCAATAGTATACTATACTATATATGCTAGCTAGCTAGCAATAGTATACTATACTATATATGCTAGCTAGCTAGCAATAGTATACTATACTATATATGCTAGCTAGCTAGCAATAGTATACTATACTATATATGCTAGCTAGCTAGCAATAGTATACTATACTATATATGCTAGCTAGCTAGCAATAGTATACTATACTATATATGCTGGCTAGCTAGCAATAGTACACTATACTATATATGCTAGCTAGCAATAGTATACTATACTATATATGCTGGCTAGCTAGCAATAGTACACTATACTATATATGCTAGCTAGCTAGCAATAGTATACTATACTATATATGCTGGCTAGCTAGCAATAGTACACTATACTATATATGCTAGCTAGCTAGCAATAGTATACTATACTATATATGCTGGCTAGCTAGCAATAGTATACTATACTATATATGCTGGCTAGCTAGCAATAGTATACTATACTATATATGCTGGCTAGCTAGCAATAGTATACTATACTATATATGCTGGCTAGCTAGCAATAGTATACTATACTATATATGCTGGCTAGCTAGCAATAGTATACTATACTATATATGCTAGCTAGCTAGCAATAGTATACTATACTATATATGCTGGCTAGCTAGCAATAGTATACTATACTATATATGCTGGCTAGCTAGCAATAGTATACTATACTATATATGCTGGCTAGCTAGCAATAGTATACTATACTATATATGTGGCTAGCTAGCAATAGTATACTATACTATATATGCTGGCTAGCTAGCAATAGTATACTATACTATATATGCTGGCTAGCTAGCAATAGTATACTATACTATATATGCTGGCTAGCTAGCAATAGTATACTATACTATATATGCTGGCTAGCTAGCAATAGTATACTATACTATATATGCTGGCTAGCTAGCAATAGTATACTATACTATATATGCTGGCTAGCTAGCAATAGTATACTATACTATATATGTGGCTAGCTAGCAATAGTATACTATACTATATATGCTAGCTAGCTAGCAATAGTATACTATACTATATATGCTGGCTAGCTAGCAATAGTATACTATACTATATATGCTGGCTAGCTAGCAATAGTATACTATACTATATATGCTGGCTAGCTAGCAATAGTATACTATACTATATATGCTAGCTAGCTAGCAATAGTATACTATACTATATATGCTGGCTAGCTAGCAATAGTATACTATACTATATATGCTGGCTAGCTAGCAATAGTATACTATACTATATATGCTGGCTAGCTAGCAATAGTATACTATACTATATATGCTAGCTAGCTAGCAATAGTATACTATACTATATATGCTAGCTAGCTAGCAATAGTATACTATACTATATATGTGGCTAGCTAGCAATAGTATACTATACTATATATGTGGCTAGCTAGCAATAGTATACTATACTATATATGCTAGCTAGCTAGCAATAGTATACTATACTATATATGCTGGCTAGCTAGCAATAGTATACTATACTATATATGCTGGCTAGCTAGCAATAGTATACTATACTATATATGCTGGCTAGCTAGCAATAGTATACTATACTATATATGCTGGCTAGCTAGCAATAGTATACTATACTATATATGCTGGCTAGCTAGCAATAGTATACTATACTATATATGCTGGCTAGCTAGCAATAGTATACTATACTATATATGCTAGCTAGCTAGCAATAGTATACTATACTATATATGCTAGCTAGCTAGCAATAGTATACTATACTATATATGCTAGCTAGCTAGCAATAGTATACTATACTATATATGCTAGCTAGCTAGCAATAGTATACTATACTATATATGCTGGCTAGCTAGCAATAGTATACTATACTATATATGCTGGCTAGCTAGCAATAGTATACTATACTATATATGCTAGCTAGCTAGCAATAGTATACTATACTATATATGCTAGCTAGCTAGCAATAGTATACTATACTATATATGTGGCTAGCTAGCAATAGTATACTATACTATATATGTGGCTAGCTAGCAATAGTATACTATACTATATATGCTAGCTAGCTAGCAATAGTATACTATACTATATATGCTGGCTAGCTAGCAATAGTATACTATACTATATATGCTGGCTAGCTAGCAATAGTATACTATACTATATATGCTGGCTAGCTAGCAATAGTATACTATACTATATATGCTGGCTAGCTAGCAATAGTATACTATACTATATATGCTGGCTAGCTAGCAATAGTATACTATACTATATATGCTGGCTAGCTAGCAATAGTATACTATACTATATATGCTGGCTAGCTAGCAATAGTATACTATACTATATATGCTGGCTAGCTAGCAATAGTATACTATACTATATATGCTGGCTAGCTAGCAATAGTATACTATACTATATATGCTGGCTAGCTAGCAATAGTATACTATACTATATATGCTAGCTAGCCAGCAATAGTATACTATACTATATATGCTAGCTAGCTAGCAATAGTATACTATACTATATATGCTAGCTAGCTAGCAATAGTATACTATACTATATATGCTAGCTAGCTAGCAATAGTATACTATACTATATATGCTAGCTAGCTAGCAATAGTATACTATACTATATATGCTAGCTAGCTAGCAATAGTATACTATACTATATATGCTAGCTAGCTAGCAATAGTATACTATACTATATATGCTAGCTAGCTAGCAATAGTATACTATACTATATATGCTAGCTAGCTAGCAATAGTATACTATACTATATATGCTAGCTAGCTAGCAATAGTATACTATACTATATATGCTAGCTAGCTAGCAATAGTATACTATACTATATATGCTAGCTAGCTAGCAATAGTATACTATACTATATATGCTAGCTAGCTAGCAATAGTATACTATACTATATATGCTAGCTAGCTAGCAATAGTATACTATACTATATATGCTAGCTAGCTAGCAATAGTATACTATACTATATATGCTAGCTAGCTAGCAATAGTATACTATACTATATATGCTAGCTAGCTAGCAATAGTATACTATACTATATATGCTAGCTAGCTAGCAATGGTATACTATACTATATATGCTGGCTAGCTAGCAATAGTATACTATACTATATATGTGGCTAGCTAGCAATAGTATACTATACTATATATGCTAGCTAGCTAGCAATAGTATACTATACTATATATGCTGGCTAGCTAGCAATAGTATACTATACTATATATGCTGGCTAGCTAGCAATAGTATACTATACTATATATGCTGGCTAGCTAGCAATAGTATACTATACTATATATGCTAGCTAGCTAGCAATAGTATACTATACTATATATGCTAGCTAGCTAGCAATAGTATACTATACTATATATGCTAGCTAGCTAGCAATAGTATACTATACTATATATGCTGGCTAGCTAGCAATAGTATACTATACTATATATGCTGGCTAGCTAGCAATAGTATACTATACTATATATGCTGGCTAGCTAGCAATAGTATACTATACTATATATGCTGGCTAGCTAGCAATAGTATACTATACTATATATGCTGGCTAGCTAGCAATAGTATACTATACTATATATGCTAGCTAGCTAGCAATAGTATACTATACTATATATGCTAGCTAGCTAGCAATAGTATACTATACTATATATGCTAGCTAGCTAGCAATAGTATACTATACTATATATGCTAGCTAGCTAGCAATAGTATACTATACTATATATGCTAGCTAGCTAGCAATAGTATACTATACTATATATGCTAGCTAGCTAGCAATAGTATACTATCCTATATATGCTAGCTAGCTAGCAATAGTATACTATACTATATATGCTAGCTAGCTAGCAATAGTATACTTTACTATATATGCTAGCTAGCTAGCAATAGTATACTATACTATATATGCTAGCTAGCTAGCAATAGTATACTTTACTATATATGCTAGCTAGCTAGCAATAGTATACTATACTATATATGCTAGCTAGCTAGCAATAGTATACTATACTATATATGCTAGCTAGCTAGCAATAGTATACTATACTATATATGCTAGCTAGCTAGCAATAGTATACTATACTATATATGCTAGCTAGCTAGCAATAGTATACTATACTATATATGCTAGCTAGCTAGCAATAGTATACTATACTATATATGCTAGCTAGCTAGCAATAGTATACTATACTATATATGCTAGCTAGCTAGCAATAGTATACTATACTATATATGCTAGCTAGCTAGCAATAGTATACTATACTATATATTCTAGCTAGCTAGCAAAAGTATACTTTACTATATATGCTAGCTAGCTAGCAATAGTATACTATACTATATATTCTAGCTAGCTAGCAAAAGTATACTTTACTATATATGCTAGCTAGCTAGCAATAGTATACTATACTATATATGCTAGCTGGCTAGCAATAGTATATTATACTATACATGCTAGCTAGCTAGCATTAGTATACTATACTATATATGCTAGCTAGCTAGCAATAGTATATTATACTATACATGCTAGCTAGCTAGCATTAGTATACTATACTATATATGCTAGCTAGCTAGCAATAGTATATTATACTATACATGCTAGCTGGCTAGCATTAGTATACTATACTATATATGCTAGCTAGCTAGCAATAGTATACTATACTATATATGCTAGCTAGCTAGCAATAGCATACTATACTATATATGCTAGCTAGCTAGCAATAGCATACTATACTATATATGCTAGCTAGCTAGCAATAGCATACTATACTATATATGCTAGCTAGCTAGCAATAGCATACTATACTATATATGCTAGCTAGCTAGCAATAGCATACTATACTATATATGCTAGCTAGCTAGCAATAGCATACTATACTATATATGCTAGCTAGCTAGCAATAGCATACTATACTATATATGCTAGCTAGCTAGCAATAGTATACTATACTATATATGCTAGCTAGCTAGCAATAGTATACTATACTATATATGCTAGCTAGCTAGCAATAGTATACTATACTATATATGCTAGCTAGCTAGCAATAGTATACTATACTATATATGCTAGCTAGCTAGCAATAGTATACTATACTATATATGCTAGCTAGCTAGCAATAGTATACTATACTATATATGCTAGCTAGCTAGCAATAGTATACTATACTATATATGCTAGCTAGCTAGCAATAGTATACTATACTATATATGCTAGCTAGCTAGCAATAGTATACTATACTATATATGCTAGCTAGCTAGCAATAGTATACTATACTATATATGCTAGCTAGCTAGCAATAGTATACTATACTATATATGCTAGCTAGCTAGCAATAGTATACTATACTATATATGCTAGCTAGCTAGCAATAGTATACTATACTATATATGCTAGCTAGCTAGCAATAGTATACTATACTATATATGCTAGCAATAGTATATTATACTATACATGCTAGCTAGCTAGCATTAGTATACTATACTATATATGCTAGCTAGCTAGCAATAGTATACTATACTATATATGCTAGCTAGCTAGCAATAGTATATTATACTATATATACTAGCTAGCTAGCAATAGTATATTATACTATATATACTAGCTAGCTAGCAATAGTATATTATACTATACATGCTAGCTAGCTAGCAATAGTATACTATACTATATATGCTAGCTAGCTAGCAATAGTATACTATACTATATATGCTAGCTAGCTAGCAATAGTATACTATACTATATATGCTAGCTAGCTAGCAATAGTATACTATACCATATATGATAGCTAGCTAGCAATAGTATACTACACTATATTTGCTAGCTAGCTAGCAATAGTATACTATACTATATATGCTAGCTAGCTAGCAATAGTATACTATACTATATATGCTGGCTAGCTAGCAATAGTACACTATACTATATATGCAATAGTATACTATACTATATATGCTGGCTAGCTAGCAATAGTATACTATACTATATATGCTGGCCAGCTAGCAATAGTACACTATACTATATATGCTAGCTAGCTAGCAATAGTATACTATACTATATATGCTGGCTAGCTAGCAATAGTACACTATACTATATATGCAATAGTATACTATACTATATATGCTGGCTAGCTAGCAATAGTATACTATACTATATATGCTAGCTAGCTAGCAATAGTATACTATACTATATATGCTAGCTAGCTAGCAATAGTATACTATACTATATATGCTGGCTAGCTAGCAATAGTACACTATACTATATATGCTAGCTAGCTAGCAATAGTATACTATACTATATATGCTGGCTAGCTTGCAATAGTACACTATACTATATATGCTAGCTAGCTAGCAATAGTATACTATACTATATATGCTGGCTAGCTAGCAATAGTACACTATACTATATATGCAATAGTATACTATACTATATATGCTGGCTAGCTAGCAATAGTATACTATACTATATATGCTAGCTAGCTAGCAATAGTATACTATACTATATATGCTGGCTAGCTAGCAATAGTATACTATACTATATATGCTGGCTAGCTAGCAATAGTATACTATACTATATATGCTGGCTAGCTAGCAATAGTATACTATACTATATATGCTGGCTAGCTAGCAATAGTATACTATACTATATATGCTGGCCAGCTAGCAATAGTATACTATACTATATATGCTGGCTAGCTAGCAATAGTATACTATACTATATATGCTGGCCAGCTAGCAATAGTATACTATACTATATATGCTGGCTAGCTAGCAATAGTATACTATACTATATATGCTGGCCAGCTAGCAATAGTATACTATACTATATATGCTGGCTAGCTAGCAATAGTATACTATACTATATATGCTGGCTAGCTAGCAATAGTATACTATACTATATATGCTGGCTAGCTAGCAATAGTATACTATACTATATATGCTGGCTAGCTAGCAATAGTATACAATACTATATATGCTAGCTAGCTAGCAATAGTATACTATACTATATATGCTGGCTAGCTAGCAATAGTATACTATACTATATATGCTGGCTAGCTAGCAATAGTATACTATACTATATATGCTGGCTAGCTAGCAATAGTATACTATACTATATATGCTAGCTAGCTAGCAATAGTATACTATACTATATATGCTGGCTAGCTAGCAATAGTATACTATACTATATATGCTAGCTAGCTAGCAATAGTATACTATACTATATATGCTAGCTAGCTAGCAATAGTATACTATACTATATATGCTAGCTAGCTAGCAATAGTATACTATACTATATATGCTAGCTAGCTAGCAATAGTATACTATACTATATATGCTAGCTAGCTAGCAATAGTATACTATACTATATATGCTAGCTAGCTAGCAATAGTATACTATACTATATATGCTAGCTAGCTAGCAATAGTATACTATACTATATATGCTAGCTAGCTAGCAATAGTATACTATACTATATATGCTAGCTAGCTAGCAATAGTATACTATACTATATATGCTAGCTAGCTAGCAATAGTATACTATACTATATATGCTAGCTAGCTAGCAATAGTATACTATACTATATATGCTAGCTAGCTAGCAATAGTATACTATACATGCTAGCTAGCTTGCAATAGTAATATACGCATATTATTATATTTTATTATCGTTTGTGTTTTCTTTCCTAATCACTTTGAAATATAACCATTTGAAAAATGTTCTCCAAACGTACTTATGTATAAGAAAAAATATTATAAAGAACAGAAATATATTCAAATGGTGTACTTATTAAGTTTGTTAAACTCAGTTGTGTCAAGTAAATTTTAAATTCTTTTTTAAAACATTTATTAAGGACTTATTCATCAAAAATAATTTTGGCAGACAGACAGACAGATAGACAGACAGACAGACAGATAGGTAGACATACAGACAGACAGATAGATAGACAGATAGACAGACATACAGACAGACTGACGGACAGGCAGACAGACAGACAGACAGACAGACAGACAGACATACAGATAGACAGACATACAGACCGACAGATAGACAGACAGACTGACAGACAGATAGGCAGATATACAGGCAGGCAGACAGAAAGCCAGACAGAAAGACAGAAAAACAGGTAGACAGACAGACAGACATACAGACAGATAGACATATAGACGGACAGATGGACAGACAAACAGAAAGACGGATGGACACGTTTGGTAACGGAACCATAAAAATGAACAGTATGCATTTTTTAAAGAAAAGAAGATTGAATAAAAATATAAGAAATTAAACTTTGTTAAATATTTATGATTTGTTTTTATACCAAAGAAAATTACAATTCTTTCATTTCTTTTTTGTCAAATAAACGAGCAAAAAATAAAAGCAAAAGTTACTTGATAAAACTTTATTTTTTTATCAAAAATGACAAGTTGATAAGTAAGAGATTTTAATCACTTAACTTCTTATAAAAGTTTTTACTTTATTGATGTTTAGTGATTAACAATAAATTGTTGAAATGTGCTTTGATTATTTTTCTTATATCTTTAAGGTATATTTTCTTAAACGAAAATGTGTCATATATGAGTTTCATATATTGAAAAAGACGTTTTTTCAAATAACGCTCTTAAAAATATTGAAACTTATTAAATTATGCTTTCTATTAGACCAATTACATGTATTTGTAGGTATGTAAGAAAAGTTGGAGTTAAAATTAAAAATACAAATAGGAAATAGTTCATATATTATATTATACTGCAGTTCACATTTATATTAAATTGCTTTAATTTTTATAATTCAGAAGAAATAAAAAATAATTCATATTCGTCAATATCCAATCTTCCAATTGTACTTCACCTTCAACGTGCACGCTGTTGTAAAAATTATGAAACTCTGCATTTATAAATGGCACCATCTAGAAAAGTCGAAAATTCTAAAATCATTGAAAATTCCAAACAAATTGACCAACTTTTTGGGGCAGCGACGAAGGAACCTTCAATACAGCTGATAATTTTCGTAATCTTGCATATCTGTAATTCTTGTAGTCAATGTTTTCAATTGCGAGAACTTTGGAACCTTTGTTTTTTGTCTTCCTCTGTGAATTTTTTATGCTATTCTATATTAAGAAACAACATATTTTCATTAAAAACATGTTAATTTGTTACACATGCACACGACAAAAGCACTTGATTCGATATAGGTTCCTCTTATTTCGTTAATTCTCACCACACTAAACCACTCATGTTAACATAGGTTGTTTTGTCACAATGAATGCTAATGATCAAATGGCTACTAACAGAACTTAACTTTAGAAGAGAACGTGTTATTTTCGTTTATGCATTTGATAAAAGAACATGAGTGCAAATAGATTGTTTTATCAAAATAATTTTAGTAAATTATTGGAAACCCATATTCAAATAGGTTCTTTTGTCAAAATTACGTTATGATATTTTTCTTTGTGCCCTGCAGCATATTTCGATACGGGTTCTTTTGTCAAAAGGAGATTGTAAAATTGCGATGTAGGTTGATTTGGGGGCTTCTATATCTTCCGATCTACAATATCTAAAAACACGCTGAAAATACAGAAAGATGCGCTCTTAAAACTCATACATATAGTTGAAAAAGTGGAAAATCGTCCGATCTCGACTTAGGTTGTTCTGTCAAAACTTCACAAATATGTACCTCTATACTACATAAACGCACTTTGGTAAAGGGTATATAAGATTTGGTACAGCCGAATATAGCACTCTTACTTGCTTTATTTAATATTTACCGCTAAACTATCAGTCTTTTGTAAATAACAATTAATTTAACATTAGGGTATTCCTGCAATGGATTATTAACCTTGTGTGTTCAAAAAATTTTAATCGGGATTTTCATAGAATTTAATATAAGTTGAATTGGATTTACAATAGATTTTTATGACACCAATTGAAACCAGTATTATAGGCAAATTTTGTAAAAATTGTAATTTTGTAAACGTTTAAAAATTTGTATGAAAAATAACGAAAATTCTTTTCAAAAAATATGTTTTCCATACAAATTTCAGAACGAAAAAAAAAACGTTTCTATTTACAAAATTTGGTTCTGTTCTCGTTGTATATTCATAGTGAACAGTCAATTTAGCAGAGTTTTTATTTCATACTAAACAAAAAAAAAATTGTACGAAAAAATATTCGGAATACATATTGTTATTGTTAGCTTTATTTGCATTGCTAATATTTTTTACATAGTCATAATTAACAAAAACAAAAAAACCGTAATAAAAAACAAACACAACAAACAAACAAAAGTGCCCCTGAGGAATACTCTATATGAGTACCTCAAAAACAAATAACTGTGAAGTGAGTTCTAATGGCAGAAATGCCTATTTTACTGTGAGTTCTGAAGCTCTTAATGACAATAATAACAATAAAAAATCTGATGATAGACTTACTGAGAGCTCTGAAGCTCTTAATGATAACAAAATAAATAAGAAATCTGATAGTAGACTTTTTTTAAAGGCGAGGCCACTTTTTCATCAGCGATCAACTTCGCTTTGTCCAATGCCAACTAGTGATTCGTTAACATTACCGTTGAATAGTACTTCTACATTTAACTCAGCGATATCATCCGCTTCGGGCTCGTGGTCATCACTTAACCAAGTCTTTACTGAAGTTAAGAGCAGCCCAAAACCCAAGGTCCAAGTGGGAATGGAGAGATATATAACAGAAGTAAAGCGTGGACGAAGCCCAAAGTCTTCGAAAATTTCATCTGCTCCAAAAATGTCTAGGGATAACAGCGCATCCTCTATTAACCGTCAAAATCATTTTCAAATATTACAAGTTGACAACAACGAACCCGATGTATCTACAAACAAGACATCCAAGCCGCCTCCAATCTATTTGAGAGAAAAAAATTCAAACGCTCTTATAAAAAATTTAATTTCAGTCATTGGTGAGAATAAATTTCACATCGTTCCAATAAAACGTGGTAACATTGATGAAACCAAAATTCAAATTTATGAAGAAAAAGATTTTCGCAAACTGATTACTGAATTTGAAAAAAGTAAGAAAAGTTTCTACACATATCAGCTTAAAAGTGCTAAAGGCCTGCAGATCGTATTGAAGGGCATCGATTCCTATGTTGCTCCCGAAGAAATAAAAGATGCACTCGTCCTCCAGGGATTTAAGGTAAAAAATGTATCTAACATAATAACTAGGGAGAAGATTCCTTAACCTCTATTTCGCGTCAAACTTGAGCCAAACAATATAAAATTGAAAAAAAGCGAGACCCATCCAATTTGCAATTTAAAATACCTCTTATACCGAAAAATAACAGTTGAAGAACCACACAAGCGTTCTGGACCCATACAGTGCCATAATTGTCAAGAATATGGTCACACAAAAACTTACTGCAAGTTACCTTCAGTTTGTGTTATCTGCGGTGAATTCTACGGTACTGCTGGTTGTACTAAGCCTAAAGATCTAGCAGAAAAAAATGTAGTAATTGTGGAGGTAGTCACACCGCTAACTACAGAGGATGCCCTGTCTATTCTTTCCTTAAACAGACTATGGGGCAAAAACCTAAAATAGCTCCAGCACAAACAGTAAACGTTTACTCCGCCACTTTTACTTAAATGAGCCAACCTGTCACTTCACGTGTATTGTATGCCGATGCAGCTAAGACTATTTATATTCCCACACAAAATATTCCGCCTCAAAATAATTCAACGAATGCAAACTCAAGCTTTAATTTTAGTCACCTTGAAGCTACTATTGAGAATTTATAAAACTATAAATAATTTTAAAACAAATATGACTACCATGATGCAAGAAATGCTGAGAATGCAGAATACTCTGCTTCAAGCATTAGTTAACAAGCCATGAACACTCTAAAGATAAGTTTCTGGAACGCAAACGGCATTCGCCAACATAAAAATGAACTTGAGCACTTCCTCACGGAAAAAAATATTGATATAATGTTGGTTTCTGAGACTCATTTGACTTCAAGAAGTCTATTTAAAATTAATGGCTACATTTTATATGATTCAAAGGACCCAATAGGAAGAGGTTGCGGGGGATCAGCAATTCTAATAAAATCAAGACTCAAGAATTATATTCTTGACAACATTTGTGAAGAACATCTACAAGCAACGAATATTTTTATCGAAAGTTTTTGCACAAATTTTGTCATATCATCAATTTACTCCCCTCCTAGATTCGCAATTACTGAGGATCAATACGAGGATTTCTACAAATCTCTTGGCCCTTGTTTCGTAGCAGCTGGAGACTATAATGCAAAACATACTTTCTGGGGTTCGCGTCTTATCACACCTAGAGGACGAGCGTTGTTCAACACAATTTCAAAAATGGGCTTGGACGTCATTTCGAGTGGGGAGCCCACTTACTGGCCTACTGACATACATAAAATTTCGGATATTATAGGTTTTGGCGTCATGAAAAATATTTCTAGGGAATTTATTCACGTCGAAGCTTCCCTAGATCTATCGTCCGATCACTCTCCCACGATCGTTACAATCTGTAGCCCACTGAGAAGTGCTCTACCTCACCCATATGTGAAAATGGTCAGTCATGTTAATTGGCTGCGATTCAAAAACTATCTTAGTAGTCATTGCACTGAAAACATTAAGCTAAGAACTCATGACGATATTGAATCTAATATTGCTAATCTTAACGAAAATATTAAGCAGGCAGCTGAACATGCCACTTCCTCCCATCCTCAGACTGGGTTTAACAGAATATATTCTACAGATATTGAACTTCTCGTATGTGCAAAAAGAAGAGCTAGAAGAGAATGGCAACAGCACAGATCACCCCAAAATAAAATTAGATTAAAAGAGTGCACTAAAAGTCTCCAAGAACTGCTTGTATATGAAAAAACTGCATCTCTTAAAAACTATCTGGAAAATCTCGATGTGACGCCAGCATCTAATTATTCTTTGTGGCGCGCTGCGAAAAGAATTAAAACACCCGTTGAGTTTAAACCACCTCTGCGCACTTCTACCAGAGTATGGGCCAGGAGTGATATTGAAAAAGGTAACTTGTTTGCAAAGCATTTAAAATCCGTATTTACCCCAAACACATGTACTGGTGTTGTTGATTTCCCGAGTGTGGTTGCGCTACCCCCTCGACCCATAAAATTTAAAATGTGTGATGTACAACATCTAATTGCTGAACTCAACCGGAAGAAAGCACCGGGTTACTAATTCCATCAAATTAGTAACCAAATGATAATAAAAATTGCCTCGTATTGCATTTAGAATCATGTTATTAATTTTTAATGCCATTTTACGACTAAAGTATTATCCCCACAGCTGGAAGCTTGCCAAAGTTAAAATGATTCCAAAGCCAGGCAAAGATCTGACCAAGGCAGAATCATACAAGCCAATAAGCCTGCTATCAACAATGTCAAAACTTTTCGAAAAACTGCTCATGTCAAAATTGTCCCCAATTCTAATTTGTAGTGGGTGCATCCCAGACCATCAGTTTGATTTTAGAAGTCAGCATAGCACCATTGAACAAACGCATAGATTGGTTCAATGTATAAGAAGAACATTTGAAGAAAACAAGTACTGTTCTGCACTGTTTATTGACGTTTCGCAGGCATTTGATAAAGTGTGGCATGAAGGCCTAATTTTAAAATTAAAATCATATCTACCAATTCATGAGTGTGCCCGAATCTATATCATCCGGTGTGCCACAGGATAGCATAGTGGGCCCAGTTTTGTATTTGATTTATACTTGTGATATGCCATTGAGCAGTAATATTCATACATCTACGTTTGCCGATGATACAGCCTGCCTAAGTATGCACGAAAATCCTCATGAGGCTTCGCGATATCTACAAGAACATATTACACAACTGGAACTATGGTTAAAATTATGGAGAATTAAGGTAAACGAGCAAAAGTGTGTTCAGGTAACATTCGAATCAACAATCAAGTTGTTCCTCAGCATTCATATGTAAAATACCTTGGTATACACCTTGATCGACGACTTACATGGAAACACCATATTGACTCAAAGCTAATACAAATGAAACTTAAACTAATTCAGATATATTGGCTGATTGGTAGAAATTCAACACTCAGCCTAGACTGCAAACTTTTATTATACAAGTCGCTTTTGAAGCCAATATGGTGCTACGGAATTCAGTTATGGGGCACTGCTTCAGGTTCTAACGTCGAGAGAATCCAACAAAGGCAAAACAAAATTTTACGTTTGATAACATCGGCTCCATGGTAGCATAATATGCAGGCAAATATTTAACAAAACTCGAGTCACATCCTAATCCGCTTGCTCGTAACATCTTGAATTTTACTGGCCACATTCGGCCACAGAAGGACACAAGGGCTCTTATACTCAACACTCCAGATGGGATTGCTTGAAAATATTTTTTTTCGCTTTTTTTTTTTGATTATCACTACTTATGTATTATTTATAACTATCACTAAGTTTATGTCCGACAGTGGTCGGGCCTAATACTTATATTTTAGATTTAAGATTTGAATACTTATTGTTAGTTCATAATTGAAGATACAATAAATAAATAAATGTATTAAAAAAAAGGAGTATATACCTTTTGCAATAAGATGTTTAAATTGAGACACTTAACAATTTTGCAACATCGACGATTATTAAATGAAACAAGTTAGTTTACTTGGTATGGAGGTACAATACTAAGACTATTTTATAGGGTTATTAAATAGTAGCACGGTTTAAGAACATCTCCAGTGCCAGTGAGCAAGCACCGAGTTTTTGCTATTGTATGGCGTGATGTCATTTTCGACAATCGAAATAAGGGTGAATGTAAAATATTTCTTAAAGACAGAGGTCACTTACTAAAAATTGCAGTAGAGCAAAAAATTATAAATTTTTTTTACAAAACAAATATGTATGTATGCGTTTAAGTCTGTATTTTTATACTACATTAATGCACTTTGGTAAAGGATATATAAGATTCGGCACAGCCGAATATATTTAATAATAATATTTAAAGCCATTTAAACGGCATAGTCGTACATAAGAGGTAGTAAAAACAAATTAGACAATGTTGCAGTAATAATGAAGTGAGAAAATATAAGATCGTTTTATTGCATGCAAACATCACTTAATATTTTCATCCAATAGTTAGTTATACTGCAACAGTAAAAGTATGTATTTATAAAAATCTTTACAAAACTTTATATAGTTTCAAAAACTTTTTGGCATCTCAAAAAACTTTTAAAAAATGGAAAAACTTGATAAATGGTAACGCTAATTAAATAGCACAGTTGTGCTGGCTAAAATCACACACATCATCACATTCTTATGCATTAAACACACTCACCATAGCAGGCTGCACGAACGCACGACTTCAAATGCCGCCAGCAGCTTTTGTCGCCCCGTAGCCAGCTATATAATTATTTTGGAGACGGCAGCAGCACCATCTGCACCTGATATTCAAGTACAAATACATAGTTCGGTATTGCCACTTTCATATATTTTGCATTTATAAAATTAATTAGTCTTTAAAAATTTATTTATTTCACGTAAATGTAGAAATATGAATCAAGTTATTGTTTAAATTAATTTTTGGATATTGGTTCTGGTAAATAATATGAAATAATTGTAAGTAAATAATTGTAAATAATACTGGCAACACTGCATTTGCTCATTGTGGCCAAAGACATAGAAATTAGTTTAATTGGATTGCAACGACAGAATCAGCATAGATAAGAAACTGTCCCCCTGTTGCCTTGCCGACTTCAAAAGAATCATACTCAAATAAACATGTGTATCCTATCCTTGACATTTGGTAGTCGGTAGCTTGCTGTGATGAATGTGTTTAATGCATTATTCTCTTTAATTTAGTCGTTAATGAGACAGCAACAATAACACATGCATAGCAGGTGTGTTAAAATTTTTTATAGGTACATTTAGAGATAAAATTTCTGAAAAAAAGCTAAACCGACTTTGATTTTATGACACCCTCGAATATCAGTGTTGGGTTAATAAAGTGTTTTGATTTTATAAGAAGCTTTTTTTTAAAGAGAAGTATTACTCAAGCAATGAATTGCTATTACTAATACTAGCTGTTACTTTTTTTAGGAAAGGGATAGTTATAGAGGAGACAGTGTTGTAGCGCCTCTGGTGTCAATTAAGCGTATTAAATATTCGAATCTGTATTTAATAGCCATTTTGTTGGTTATTTTACTTCGCCAATGATTTTGCTAAACACATAAATCTATTAAAGCTGTTGTAGTTCAGTGACCAGTGGCTATGCCTTCATCACTTGTAGTTTCCTACATCAACTTATACAAGTGGACACTAATGTACATCAGAGAAATGCATGGTGTTCTTATTTAAATGAGTGTTTTAGGACCTAAGGTTTTCTAGCCAACGTGCTAACTACTTCAACCAACGACACTCTTATGCACACTTGTGACTTTTTATTTAAGCTACAAAAATTAGTTAAAAACACAAAACGTTAATTTTTATTAAACAAAGAGAATTACATGTTATTATTATCATATGTATGAGTTTAAAATTCAGATACATTTAAACCGCGATATTCATAAAATTTAAAATGAATTTGTTATGTATTTTATTTAAATTTTTTTTTATAAAAATTTTCCTAAACTAAATTTCAAATTCATTTTTTTTATGAATATGGGAATAAGTATTTGTTTTCTTTTCCGGTAATTCGTTTTGCGCATTTGATAAACTGATGATTAAATTCATTATTATTTATTTGATTTTTTTTCTTCTTTAACTTAATAAATATAAACAGCTTTTCTTCACACCTTTAATAATTTAAAAAAAACAGCATTGTTATCTGAAACTCTTGTATATGAAAGTCCTGCACAAGATAATTTTTAAGACCTTTCAAAACATGAGAGATTTTTAAAATGCTTTACTACAGCCAAATATTAAAAAACGCTAAAAACACTGTTGGCAAGACATTTGTTTCAGTTGTTTGTCTTGCCAACAGTGTTGTTTAGCGTTTGTTTTAGAATATTTCGTTGTAGTAAAGCATTTGAAAAATCTACCATGGCTTAAAAAGTCTTATAAATGGTCTTGTGCAGGACACTATTGGATATACATAAACACATACACACGTATACACACCCACTCACCAGCCTTTACATTATACTCTACTCTTATTGTACTAAAAGTAGTCGTATTGTTTGCTGCTTTTCTGCATTGAACCAGCAATTTTTAAATCATTGCCTTTTGTATTTCCTCTTCCTTTAGAGGCCGGTTAAAAAGAAAAAAAACATGTTCATTGAAATCATTCATTGAACGACAGAGAACAGATGTTGTTAAACTTTTTAATGAACAGTGAACTTGTGAAGTTCTTATTAAATTTTAATATTATAAAATTCATGATTTTTATTGATTTTTTCCGCCCTCCTCAAATAATGATGATTTGAATTAAGAAAATTAAGAAATTAGAAGTTGTCGTCAGGGAGTAAAGAGGCTGCATAATAATAATTAGATGATTAGATGATTGCTTAGGAAATGTAGTGCAATGGAATTTAACATTAAAGTAATATAAAGTTTATGGCGCGTAAATTGAAAGTTGTTTAATGTCTTTTCTATTTTAGATGAAATAAAAAAATTTATACTATATTTTATTAAATTTTTTAGAAATATTTATAATGAGTTTTCCTGTTTAATTATTAAAAATCAAGGAAACTGTTGGAATAGTCTACCAGTCTTTTATTTGGTTGTTATTGTTATTTTTTTAATTAGTAGACTCTAGTGCTATTTTTTAGTTTGTTTGTTACATATGGGATCTTAGTGTATAAAATGAATTGAATTTTGTCAGTTTTTATCATTTAATAATTTAAAAAAAATATATATAACAAACAACAGTATTATCCTAAAATAGTGATATTTTTTGTGACCTTTTTTTGCATCAATGAAATTCTTTGTGGCTACTATCAGCACAACTCTTTACCGCTTCTTGAAGGTGTTAACTTCGATGCCAAACGTCTATTAGCCTCTCTATTAACTGCTGTTCGGTGGTAACTGTAGCCTTGCTGATCTCCCTTTTCATCAATTCCCATACGTTCTCAAGTGATTTCATATCTGGCGAGTTACCAGGCCAGTTAAGCACAGTGATATTTTTATCATTATGTCATGTTCTAATTTGCAAAAGTTATAAATATTAACTTTATGAATGCAGAAAAAAATGCTTTTATGCTCTTAAGATATAACAGCCTTATTTATAAAACTTATTAAGGCTTTGTAAAGGACTTTTAAGAAGATATTTTCATAAAAAATTTTCTTAAAAAACCTTATAAAGCCTCAATAATTTTTATAAATAAGACTGTAAGATTTTAGATAATTAATCACAGAATACCTCTCTGCGCATTTGTGCGATTTTTTAGTTCTGAAGGTTCTTGTGAGAAAATTCCAGTTGCTAAAAGTCATTGCGAAAAATATATATTAAATATTTATAAATTTTTTTATTTATTATTTATTTATTTTTAGAGCACATTAAGAATGCTCTAATTTACAATTTAATTTACAAATTTATGTTTTTTCATTCTAAAATTACAGCAAGAATAGTCAAATAAGACCATTTTCTCCGAAACACAAAAAAGCCCATAAAAGGTTAACAATTTTTTTTCCCAAAAAATTTTTTTAAATTCTGATTTTTTATGTATTTATTAATATTCGTCAATAAAAAATAACAACACTTTAAAATTACGTCTTCTATGAATTAATCGCCACTTTCTCTACCATTCAACTAACCCACTGTGCGACGCCATTAATAAAACTGGAACGATATACATTAGACTGGTTACAGCTTGTAGGGGAATTAATTATTTTTTTTTAATTCTTAATATATGCGCTGTATTAAATATGAGGTTTGCTGTCAGAAATGCAGTCTAAATTTTTTAGCTCGATCCGACGGTGATTTCTGGTGAATACTGGACCCAAAAGTACCCGATACACATTACAGTTTCTACAGTTTCTAAACGGGACGTCCGATTGTAATGAAATTTCATACAGCATTTAAAAAGATGTCACATAACTTTAATGTGGAGTTTGATTTATATATCTTCAAGAGGAGTGGGCCCACAAAACCCCAAAGTGGGCAACCTTGGGTTAATGATAAATTAAAACCGATGTCAAGCTGATGTTTTTGATGTGATAAAAAAGATTTTTTGCAAGTGAATTTTTTTCTATCCAACAGCTAAAACAGTTTGCTACATTTATGGCTTTTTGTTTACATTTTAGGAAATATTCGAGAAAAAATATTAAAATTTTAGCTTTTTTTTAACAACCTTGGTGCACTGTTCTACCAATGGATCAAATAAATTCAAATCTTGTTCGATTTAAAAAAAGAAACGTATTAAGAATTAAAAACAAAATTTGTAACTTCAGGAGAAAAAATTTGTATCAAAAGCTGACTTAAATCAAAAGTGATAAGCAATTTAAATGCAATTTTTGAAAAAAAAAATGATTTTTTGCTTTTTTTCAGAAAAAAAGTGGGTTAATTATTTCGCCTTTATACAAAATTTTGAAAAAATACTATCCCCATATTTTTTTTATTCAAAAGATAATACTATAAAAAATATTACAAAGAAATTGTTTGTTCAAAATTCTTGTTTTTGAAGGATCCACAACGTTTCGAATTAGACCTATTTTTGTTATAAATATCAAATTTGAGCACTGCTTTTTTCTCTCAAATTCCAAAGCTGTGATCAAAAAATTTGTTATACCACCTTAACACAAGATATGTTTCTTAAATATTTTCAAAAATAATCAAGGCATTTATAAAAAAAATCCGCGAAAAAATTTCCCTTTTATTAAAATTTTTGTTTTCCCTATTAATTGCTATTAATTCAAATTGTTCCCGGGAAAATTTCTCGCGGAATTTTATTTATTACTGCCCTCATTATCTGCGCCCAGCGAAAAATAAAAATAATACAGCAAAAATTTTGAATAATTCCATTTTTGGGATTTTGCGAATTTTGTTGGGAATTGTCGGGAACTCAAAATCAAATTCTATTTGTTCTTATTTACTAACTTAATGATTATATTTCCTCAAAAATTTCACAACTATTCTTTACACAAGCAGATGACATGTGTGCTGATGAAGTGCATGGTGGCACAGAAAAATGAGGCATTTTCCGCAGAAAATCATATTAATTGATAAAAATATATAATTCTGTAGTTAGACTTAAAAAACACTGAACTTGAACATGATAAAGAAATTATAAAAATCTTTTTGCTGATATTGTAAATGTGAAAGTAAGTTAACTCTGTATAATTTGTGAAACACTGTTAGTTTTTTTAAAATCCTTGCATATATCTCCTCTGTATTACATGCCTTGTCTAGCTTTGAAATATTCTACGTAGTATCTATATCTATACAATCTTGCAGTTTCTATTACTGCAAATGAATAAGTTGGCTTGAATGCAAATTTTTATATTTATAAAAAAAATTTATATTTTCAAGGGAGATTCTGGTCTTGCACATTTACAAAACAAGTCTACCAGCTATTGTAACAAATTGTTGTTTCTATAACAATATTTTTCTATACTTGTGTAAGTTGTAGCATCTTTTAAAAATGCTTTACTTAAGTATTGAATTTAATATGTTGGTTAGAGCAAATAAATCGATAATAGAATAAGTGCAATTTCTAACCAAGTTTTATATTACTGACACTATTCGCTTTATTGCTTTCTTCACACAGTTTGCTTTATAAATGTTTTCTTTTTTGAAATGAACAAAAAACAAATTTAATGGAAAAAGTGCAACTAGAGAATAAAGATATTTCGAATGTAAAACAAGCAAACCAAATTGTGTAAAAGGTACAATTTATATGCTTTATAATCAACTAGGAGAGCAAATTGCCAATTTAACCTTTTTAAATATTATTTATATTTTCCCAACGTTCAGTTTTATCATCATATAATTTGTTCCAAGCGAACGGACACAAAAATATTACTCAAAGTGGCTCCATTCATATTCATGTATGTGCGAGGTTTGTTTGAAATTACATGATGAATAGATATACACCAAAATCTATTTTAAAGTCTTTAAAAAGGAAGGACCGCGAAATATTTGAAACACTAAAACAGCTGAAAATAACCCAAATAAAGCTACGGCCACACTTGTCAAACATTTGCCCAAAAAAGCGTAACCAGGAAACACTTATGAAAAAAGTTTGGATTCAGATACTTTTTTATCAAATTAAACCGTTTCGAACACAACTAATAGATAATGTCATAGAATCTAACATTATTGGCTACTCTTCAACTTGAAAAACTTTTCTCTGAATTGAACTCATTAGCATTTATTGGTCACGCTTTTTTGGGCAAATGTTTGATAAGTGTGACCATGCCTTAACGCACTAGCTGAGTTTCAAAAAGAAGAATTTTAGCAATATAAATTTATAAAAAAAAATCAAGTTAAGTTTTAGCAATTTTCTTTAATTTACTTCAAATTTTAGTGATAGAAATAAAATAAATTCAGTGAAGTCGACTTTCACCTACGCACGAAAAGTTCCGTACGGACACTAGACATGTAATTCAATACGAACTTTATTTAGCCTATATAAAATATAGTTTTGGCATTTTTTTGATTTTTTTGTTTTTTTTTAGTTTTGGCAATTTCTGCGTTTTTCGATTTTTGGCGATTTTTTCGATTTTAAATGTTTTTTTATTTTAGCGATTTTTTTAGTTTTTCGCGATCTTTTTTTCATTTAGAGCATTTTTTTTTCATTTTTGGCAATTTTTTTTGGTTTTGACACTTTTTTTCGTTCTGTTTTTTTTTAATTTTGGCGATTTTTTTCATATAGGCAATTTAGGCGGTTTTTTAGTTTTGACACTTTTTTCTCGTTTTAGCGATTATTTTTCGATTTGTGGTATTTTTTCATTTGAGCGATTTTTTTAGTTTTGGCGATTTTTTTATCATATAAAATTTTTTTTAGTTTTGGCGATTTTTTTCGGTTTAGGCGATTTTTTTCATTTGAGAAATTTTTTTTCGAATTTGGCGATTTATTTTAGTGTTAGACGTTTTTTTAATTTTGGCGATTTTTTAGTTTTGGCGAGTTTTTTTTTAAGTTTTGGCGACTTTTTTCGGTTTGACGATTTTATAATTTTGGGATTTTTGTTAGTTTTACCGTTTTTGAAAATTTAAAGAGTTTATCTTTTACGGTTACCAAGATACAGCAAGTTGTCAAAATTAAATAGTCATAATTGCATTAATTGATAGAACACCCTATAAATAAATTTTTTTTAAATTTTAGTGTTAAAAAAATACATTAATTTTAAAAATTTGAAGTGTCCATACGCATTCATATGTACATACAATCGTATGAATATTACATGGGATTTTAACATTTTTCGTTTTGAAACACCCTTTCATTTTTAACTCTCATGTATTTGTTGTTGTAGCGGCCAAGGTTCTACATACTCTGTCGTTTTCACCTTTGGTGTAAGGAACCCTAAAAACAACTGACTGTTAGTGAATGATATATAGTGCAAAATGATGTCAATTGTAGATCAAAGTGCTCAAGCTCTTTTTGAGTGCAGTTTACATTCAGTATTGCCGAAGCAAATCTAGAAAATAACTGAAACTGTCAATTTATATTTAAAATATGTTTGTGCATTACATAACATTCAAAAATAATCGATAACCCACCTCGTATTGAATTAAAACTGTTGGAGTATAACAGGTTCATATTGAAGACAGGTATTACATTCAATAAAGAGATTTATAATTTAATGAAAAATGAAATCTTACCTGCCTGTCATATCATGTCATTCCTTTATAATGAAGACCTTTTTTTTTGAATAGATAAAAAAAATTGTCCGTTAAACTGCTTAAAAAATAAACCAGAAAAATTTTTGAATAAATAATATGTAAGTTTAATATTTATTTAAGTTTGTACAATGTACATAGTACTTAGGAAAATTTGTAAACAAGAAAGTAATAAGGATTGAGGGACAAGCACAAAAAATTATATTATATTCTCTACATTAATTGAGGCAGGCAGATGATATAATTTTCAAGTACCATAAAATTATTTTGTTTATAAAGACAACTGGTTTATTTACGTTAAGCGATTAATAAATATTTTCTAGAGAATAAACAACAAGGTACAGGCTGAGCAAATTTGAGTTAATATAAACTTAAGAAGCTTACAAGAAGTAATACCACAGGCATGAACAACGAATTTTAATTGTGAAAATTTTTGATGTGTTAACATCTATACGCTTTTTTTCATTTGAGAAATTTTTTTTCGAATTTGGCGATTTATTTTAGTGTTAGACGTTTTTTTAATTTTGGCGATTTTTTAGTTTTGGCGAGTTTTTTTTTAAGTTTTGGCGACTTTTTTCGGTTTGACGATTTTATAATTTTGGGATTTTTGTTAGTTTTACCGTTTTTGAAAATTTAAAGAGTTTATCTTTTACGGTTACCAAGATACAGCAAGTTGTCAAAATTAAATAGTCATAATTGCATTAATTGATAGAACACCCTATAAATAAATTTTTTTTAAATTTTAGTGTTAAAAAAATACATTAATTTTAAAAATTTGAAGTGTCCATACGCATTCATATGTACATACAATCGTATGAATATTACATGGGATTTTAACATTTTTCGTTTTGAAACACCCTTTCATTTTTAACTCTCATGTATTTGTTGTTGTAGCGGCCAAGGTTCTACATACTCTGTCGTTTTCACCTTTGGTGTAAGGAACCCTAAAAACAACTGACTGTTAGTGAATGATATATAGTGCAAAATGATGTCAATTGTAGATCAAAGTGCTCAAGCTCTTTTTGAGTGCAGTTTACATTCAGTATTGCCGAAGCAAATCTAGAAAATAACTGAAACTGTCAATTTATATTTAAAATATGTTTGTGCATTACATAACATTCAAAAATAATCGATAACCCACCTCGTATTGAATTAAAACTGTTGGAGTATAACAGGTTCATATTGAAGACAGGTATTACATTCAATAAAGAGATTTATAATTTAATGAAAAATGAAATCTTACCTGCCTGTCATATCATGTCATTCCTTTATAATGAAGACCTTTTTTTTTGAATAGATAAAAAAAATTGTCCGTTAAACTGCTTAAAAAATAAACCAGAAAAATTTTTGAATAAATAATATGTAAGTTTAATATTTATTTAAGTTTGTACAATGTACATAGTACTTAGGAAAATTTGTAAACAAGAAAGTAATAAGGATTGAGGGACAAGCACAAAAAATTATATTATATTCTCTACATTAATTGAGGCAGGCAGATGATATAATTTTCAAGTACCATAAAATTATTTTGTTTATAAAGACAACTGGTTTATTTACGTTAAGCGATTAATAAATATTTTCTAGAGAATAAACAACAAGGTACAGGCTGAGCAAATTTGAGTTAATATAAACTTAAGAAGCTTACAAGAAGTAATACCACAGGCATGAACAACGAATTTTAATTGTGAAAATTTTTGATGTGTTAACATCTATACGCTAGAGAGTAAAAATCTTTTTCACAATACAATCACAAATTTTGAGTAAGATCGTAAGCTATGTATGAGTGTATTAGTGTAATCATACCAACAGAGAAACTTAATAGCTGCATAAAAATACACAGCTGGGGTATGACTCAGTCTGTCCAGGGTCTAGTCAAAGGTCTGCTTCCTTTAGGTAGTATGTAAATGTTGTTATACTCACAAATCAGTTTTATATACGAACTCACAACTTCTAACGTCTACACTATTAAAAAGTGAAGAGTATGAAGTATATCAGAGAGATGATATTATGTCTGGTTAATTTACGAAGTACAATTAATACGAATATAAAGTAAATTCGGGAGACTTTATATTGGGCTAATTTACGAAATAATATTACTACGAAATATAAAGTAAATTCGGGAGACTTTATATTCGCTAAAATACAGTTTATCTGCTGGCTAACTAATTCGAACAAGAGTCGATAAGTCTTTCGGACGACACTTTCAAGTGGCCTACTTATAATTGTCGTTCGTATGGGCTCGGCACTTGTTGATCATTCTGTACAACCGTTGATTACTTATGCCAACTAAAATATGGCCTGAGTGAGAATCATACCTTACGTTGGCATGTTGTGGTTCAATGCCAATCAGTGGTGGTATCTGGCTGCATGTGTAGGGCGTGCTTTATACGGTAAAAGGTACGTGCAATTTCACTACGGTATACGGTAATAATGCTACGTGCATTTACACTTTTTATTGAATAAGAGTAAAAGTGTTTAGGTACTTGTAGCGTCACGTTACAAAATAGAACGAGCAGAAATTTAAGACATTGCAACAACCCAATTTTACACTTTTTAAACAAAATACATACATATGTACATTTGTCATTTAATCTATCTTAATTCCAACACTAACACAGTCACCAGTAAACAAATTTACACGTCTTAAAAAAATTTAATAAAATTTAAAACTCCAGACAAGCACAGCGAAAAAAAATATATACGATTAACATACAAAGAAAGAAGAAAAAAACCGTAGTAAAATTAACAGAAGTGTAAATAAAAATGTTGAGTCAAATAATATAAAAATGTTAAAACCTGATACTGCTGCCATCATCAACATCACAAAAGTATGTATTTAAATCTTTTAATGAAGGAAGGAATAACAACGGTGGTGTGCGTGTATGCACGTACATATGTATACTATTTTATATAGATTGTGTGAGAGATGCTCTCACGTATACAAATGCGCTCTTAGTTTCAGACATAATTGTTATTGTCTTTTAATTAAACAGTGCAAGTACGAATATTTAAATAACTGTTGTTTGTTTTTTATGGGTTTGTGTGCGTGCGTGTTTATGTGAGAGCAAGAATTTTAGCAAATTTTAATATCTGGCACACAAATATTTTGTTGCTGCTTTCCTTTTGTGCAAAGATTTATTTTCAAATCTTTAATTACATAAACAAATACTTTTGAACTAAGTGAAAGTTACATGTTACTTTTTGAAGCCCATTTAAGGGCAATCGTGGCGAAGTTTTTACATCCACTACAATTAAATCTGGCAGGTAATCAGGCAAAAATTTTAAATGGAAAAAGTTCGAACATTAAATGAAAAATCAAACATTATACTCGTATTGCTAAAAATAAAATGAACGAAGCTTTTAAATAAATGCAGAGAGGGTAATTTATTTTTTAGCTTTTTATTCATTAAAAACTTTTGCATTCATAATTATGTTGCTTTGTAATATCATAAAATCAAAACATGATGAAAGAGCTGTTGAACAAGTTTGTTGTAAAAGGTCTTCCAGTAAGACTAGGTAAAAAAACTAGTAATTTTGAGTGAAATTACCGGACGTTTTTTTAATTGTATAGAGCACGGTATACCATTAATACACTCAGGGAAAAGCTGCAACTTAAAAATAAGAACGCGTCACATTAATTCAATAATTTTCATTACAATAGAAAGTGTATGTTGAAATGCTTAAAAATAAATAAAATTAATAAATAAATACCTAAAATTAATATTTTTCCATATCAAAATAAGAAATTTTAACATGACTAGACTTTCGTTAATGTTTATTATTAATTCAATATGGTTTTTATTGATTTTAAGCTAAAAAAAGTAAGCTAAAGTACTGCCACTGGTACGCTTGAAGGACCATATTATTTTCACTAAATTTTTCTTTACCAATTCACGCACTCGTGGCTATATGTCCTCCATGACTTGACGAACTCCATATTTGAGGTGTTGAATAGATTGTGGGCTTTTGGCCTTATCTTTCACGTAGCCACAAAGAAAATAAATCTACAGATGTTAAATCACAAGATTTCGTTAACCCATTGTGATCGCCTCTTCGAGAAGTTAGACGTTCAGGAAAATTTTCGTACCAAAGAGCGATAGTATTTTTACTTGTGTGGCGTCTGGCTTCATAATGTTGAAAATAAACGTCATTGAAATCAATATATTTCTCAATTCCGGCCATACAAAATCATTAATCATCGTTCCATAGTCCAGTACGTTCAACAGTTGCTCCAGCATAATTTTTTTAAAGTAAGAATAATAACCTTTGTGTATTCTTAAATAGTTCATGAAAGTATGTGCCTAAAATAAGGGGTTTGTGAGTATTCAAAATGTGTGGTTGAAGTCTATTGACAATTTGTTACAGCAGCAATAAAATGCATATAGACAAAGCTGAAGCACCAGCAAATAAATTTTGGATTATATACTAATGAAATAAAATAATAATAAAAGAACTATTAAATCAAAAGTTATACGCAATTTAAATTAAAGTTTTGAAAATCTTAGATTTTCGCTTTTTATGCAGAAAAAAGTAATTATCTCACTTTGCTAGAATATCAACCCCATATTTTCACGTTTTCAAAAGGTAATACTATAAGAAATAACGTGTGATCCATTTCGAGGTTCCCTACTTTTTTAAAGAAACAAAAAACACACAACATGCAAGTTTAATGAAGAAAGTTTATTATCATTTGAAAAAACATTCTTCGGCATTTATTTTTTGAAGATTATGTCTATCAAATGTTGGCCGTTGAGCCCAATTTTCGATGACTCGTTCGAGCATTTCGACTGGTAACTGGCGAATGACGCGCGTGATGTTTTCCTCCAAGGACTGAATCGAACCGAAGACTTTACATATCCACACAAGAAAAAGTCTAACGGTGTGATATTACACGATCGACCAATCGACCGGCCCAAAACGTGAAATTATGTGCTCACCTAAACGTTCTCTCAATATATCCATTAATTTGATGCGATGTATGGAAGTGGCGCGTTCTTGCTGAAACCAAATATCGCCGAGATCACGAATCTTCAATTTCAAGCATCAAATAGTCGATTATCATGGCACGATAACGGTGGCCATTGACGGTTACGTTCGCAACGGAACAATTTTTAAAGAAATATGGACCGATGATTCCACGGGCCCACAAACCACACCAAATCGGTGTTTTTTCTGGATGAAGTGGCAGTTCTTGACTCTCTTCAAGTTGCTCTTCGTCCCAAATGCGGCAATTTTGTTTGTTTACATACCCATTGAGCCAGAAACGGGCCTTATCGCTAAACAAAATTTGCTTCGAAAACGTCGGATCTTCTTGGAACTTTTCAAAAGCCCATAGAGCGAAACGATGTCATTGTTAAGGCGTAAGTATTTCCATTATGAAATGCTCAACAATACTAAACAAAAATAACATAACAACATGACACGACTCACACGTGATCTGTCAAAAAAAAAAGGTTATTTAAAAACGTATCTCTACTTGGATCACCCATTATTATAAATAAATTTTTAGCTCTAGATTTTCGCTATTAAAGTAGCCAGATCGTTTTAAAATATACCTATTTTTGTTATAAATTCAAATTTAAGGACTTTTTTTCCAAAGCTTGAACCTTAAGCCATGAAATGTTTCTAAATTTTTCCAAAAATCAGAAATAATTTCTTATTAGGGCTTAAGTTCAGTAATTTCAATTCTCATTGAGTTAAATATTTTAATTAATTAATGTGAGTTTCTTAACATTAAACTAGACTTTATAGCTGGGGGAAATACCGATATTTTTCTGTGCAGCCACGCACTTCATCAGCTCCCTAGTCTATCTACTTGAGTTGAGTTTGTTATTAACGTCAGCTATTTAACGTAAATTTTTATGAAACGGAAAATATCTCATATATTTCCAAAAATATTATCTGAACCCGTACCGGTACCGCAGGATCTTGCTAAAAAAATTAAGACCGCAATTATGACAGCAGGCCTGATATTTAAGACAACACATATATATCAGTTAAAGAAAAAAAACTTGTCAAGTCTAATGTGCATGTGCTTATTTATCACATAAGAAGGTTCTAAATAAACAATAGGAAAATTTAATCAAATTCTTGCTAAATTTAACTTTCGATTATTTCAACCTTTTCTCGGGTCTCCTGAATTTCAAATTGTAGACAGTCTGCTGTATTTATGTAAGACATAAGATTGCATTAAAATGTTATAATTTTGTTTGCATATACATTTTTAAAACATGTTATTTATTTTGTTATTTTCAGTGCATAATATTTAAAGTTTTCACGTTGTATTTTAGGTGTCTAAAATACATTTTTTAACTATATGAGTCCTTCCTTGTTCCGGGTTATTAGCAGTTGATGTGGCAGTTTATTTTACAAACATTTTTCTTCCAAAATAGCCACCATTAACCACCAAAAACACTTCTTAAACTTTTTAATGATTATGTGTTAAAAATGAAGTGAAAAACTTAATATACTTCCCCTTTTAATGATGTGCAAATTATATAAAAACATACAAATTACTTTGTTGCTTATATTTTTCTTTTGGTATTTTTCTTTTTCCAAGAATTTCATCTCCTTCTTAACATTTATTTCATTTGAGGCTAAAAATACATTAAGAAAAAAAATTGTTAGAGATATACGAGTAGTATTTATTTTTATCTTTTAAAGTATGTGTCTGCTGGAATTTATTTGCGATTTGTTGCTGTTGAGCACGAAAAGAAAGAATTAATTAAACTGAGCTTAACATTTTATGTCTAACATTTAAATTATTGCTTAAAATGTTTGTTGAAGCATTTATCTTTTCGTAGCATGAACTTTGTCTCACTGTTGGCTTTAATAAAAAACAAAACAAAATAATGTGATGGTACTAAACAAAAAACGTGTATGATAATTAAGTGAAAATAATAAAAAAATATCTTGAATTTTTTTTCTTTTGCTACTTTGTTTATTCATTATTTTTTGTACGCAGATTTATGAGTATAAAATTTAAAGCAATTTAATTAAGTTATAAAATGAACTTATGATGTTTTCTTGTTGACAACGGTTGATAAAGTATAAATATTTAAAAATATTATAAAAGCATTAATTATTTTAGTTAATTTTAATTATTATTTTTTGAACTTAATTTGTTTCTATATTTGTGATTTGAATGGGGTAAAGTTAACTTTAAATGTATTAATTATTTTAGTTTAACATCGTATGCGTTTTCTAATATTAAGGGTTTTTACGCTTCGTAGTAAAGTACCCTTGTAAAATTAATAGTCCTTTTAAAGAAAATACATTACAAAACCCCAACAACAAAATACATTGAAACATAATTTACTATACTTTTAAAAAAAGCAAGACCAAAAGCAGTAGCATATTGAGTGTTGTAATTGTACAAGTCAATTGTACAATTTATAAAAAGCCACAATACTGATTAAGAATCTAATAATTTTATTATTCGACATATTGAAATAAGTATATTTGAATTTTAAATTTATTAAGAATCGATAAAACTTTAAGGAATGCAAAAATTCGCGAAAATTCGCAAAAAGTTTGTAACAGCGGGATGATGACAAAGTTTAATAATATTTTAAAATCTTCAAAACTGTTAGGGAACTAAAAGACACACAAAAAGCCGCTGTGAAGATCGATACATTACTGCAAAAATTAAATGCCATTGGTAAGCGTTGAATGAAAGCATATATATCCAAAAGGCCGTTATCATTTGAAAACCTATTCTTTTTAACTTTTAGGTTCAAATGTGACACCTAAATTACACTTCTTATTCAGTCATTTGGATATCTTCCCCATGAACTTTTCATCCGAAAGTGATGAACAAGATTGCAAAGATCCATCAAAAAAAAAAACGAAAAATTTCAAGTCGCTCGTCATTTTAATTAAAATTTTTTGAATTTACGCCGCATATAGTGTGTGAGCAATGAAAATTAAAATATTGTCGTTCCACAAAATCCTTAACAAAACCTTTATTTTTCATAAATTTTTTTTCAAATTACGCTTAAAATGTTGGTAATTAAATAAACTATTTTGTAAAAAAATAAAATATTCCAGATCTTTACAATAACGTAAAAAAAACGAAATAAAAATTAAAAATTTTTAAACAAACGTAAAAAATAGGCAAATTTTGAACTTTGAGGTGCCATAACTCAACCTCTTCTTGTCAGTTAGAAAATTGCAGCATATCGATGGAGAAGGCATTCAATTACATTTCCAACGATATGCCATTTATCTAGATCGGGCTTTTAAGTTGGGCTCCACAAGGGTTTGAGTGAGACCATATACCGAAAGATACAAAAGTACCGTTATCTAAAAAACGGTACTTAGAAAAAAATTACAGCGTTGTTCCTGTTCAAGAGGTCCTAATTAACTTATCTAGGCATATGGCGTTCTTGGTATTTTTTGGCTGTAAACCAGTGTAATTAATAGACAATTTTATAGAATCCAAAATGATTGCAAACTGTTTAAATCAATAAATATATGTCTGAATCAAACAGTTTTCAGTAGTAATTAATTGGTAACGTTTTTTTTTGGGCAAATGACATACAAGAAATGCCAAATGTAAACTCAGCCTGAGGAATGCAAAGAATTCGCTAAAAACCGCAAAAACTGCGGAAATTTGCAAAAAATTATTAACTAATTAAATTAATTATTAACACCGGGATGATAACAAAGTCTAATTTTACTTAAAAATCGGCAAAACTCTTAGGAAACTCCAAAAAATGCAAAATGTCGATTTTATTGCGAACTTTGCAAAAAGTCGCAAAAATTTCCAAAATCGAAAGCAAGCCCTAAAATTTATTAAAAATCGCGAAAGTCATTAAAAATATAAAAATATTGGAAAAAAAGACTCGAAAGACCGCAAGTTAGCGAAAAATTGCTAAGTGTATTGAAGAAATCACAAAACCTATAAACAGTAAAATTCGCAAACAAGAATATAAAGAAATAAACTGATTGTGTTAATATATTTGAATAAATTATTTTATATTTATAAATGTGAAATATTTGAAAGCGGCATGGCACCACTGCCAATATCACACTCCTACGTATCTTCAAGTTGGTCCAATGCATTTTGTACCAAAAATTCAACAATTTTATCTCTTTCCGTTGTAGGAATTTATATTACTTTTTGTCTTGATATTCTATAATTTCAAATAATGCAAAGTAAAATTAGCTCTTTCAAATTATCGACAAAAAAGTCGTTCACGCTTTTCCACAAAAAACCTTTTAAATTCAAAAGGGTTAAAAAAAACTACGAAGCGTGAAAACCACTATTGTATTTTTATTGGTAATAGTTTTTATACAGAAGAGATTTATACCATTAACGGCCATTCTCACAATGTATGATTAAGAGTTAACGTGAACTTCAACTGACAGTTCTTCATACAAAACTTGCCGTTAAAGTCTCTGTTAGTTATTAATTGTACATTGTGAAAAAGTCTGTAAATTTTATATGTTTTGCTAATAGGCCAGGTCTGGGAATATTGTATTATTTATATTAAATTGTAAAAATATTTTTACTATGTGATAACTAGCGCCAGAAAATAAATTCATCTTGCTGATAAACTTATACCTAATTTATTTCAATTAAATTTTCCTGCTCTTTTAATAAAAACTGTTTATAGAAGAAAAATTAAAATGCAAGCTTTCAATTGAATTAATTTCGATTTCAAATAAAATAAGACAAAATAAAATAAAATAATATAAAATAAATAAAATAAAATAAAATAAAATAAAATAAAATAAAATAAAATAAAATAAAAGAAAATATAATAAAATAAAATAATATAAAATAAAATAAAATAAAACAAAATGAAATGAAATTAAATAAAATAAAATAAAATAAAATAACACAAAATAAAATAAAATAAAATAAAATAAAATAAAATAACACAAAATAAAATAAAATAAAATAAAATAAAATAAAATAAAATAAAATAAAATAAAATAAAATAAAATAAAATAAAATAAAATAAAATAAAATAAAATAAAATAAAATAAAATAAAATAAAATAAAATAAAATAAAATAAAATAAAATAAAATAAAATAAAATAAAATAAAATAATATAAAATAAAATAAAATAAAATAAAATAAAATAAAATAAAATAAAATAAAATAAAATAAAATAAAATAAAATAAAATAAAATAAAATAAAATAAAATAAAATAAAATAAAATAAAATAAAACAAAATGAAATGAAATGAAATTAAATAAAATGAAATGAAATGAATTAAAATAAAATAAATTAAATAAAATAATATTAAATAAAACAAAATAACATAAAATAAAATAAAATAAAATAAAATAAAATAAAATAAAATAAAATAAAATAAAATAAAATAAAATAAAATAAAATAAAATAAAACAAAATAAAATAAAATAAAATAACATAAAATAAAATGTTATAACAAAAATTAAAAAAATTTTAATTCCCCGGAGTGTCCAGAAAATATGTGATATCTCTTACAGACACACAGATACGCAGACACACACTACAAATTTATGACAAATATAATTAATAATAATAAAAAATAAATAAAAATATAAAATAATAATAAAATAAAATAAATAAAAAAAAAATTTATAAAAAATTACAAAAATTAAATAATGTAAAATAAAATGAAATCAAATCAAATTAAATGAAATAAAATAAAAAAAAATAAAATAAAATAAAATAAAATAAAATAAACTAAACTAAAAATAAATGAAACAAAATAAAGATACAACAAATTTGTCTGTTCACAAGCGCATAAACAAGTTCCGTTTCTTTTTAAATCATAAACCATACGACAGAGCTTGTGAATTGAACAATTGTAAACAAATTCGAAAACTTCTGATGTGTATGTTTTTAGCTTGAAAATTCAACAATACATTAAATAATTAAGTTTAAGACAATAAAAACAAAAAATACTTGTTATTTAAAGTGATATTTTGTACTCACATTGCGATAATCAATCTGCGAGCGTTTGTGCAACGTTGTATCTCAAACTATTTGTTTTTAATATTTTATTCTTCTAGCTGCATAGGTATAAAATAAAGTACAATTTCTTCTCCAAACTAAATGGCACAATTGTTCTCATTAGTTTTGTTTTACTTACTGCCAAAGAACAAAACAAATCAAAACAAAAGCAAACGTTTTCCTTTCTTTGTTTACATTTCATGCATTTAGCTTTCAGTAGTGAATGATTACTAAAATGTCATTCAAAAATAAATATTATTTATACACATCCATTTACATACAATCGCTGTGTTTAAATTTAAAAATTTGATGGATGATTACAAAATACTATCGCATTTGTCACTTCATTTGTTTGTCTAAGGAAATGCTTTACCTTTAACAGGTAAGAGGCAACCGCTTTTGTTAAACGAAACATAAATTCATTATTATAAACAACTCGTGACAATGTCAAATTCATGAATTAATTAATCATGTCAAATTAAATTAAATTAATTTTTAATATTATAACAATATGAACATCTCATCAGCAAGTAATTTGTGATTTCATATAAGAACAATATTAAAGAGGTTACACTTTTTTCAGCAAATGACTTTGTTTGAAGTTGGTTTCTTTCTTTCCAATAAGAATATAGCAAAAAAATTTCATGATATTTTTTCTTGTAAGAAATTTGTAAATTTAGTAAAATGTTTTATCTGAATTAACAAACTGGTTTCTTAAAACTTTAATAAAATTTTAATTTTCTTTAAAACTACTATAAGATCTTATTGAAAAAGCCACTATTTTCGGAAAATAATTAAAACAATCTTTGATATGAGGCTTAACAATGCGTGATATAATAGTAAGAGGATGTGTGTAAAACCAGAGTAAATATGTTGCAGTTAAATTATTATGCTGTTCTTTGTTCTTTCTTGTTGCTTCTTTTCCCTTTTTTAAACAAAAACTATTTTATATTTAGCACCTGCTAAAAATAGTAAATCTATTAGACTTAATAAACTCTCAGTAATTTTACTCTCAGTGCTTAAAAGATGCAGATAAGCAACATGTTGCTGAAACATAATCAAATAATTAGTTTTAAAAATATAAAAATATTACAGTGCTATAAAAAATATATCACAGCATCATTTATAGCAAATTCTAAGATATAAAATGTATTCTGTTACTTTTTATCTCTCATGCAGGCTCTCACAAAAATAAACAATGAACAAAGCAGTGTTGCCATTGATGGTTTTTAAAAAATTTTAGTTAGTTTTATTATTATTGTTCAAACTTCGTTTACTTCTATATGTATGATTTGATTAGGCTAAATTTCGTATCGCTGTGTAAGCCAAATGACATGTAATCATTAATAATGAACAAATAACACAAAATTGACAAACACTTAGTAGAACCGAACAACTAGCTGTTTTCGAAGGCCACCAGCGTTCCTTGTGTTTGGTTCACTGTGTGTGGTGTCAGTTGATTTAGATTTCTGCTTTATCTACTCAGCTTTTATTGCAAATGGAATACGTGAATTGTTTTGATTCATCGTTATTTAATTTTTTGAAAGCTTTTTTTGTAATGGAAGCTCAATTTTATCATCTCCAAATTTATAACAGTCTTGCCATTGTCATTTGTTCTTTACTAATTATTCACATGTTAGTTAATTTGCTTATTTTTAGGGTCCCGTACAAAATGGTACGCTCGCTGTTCGCCTGTCCGTCTGTCTGTGTATCCGTCTGTCTGTCTGTCCATCACAGGCTATTTTCGCAGGAACCGTACGACTTACTGACCTGAAATTTAGTCACAGTATGTAGAACCTTATCCGCTACAACAAAAAATATATAAGAGTTAAAAATGAAACGGTGTTCCTAAACGAGCAACAAAACATGCAAAAATCCCATGTAATATGCATACAATTATGGATGAAAATCATGATACAATTGTACTTTTTCTGATGTATTTTGTTTGATAATATTTTAAATTGCTTTTTTTTTAAATTGATATTTAATGTGAAATTCTTTACACAGTTTCATTTATATTTAAAATTTTTATGCTTTTTTCATACTTTTTTAATTTTATTCCATTAACAAATAATGGAATTCGACTTTCCATCTCTGATCATACATGAGAAACAAGCAAAATTATTTGTTAATAAAATTTAATATATGTGGCTTAATGGAATGAAAACAATAAATTAAGAAAACATGCTTTTTTTTCATACGTATACATGTTTTTTTAACAAAGAAATGCACATTTTTTCAATTTTCCTTTTTCAAATATTTTTTAAATAATTTATTTGACAACAAAACACAAACACAGGTGGTTGGATAATTGTTGCATGTAAAAATTTTACTAGTAATAATTTGTAGGAATTTGTTAGTCTCTCAATTTTTTTCTCTCCTTTGACGCTCTCTCCTTGCAAACTTTTTGTGTTAATGAACACTTTCCAGTAAAGGCCCAACTATAATATGAATAAGCTGGCTTAAGCTAATGCCAGAATTGAACGATAAGTCTGTCAAATGCTTAAGCAATTCAGCTGTGACTTTTATGTGGCCACAATGTGCTTACATGGAGTTAAGTATTCTTTAGCCACAGCGTGCACATAAACATAGGTATTGTTCACAATTTTTTTTTAAATTTTGTTTCTTCCTTTAACTACTAAATGAATGCAATTTAATCAAATTAACGTGTTGGAATGTCCTAATCTATTAAAAATTCACATATAATTATATCCACCACTTTATTACTTGTTTTATTTGTTTTGCCTACTAAAAAGTACAACAATGAACATACATAAATAAACTCATGTGTATGAGTGTATATGTGTATTGTAAAACAAAGAATGAAAATAAAAGTGTTGCTTTATTTTCTGAGTTTAAAATAAGAAAAAATAAAAAATATATAAAACCAATGAATATTTTCTGATGATGTTTTCTTGAGTTTAAAAAAAATAGTGTTTACCGTACGGAATGTGCGTTCAGTTTGGCACTTAGCTTAAGAAAATGACATTTAACGAAACTTGACGAAAAGTTCCATAAGTACACTATAGTTGGCCACATATGTTTTATATGTAACCGCACAGTTGCTTAAGTTCGCTTATTCATATTATAGTTGGGCCTTAACAATTGTTACAAATTCGTTATAACTTCCCGTAAATGAACGAACCTACCAGACTACAACAATAAGCACTAAAATTCAAAAAACTAAAATTAAAGGGTGTTCTATCAGTTAATAGAATTTTGGCTATGTAATTTTGACAATTTGTTGTACCTTTGAAACCGTAAAAGGCAAAGTCTTGAAATTTTCAAAAACGGTAAAATTAGAAAATCCCAAAATTATAAGATCGCCAAACCAAAAAAAATTGTCAAAAAACAAAAAAAAACGAAAAAAGCACCAAATTAAAAAAGTTTCTAACACTAAAATAAATCGACAAAACCGAAAAAATCTCCATAATGAAAAAAATCACCAAAATAAAAAAAAATCGCAAAACCGCGAAACCGCGTGAAAAGAAAATAAAAAAAAACGCCAAATTAAAAAAAATCGCCAATTTGTAAAAACGCTAAAACCCGAAAAAAGCAAAAACCAAAAAAAGCGCTAGAACTAAAAAAAATCGCAAAAAACCGAAAAAAACGCTAAAACTAAAAACAGTCGAAACCGAAAAATACGCAAAAACAGAACAAAATGCATAAACTATGTTTGTGTATCTGTTTGTCTATACGAGTTCACGTATTGAGAGCGCTCTCATCTATGTTTGAAGTAAATTAGTCCAGCCTTTTAGAAGATATCCCATCTTTTCTAGACATATTCTGTTGAGACTGTGCATCTTTGACGCCATAGTTCTCAAATGGTTTAACCAATTTTAATTTGGCTTTTACGTTTCCTCTAGGAACTACTTCAAGAAAATTAGTCCAGCCGTTTGGTATGTACGTTGGGGGTTTTTAAATTTTTATTTTTTTTTTATGTTTACTTTTGTTAATTTAATGATCAAACAGAATTGTGGCATAAACACATGTTCCATACGAAATGATACAAAAAACTGGCACCAGAAAGTTGCCGAGAGATAGAATCTTTTTTATTTTGACAACGTTTTTTCTATTGCTCTCACATATAAATAGTCATTCTCTCAACAATGCTACCATACTTTCAATAAATTTCATACATTTAATGAACAAAACTACCAAGAAATATAAGCACAAAAGAAAATGAAATAACAATTGGAGAATATTTGAAGTTACTGCCGTTGCTTTTATTATGGGTTTTTGTTAATTTTACAGCGGTTTTTCCTAAAGTTTCAGACTTATTCTGTTTAATCATTTATATTTCAGTGTGAAAAAAATTGGTACTACAAATAAAATAAAAACAAAAAGGCAATTGACTTTATTTTTTAGAAATAAATAAATTGGTTATAGAAATCAGAAAAATATAAAAGGGTTATTATAGGGTTGGAAAATTTTAGCTTTTTTTGGTATATAAAAGTATTTAAATAAAACTATTTTTTAATTTGAAGTTTATTTGCTGGTGGTTCAGCTTGGTCTATATGCATTTCATTGTTGCTGTAACAAATCATAAGTAGACTTCAACCAAACATTTTGAATAGTTACAAACCTCTTTTCTTATGCACAGACTTTCACGAACTATTTGAGAATTCACATATATTAATATTTTTGAAAATCACAAAAGAAAAACAAGCATAGAAGGCTTAGTCTACTGATGATTTGTTACAGCAACAATGAAATGCATATAGACCAAGCTGAACCACCAGCAAATATATTTCAAATTAAAATATAATTATGACAATATGTCGAATAATAGATTTTTTAAATATTAAATTTTAAAATTTTTATTTTGCCTTTTCTTTACTTTTATTGTTATGTTTGTTACAGCAACAATGAAAAGCATATAGACCAAGCTGAACCACCAGCAAATAAATTTCAAATTAAAATATAATTATGACAATATGTCGAATAATAGATTTCTTAAATGTTAAAACTATTTTTTTCCTTGTAAATTAAATATATTTTATATTTTAGAAAGAGATAATTTAGTATTGATAATCAGAAAAATTAAAAATATGGTTACAGGGTTGGATAATTTTAACCTTCGTTCGGTAAATAAAAGTACATAAATAAAACCAATTGTGTTTTTTTTTATTGAAACATATTTTATGGAATAGGAAGATCTTGACTCAAGAACTTTTTAATTTTCTCATTTCTGTACAATTTTGATATGAAATTTTAATTTAACCCAAAGTGATGTATAACCAAAACGGTAACACTGCAAAAAACCACGCGTTGCATTTTATATTGAGAGGAGTTTTAGGGAAATGGGAAAACACCGGTTGAGATGTTTTTACAATGTAAAAATTCAAGTAAAACACAAATACCCACATCCTCTTGCACGAATAAGGCTAAAGCAACAGAAATAAGAACAAATGCTACAACAATGAAAACGAACAAAACATCACATGGAAATAACAAAAAAAAAAACAAACAAAACTCAGCATAAGGAAGACACAGTGAGTGCTATAAAATACGGTTTCCTCTGGACCATATTGAGGAAACTGAATTCAGTTTTCACACGATTGCCAAATGAACAACAACATCTCAAGCGGATAAAATTTGAGATATAAGAAAGTGAACAAAAAAATAAAATAATATAAAATAAAAACTAAACAAAAGTAAAGGACAAGGAATTTTTCTTTGTGAATATAAAAAAAAATAAAAATAACTTAACACATTTGGTATTAAGTAACATTAAACACCTACACACACACTTTCACACACATACACATATAAACGTATATAGTCTGACATTTTGTTATACTGTAAGTGCATGAGAATATGTAAATGTGTAAACAGGAAGGTGTGCAAGTGGGTTTGTTTTTCAATAAATATATGTGTGTGTATAAATATTAGTCTGGCTAAAAATAATTGCAAAACACCAGAACTAAAAAAGTTCTTGTTTGTTTTTTAAATATCATTTTCTTTTAAAGCTTTTCATTTACAAAAATATTAAACAAATATATTATTAATCAAGTGGAAATACGCGTGTGAATTTTTCTTTTATGCAAGACAAACGCGAATAACATAAACAGAAATAAACAAATCAAAAATCCTTAGGACAGGACTGAACATGAAGTGTGCAAAAAGTGTAATGAAGTGCAATGAATTGAAAAATGAAATAAAAATGAAATGTGAAAATTCTCTTGTTTATTAAAAACAAATAAAAAAATCAGTCAAAATAGTAAATTATAAAAATTTATACACGAAACTGAAAAGCAAATAAACAAACATACAATCAAAAAAAATTTTTGCAATAAGAAAGAGCAATAAATTGGTAGCAAGAAAATAAAGTGATTGCAATTTAGAAAGAGAAATAGAATGAAATAAAAATATAACTATACAATGATTAACTTCCTTTCAAATTGATTAGAAATTTCTAAACAAACAAATCAATTGCCAAGAAAAAAAAAGAAGTTTAAATTAGGAAAAGAAAAATTGCTAAATGCCAAACAAAGCAATAAATATGCCGCAATAAAATTAATTTTTATGCTTAAGAAAGTGTGTTTGTGTAAGAAGGGAGCAGCTTAAAAAAAAACACAAAATCATTTTTTATGAACATATTAAAAAACTGTTTTATTTTTGTCATCTTTAAAATCAAATTTATGTTCCCTTGGTTGGATTTCCATTTCCAGAGCTCGTTTAAAGATTTTATTTTAGTTTTCTCACGTAACAGCGATTCGGAAGTAAAATTTATTTGTCACGTATAAATTAAGTATCTGTGTTCTTCCGGATTTAGATGCTTAACAGTAATGGGTCACAAAAAATCATTCCCAGAATGCTAATAAATGCAAATCTTTGAAAAAACTTTTTAACTCGTAAAATTTTCAATTAAGAAATAAAATATATTCTTTGTTCCCTTAGAGCGAAAAAAGCTTAAGTGATATTTCTGGAAAGTTCGTTTTAAGCTATAAGATCTGTTGTAAAAGTCCATCAATGGCGTAAATAATCATTTTATGATTATGCGCTACTTTGACTTCCACAACATCTAATTTTTTAAAATTACATCAGCAAATGTTTTCATATCCACTTTGATTAGGAATTGGCACCAAATTTTTATTATATCAGAAGATCTTATTTACTGAAAAATTCATCATATCTTATGGCTCAAAAAGTGTAAATCAACTTATCTAAAAAGAAGCGAGCGGATTATGTTAATCTTTAACGTGGCTCTTGGGAATCTTGCCAATAATTTTAGGGGCCGCACAGCGAAGGCTTTTACAGAAAAGTTATTTTGGTAGACAGGTTATGGCAGTCTGAGTCCTGTTTTGGGAATTCAAAACCAGGAAAACCCAAAAATAGTGCCAACCCTGTTACTGGGAAGGGATTTTGGAGATTTTCGTGACATTTTATGTTTAAAAGGACAACACTTTGGAAATTGGTTAAAAAATTACAATCACCTGACACGCATGAGTGTTGTGGAGCCTGTCAAGAATATGATGAAACTCTAGAACATTATTTGAATCACTCTCCAGTATTCACTCCAACTGGAAGAAAACTTTTCTATTTGAGAAATATACCAAATATTAACTACGTTAGATATTAAAATTGGAAAACTCTAAGATAGTATATTGAGAAAACTAGGTTGTTAACCTGACCTATTTTAATAGGTGTTTTTTGTGTTTTTATTAAATACTTCACCAAATATTTCTCTTAAGATCACACAATATACTATAAGAGCATAAGTGTAATCCAAAGTAGATTGGGTCAGCATTTAGTCCGTTTCTTTGAAACCTAATCTAGCATAAGCCACAGAAAGCGATACAACGTTGCCGAACATAATAAAGAAGATAATAAAGAACGATAGAAAGCGTTTAAAGTGCTAATCAGCTTGTTTGTTTTAATCCCAACCTTTCAATTAGAAATCGTCTAAGTGTATCAAAATATAAATATATTTGCTTAATTCACAAAACCTCTTGTATCTCTGTATCGATTATGTTATCATATTAAATACAAGAGTGTAACATTTATTGTATGAAATTTTCATATTACACTTTTATTTCATATGTTTTTAAAATGTTGTATTTAAAGAGAGGCTCTCTGAGAGAATTTGTATGTAGCTTGTTCTTCTTTTTTCATTAAAAATACAAAATATATTTATAAACTACACAGAGGGTGTTCACAATTAAAAAACAAAAAGTGTATTTGATACACAAGTAGACGATTCAAATTGTTGTGAATTAAGCAATTGTTATTACAGCGTAGTTTATACAAAGAAAGACCTAAAGTTCTTTGTCCACAAAATTCAACTAATGCAATAATTAAAGACCCAGAATGCTAGTCAGACGATTACATTCTCCGAAACCATTTATATCCAGAGATGTGACATCTTCTACGATCAGGGCTGCCAGATAAAATAATCGTAAAATCATAGAAACACCGATAAACTATAAAATAATCGACTTTTTATACACGAAAAATCGTCAGAAAAATCCGCTGAGTCAAAATTAATTTTTTATCGTGTATACTAGGCCGATTTGTATGGATTAAAAAATAAATAAAAAATCTTATAGTAAAAAAAATCTACATTTAATTCTAAGAAAATTTTGCGAAGAAAACATGCGCCTAAAACCAAACCCTATACCGCGCCTCTTGACATGAAAATGTATTTACTCATCCTGAGCTTTTTCTTTTTTGGCTCCTGCCAAAGTCAAAGTATTTAAAGTCAATGACTTTAAAGAAGGAAATGGGGAACCAAATATTATGGATATACTCGTATGTAAGATGGGTTGCGAAAAAATTAAAGATATTACGCACAAGGGAGGAAGAATAATGATTAAAATTTAGTAGCATATATTTCAGTACATACATTTTTCTATTTGAAAAAGCGTAATTTAAAAAAAATTGTTTTTCTAAAGAGGCGTAGAATAGGGATTGATTTGAGATACATAGTTTTTTCTGGGAATTTCCTCATCGTGCATTTTACGACAACCATTCCCTTCTTTTAACGCCTTATAACTTTGCTTTCCTCCGTGGTACAATTTTGAAAAGTATTGATAAGTTGTGTCCAATTTTTGATCTCAGTACTTTCGATGGGCAAAATTTTTAAAGAAACTTGGTTTATTTTTACATTTGTGTTATTTGAGAATATCAATTTACGCAGATATCAATATAAAATAAAGAAGGGGCAAAATTACTCCAACATCTTTAAGTAGGGGAAAGTAATACATGAGTTGTGGTGATAGTCGATTTTTTCATAAAAAAACTGCCATATTTGAACTTTTAAAAAATCGTAAATTTTAAGGAAAAAATCGTCAAATCGTCCTTTTGCTATTTTGGCACCAAAAATCATCAAAATGACCATAAATCATCAAATCTGGCAGCCTTGTCTACGATAGTTAAGCAAGTTTAAATGCACTTCTTTTTTCTGTTTCTATTGCTGTCGTTATGCATTAAATACGTTCACCACAGCAGGCTACACAAACACACGACTTCAAATGTCGCAACCTGCCTCTGTCGCCTCGTAGACAGCTACTTAATTATTTTGGAGACGGCAGCAGCACCATCTGATATTCAAGTAAAAGTACATACTCGAGTATTGCCACTTTCATATACAGTATTTTTCGTTTATAGCGAACCCGCTTAAAACGAACTTTCGCCTAAAACGAACCATTTTCGAAAGTACGACCTTTTATTTCTATAAAACCATGAACATTTTTTCACTTATAACGAACCCGCTTAAAGCGAACTTTCGGTTATACCAACCTTTTTTTGCATGTAAATTGTTCTTTTTTTTCGCTTAAAACGAACCAAGAAGTGTGTTGCCATGAACAAAAAATTATATTTATATATTAATGTGCAGCGTAAGCTGTGTAAAAATTTTCTTCAGTCTTGCGACACTCCACAACAAATTCTTGACCACTTGGCCCAAGTGGAAGTGTATATAAATGAAGCCAATATTAATACTAAGCAAACTAAAATAACTAATTTTTTAAAAACTAAATAAACTTATTTTTTAAAGACTACAATGTTCTAAAATTGTTTTAATAAATAAATAAATAGCCAAAGTGTTCAAAAAAGACATGTGCACACAAAATAATGGTTTCTTGATGTCTTCACTTAAAACGAACTTCGCTTAAAACGAACAAATTTGATCAGTCCCTTGAAGTTCGCTTTAAGCGAAAAGCACTGTATTTTACATTAATAAAAATTAATTACTCTTTTAAAGTATACTTATTTCATGTAAAAATACAAAAATTAATCAATTTTATCTTTACATAAATTTATGGATATTGTTTCTGGTACGATATCATTATGCCATTCAACATTTTGTATTATACTGGCAACACTGCATTTGCTCATTGTAGCCAAAAGAACTAGAAATTAGTTTAATTGGACTACAACAAGAACAGCATAGACAACAACCTATCACCCTGTTGCCTTGCTGTCTTCAAAACAATCATTCCCATATAAACATGTGTATTCTATCCGTGATATTTTGTTGTCAGTATCTTGATGTGCTGAATGTGTTTAATGCATTATGCAACGGTATCACAGCAGTGGACATTGGAAGAATGAAGGACTACAGAAATTGATTAAGAAGGCCGTTAACAGTCCTCTTATGAGTCAAGAGCGTTTAAATATGTTCAATTGAGCGACACTAAACTCTCCTATTAAGAAAAATGAGGTTTTAAAGAAATATTAAGTTGGATTATACGGGAATGAGGTAGGCTGAGGTGTTATTGAAATTTTTCTGGCTTTTTGTCTGGGCAATTTAAGCGAAACTTCACTTTGTGGTAATCTAATCACTCAAATTAACCTTTGTGTAGCTTGTGCATGTAAAAGTTTGAGACGAATACATATATTCTATGTGAGTTAAGCTTGAGTCAAACTTATTCAGTCGGTCATTTTTGACACGAATCAATGATCAAATTCATGTTGTTTAAATAGGTTTTCATCATCGGTTTGTGTCAAGAACGATTGACGGATTATCATGTATAATCGGGAGATTCGAACTTGATAGATACCAATCCAGCCGTCCGAGCACTAACCTATGGAAAGGTTTGGACGAAATGCTAGATCCAGTGGTAAGACATACACCAACTTGTGATACCTGAGAACGCAAATAAGAAATTGTCTCTTCCTTATTCTGTTCTCGTCAGCTATGACAGAGTGCATTATGGGGAAGTTCTAGCCTATTAATATGTCTGCCAATTGTCCAGTAAGGTGTAAATGTTGCAACCAACCGTGAGCTACTCTCTCGACATTTTTTCTGAGCATTAATGGCCACACGTTATTTGCGAGTTAATACGTATTCAGCCTATTTCACATTTTTTTTTACTTTCTTAAGATTGTATTTAGGAATATTATTCTGAATGGTGCCTAATTGCGCTGAAAAAGATATTGTATGTGAGTGTAACGCTTCGCATAAAAGCAATATATAGATCTTTCACTCCAAACTTTGGTGTTTAAAATATATAAGGACATTAATCAAGAGAGTCATACAGATTCTATATGGCGAAACTATCCATCAATGACACTAACTCCCGGGGAATTTTAAAAGAATATATCTATTATGAAGGGACAACCATCACGGAGTCAACGTGACGATCCGTCATGAGGAATCTAACGTATTGATTAAATTAGTGTCAACAATTCAAAATAAATTTCCAAATTGTGTATTTTAAAAAGTAATAAACATTCACCCGTATTGCGTATGTCACTTCGATTATTCATCGACGATAATTTTGTGCTAAATTAAACAAATCTAGTACACATTTTATTTAATCTAGTACGAAATTCTCGTTGAAGAATTATTCGACGTGATATACGCAATACGGGTGATTGTTTCGAAAAAGTTCTTACTTAATTTTCAATAGATATATTGAATATAGACTTTCTTTCAGATATTTTGTCATCACAAGAGCTTCAATTATGTTTAATGTTGCGTAAAAAGTTCAGAAGACAATTTCATTTTATTCAAAAAGCATGGGTAAGATAACATTCGATATCGGACTGAGTTTGATGGTATGCGTTAGAAACGCAAAGTAAAGCGTGCGTTGAGGCCGAGAGACAATTAAACGGTTTATCCATACGTTTTCTTTTTAAATTGAAAGGATAACAGTCATGCAAATTCTTGTTTGTCCAAAAATTTATGTCCAAATAATTTTTAGCAAGGTTAGGTTAGATTGAAAGATGAGGCAACTTTGTTGACCCAATACCATATGGGACTAAATTTATGCACGATTTGGCATATTGTGCGCTCTAACCAAAGATATGACTTATTCCCAGTTTACTTTCCACCAAAAAAACCTATTGGATAAACCGGTCATGCCAAAAAACTCTCTTAGATCTCTACAATCAATGAATTTTCATTGAAAATTTGTATCCTTGACTGTTTAAGCTATGAATAGTGATGCAGATAGCATTCTAATCTTTTTTGTACTGCTTTTGTTTTATGTTCTGCATGTCATATCCTCTATCAGTCCCAAGGAAGTTAGGTGGAACCTTAGCTCCGTGTGACCAGTTATAATGAGTCTTGACCTATTCAATTTAAGAATCTGTTTTCATTTCCGTAGATTCGGATTATCTCATATAATCTTGGTTATTTTTCACACGGTGGCACATGGTCACGTTCTCATATATTCTCATTGTGTGAATACGTTTTTGGGTTTCTTAAATAGTCTCACTTTCTTTGGTGTGCTATTATTCAAAGATGATCCCATTCTGACAAGCCTATCAGTCTCTCATTTTCATATTATGCCGGTATCCATATTATCTTGAGATCTCCACATTATGTGTTTGATGATCGGGGACTTAAATCTTTCATTTAGGCTTTAAGATAAGCTATATAATAGCTGATCAGCTATAACATCCGTGAAAGAACGGGCTGTTGCATTTTTTTTAATTTCCTTTAACCACCTAATGGTTTTTGTAACTGCCAAGATCTAAGTCAGCAAAACTATATTATAAGCCGGCAAACCAAATAATTTTCTTGCGCTTCGATTACTGTCATAGACCATGTTTTCCAAATCAGTCACCATATTTCAAAATTTCTCTAGAAATGATGGTTCCTGGATTATTATCTGCTCCACTCACTATTCACTATTTGAGATTTTGCTGCATATTTCTTTTGGTAACATTAACCCTTGGTTAAATGTCTACTACCCTTTTATGTTCAGTTTCCAGGACGATCAGCTTGACAGCAGCCAAATCATTCTCATATCTAGCCTTAAAATTATATTCTGTAATTCGAAACGAAGGAAAATGTTTTCTTATGTTACAGCCTTATTTATAAAAATTATTAAGGCTTAATACAGGCTTTTTAAGAATAAATTTGTATGCAAATTTTATTTAAAAAGCCTTTATAAAGCTTTAATAAGCTATGTATGGCTGTTAATGTTTATAGCACGCAAATTGTAAAGTGTTTTCTTTCATTTCGAATTGCTGAGTATACCCCTGTATACTAATCGATGATGTCGATAAAATGGTTTTCATCATCTGTTTTTATGTGATACTTATAGTGCTACAGGTTCTAATGCATTACTGTCTTCTTATTTTGTGTGACTAAAAACATTAAAACTTTCTATAATTTCCTTGAAGACTATTTAAAAACGCAAATGTATTCCGTGTATATTTTGAAACATTTTTCCACTTAAAAACATATAAAAAATAAAGTAACTTTGGTAATAAGTAGAGAAATTTCGCATAAACATTAAACAATATTTCCTCATCTCAATAATCTTGTGCTGACTGTTCACCAAAGGGACTACAATAAGAATGTCATGTGGCACGCACTATAACAATTTTTGTGTATTATTTATGGTACACGACCTAATAAAATTAAGTAAATGTATTTGTAGTATATACTTTAGATGGTGGCAATTAACTTAAGTATGTATAGTATATTAAATTAAGATCGTACTGTAGAAACATTATGTTAATATGCTTCAGACAAAGTTAGGCATGTCAAACAAACATATGGTTAAGGAGGTATGAGATAAATATTGTATATAATCGCACTGAAAGAAACTATTAAATAAATCTGAATTTTTTTCATTTGATTTAATGTTGTCATAATTATTTTTTTTTTGCACAGGAAAGTGACACTCAGGCAATGAATGCCTTTTGATACTACTACTACTAGGTGTTACCTTCTTTAAGAAAAGAATATTGATAGAGAAGACTGATGGCAAAGGAAGAGATACAGGAATACTTAATTTTTTACAAAATAGCTTTTAGGTTTTTTTAATTTTAAGACATAATAAGGTAAATTTTTAAAGCTTCGCCAATAATGTTACATTAAGGTTTGTATTTGTAGAACCAGTGACTACGCCTTCATCCATCTATTTTTCGTAGAACAACTGACAAAAAGGAACGCTACTGCACATCAGAAAAATGCATCGTATTGTTTGATATTCCAGTATGAATCCAGGACCTTCGGTCTCTCATGAGCCTTTAACGCTTGCATTATTTGAATATTGCGAGCTTGTAAATTGAAAAGTTAGTACCGTTATTAACGGATTAATTTAGAATAAACTAAACTTCTTGATGAACTCTGCAGCCCTAGTTTCTTGTTTATCTGAAGTTATGCCGGCGTCTTAAGATTATTAGATCCTTTTCAAATCAGAAGTATGCTTGGGGCACCATTTAAGTGGTGTAAACCTCTAATATTGCAGAATTTTTATATGCGTGGCATATCTAGGACCACATTTGATTGTGCGTCACTCAAACTGATGGTTTTCACGTTATGAGCTTTGTTTTGAGAAATAAGTTTGTTTCCAAAGTATACAAATTGTTTAGGAGATAAATTGTGCCAATGTTTGCAACATGTAGAGCTGCTGCTCTGCTTAAACTTATTTACGTATGAGTGATATTTAAACAAATCACAGTAAATATTGCTCATACGTCATCACTTAATAGTTTCTTGATCGAATAGTTGAATAAAATTAAAAAAAATCTAAGGATTATTAGATGATTTTTGATGCATTTTTTACAATTAATATGAAGATTTTGTAAAAAAATTGCTTTTCTAAACGTTTCAAATTTGTATGAAAAACTACGAAAATTCCTTTTTGAAAAAATATTTTTTCCATATAAATTTCAAAACGAAAAAAACGTTTCTATTTACAAAATTTGCCTTTAATAGCCTGTTTTTATAAAATGAATAAGTATTTACGTTCTTTAAAATAACGAACGAAACCATGTGTGCGTTTTTATAGCATTGAATAATTTTCATGTGAGTGAAAACAAAAGACCTTTTAGTTTTCTACACTCATAAAAATTCTGTATGTAAAATTAACTAAAATTATTGTCTAAAACAAATGAAAATCTTTTAAAAGTTGGTCTACTTATTTTTAATGTTAAAATGTTGACTGACTTAAAACCATACAAAACTATTTATTTTTTAAGCTACAAAAAATTTAAAGAAACGGATATATCTGAATGACTTTTTTCTACAATCGGATTAACTTAACTTTCAGAAGAAGGAATCTCCTTCCTTCCGTACCAATAAAAGATTTTTCCCTGTTTCTGTTAATTTTTTTTAAAAATCCACTAATCCAATTTCAGTATAAATATATGATTTTTGCTTTATCAATTCATAATTTAACTGTAAAATAATTTCAAAAATGTCTAGCATTAAGTCAAAATAATATCAAATGTATAAGAAACAAGTAAGAGTTCTATATTCGGCTGTGCCGAATCTTATATACCCTTTACACAAGTGCATATTTATTTTGTGAAAAAATTCATAATTTTTGCTCTAGTACAATTTTTAGTAAGTGACCTATCTCTCGGTATTTTTGGATTGAATATTTTTTTTTTAATATTAGTAATAAGTTGAATATCGTTACCGATGGTAAAGGGTATAAAAAATCGAGTTCTTATAGTTCTTAGTTCTTAGTGCAATAACAAATTTAAAATAAAATTGCTTACTCCCATGTTAACAAAACTTAAAATGTATTTGAAATGAATTTTATTTCAAAGTTTTCATAAATATTTTTTTTAAACTTCAAAACATTTAGTTTATTTTATTCCATTACTGTAATAATTTTTTGAGTGTTTCTTTTTGGTTATACCGCAAAAGCTTTTTTATGTCAAAATGAAAGCTTTAAAATATGTTTTATAAAAAACAAATTTTAAACGTTATTGATTATAAACGAAACGTGAAATTAAAAGGGCTTATGATTTTAAAAAACCGGCTATGAATCTAAAAATATTTTTTTTAACAACCAAAATAAAAAAATATAAAAAAAGTTTAACTGTCAAGTTAAGTTTAACTGTCAAACAAATCACAAGAATTTTCAGCATTGAGTAAAAATAAAAAGTATAAGTTATAGGAAAAAATAAAAGTTCTAATAACAACGAAATACAATGAAAATCTATGTATAATTTTCTAAATGAATGCTTGAATCAATTAAAGATAAAAATGCATACGTCCTTGTTTATAAAATTTAAAATGAATTTGAAATGAATTTTAATTCAAATTTTTCATTGACAATTTTTTTAATAGATTTTGCTTTTTTTATTCCGTCACTGCTATAATTTTGTGAGTGTAATTTTTTGGTTATACCTAAAAAGCTCTTTTTATGACAAACTGAAAGCTTTTGAAAATGTTTTATAAAAAACAAATTTTAAACATTCACCCGTATTCTAAGCTCTGTGACAAAATAAAAATTATAACAAATGACAATTTTCACATTGCTTAAAATATAAAAATATGCACACAATGAACATGTCACAATGTTCAGAATAAGGGGGGGTTATTGTTTATAAACAAAACATAAAAACGAAAGGGCTTATGTTTTTTAAAAACAGGCTGTAAGGCTCTGTTTTCATGAAATCACCCGTATGTATTAATAAAAATATTTCATTCTATAAAAATTTAAAATACAAAATTTAAGCTCGATTAAGAAATTATTCCTTAATTAAAAACTAGTATAGTTCAATAAAATTTGTGTATCAGAAACCTACAAGAAACGAATGACTGAAACTAACACAAACAAAACTTTTCACTAACACATTTGCACAAATTTATACTGAATTCAATGGTGATAGTCAACTGACTAGTCATTTGATAGGAAGTCATGATGGATTTATTTATTAATAATAGTTTCTCTACTCTGGCATATATGCTAGAATGGGATATCTAATGTACATGTGGAAAAACTTCTACAACATCAAGCTTTATTAAAAAAAATACAATTCAATTTTGTCTCACTACTTTTGATGGCCGAAATTTTGGAAAGGAACTTGGTATTTTTTCACATTTATGTTTTTGTGAGGATCTGACTATTTTTTGGAAGGTTTTCTTAATATTTTATTTATTTTTACATCTTTTTGAAATAAAAAAAAAAATAATTAAAATTATATATACATATATTGTCATTATATCAATCAAGTATGGTTACTTAATTGTGGGAGATATATTTGTCAATTATGATCAGTCCAACTTGAGTAACATTAATTAATACTATCATTGATTAAGTAAAAAGCACTGGAGTAAGCAGTTCGACTTTATGTTATATTCATTAATTAGAGAGAGATGCAACATCACACGTACACAAAAGTTTCCATCACGTTTTTCATTTTGCTCTTAATAAAGTGATAGAAACTTTGTTCTAGGCAATGATGAATATATATCCTGCATGACTTTTGATCAAATGAGCAGTAAATTGACTGATAGTGTTCTTGCAGGGAAGCTATTAATTTATTTACGGTGTAATTCATAAAAAATAATTTAGGGTTATTACACGTTTATTTGACGAATTTCCCATAGAAATATGTCAATAAGGCATCTAATAAATAAAATTATTTCAAACAAATGCTTGTCTAAAAAATAAATTTTTAAATGATGTCTTATGTAGATTTTATTGCTTAAAAGGCTAGACAAAATTTTATCTAACATGTAAAAATTCACTATTCTGTTATATTTGATATACAAAAACTGTTTAGCTTAAATAATAAAATTTGCTTTAATGTTGAAACTTAAAGTCCACCTTCGTTCGACGAGACACTTAATTTAAAACAGTAGACAGTTATTGTGTCTTAAGACTTCTAAGACACCAATGCCCACTTCATGTCATATGTATGCTTTATCTTTGAAAACGACTTACTACTTCATTATTCCTAACCCATTGTCTTAAACGTCATTGCACTGCTTGTTTTTTTATTTTTCTCTTTGATTTTATCTTGGCATGAATGTACACTTTTAAATTTAACTTCAGTTGCCATTTTATATATTTTTATTTTTGATGGGTTTTTTATATGTTGCTTCCAATATTCATACATACTTGTATTGTGAGTACGGATTTCCGTTGCTGTTATATTTTTATATATGTGTGTTCATATATATATATAAATAACCGGAAGTTATTTTCTGTTTGATTTTTTTCCTGCAACTTTTAGTGTTTGTTCCTACTTCACTGTCACCAAAAGCATTTCCAATTTGTTCATGTAAGCCGTACATACAAACAATGACACATGGAGAAATAAGAAGAAAATATAAAAACAAAAATAAAACTTTAATGGCAACGACAAAAATCCTTTGTTGTCTACTCCAAACGCTGTAAGAATGTCGATGATGGCTTAAACCACCAAAGAATACGAGCAAAAATAGTCTTTCGATCTACGGATGCCACAAAGACATGTATGTATACATACATATTATATATACATACATATATGTATGTACATAAATAGATTCTGTCTGAGCACACATATTAGTTTACACATAGTTAAAGGTATTCTTGGGATAATGTTTCATATACGAGTACATAAGTATATTTTACAAGTTTTCCTTATTCCATGCTTTCGAAATCTTTAATAAACTCTTGCATTTTTAAAAACATATATTGTTAAAAAAATCTAGTAAATATTTTAATAAAAAAAATAAATTAAAATGAGAGAGAGAGAGAGAGGAAAAGAGGGAGATAGAATTATTTATTATACAGACCGACCAATAACTAACTATTCAATGAAATAAAATATGGAATCGGAAAAAGCTTTCAATTAAAATTTCTTTATATAAATGTAAATTAAATTAGTCCTTGCATATGGCTGAAGTCATAAGAAGTGGGCCTTAGCACAAAAAAATAAATTTATATAAAAATAAAAATTTTTTTCATGAGCTTGTAGCTAATACATTAACAGCCTGTTTTTGTAACAAAAGTTTTTTTTATATTGTACGTCAAATAACGAATGAATTGAACTTCTGGTTTTCGTTCATTTTATTTTGAGTAAAACAAATAAGCTTTTAGCTTTCGTTTGAAAAATTGGTTCACGTATGTACGGCACAAACAAAATCAACTGTCAAATTAAACAATCAGGAAAAATTGAACGTGTTGGTGAATTTTTTGAATTTTTACAATTAAAATTTAAAATAATGGATGTTTTTACCAAGAAAATTTAAATATTTTTCGGCATAAAACAAACTAATCTTTGGCAATTTAAAGTTTTGGTCCAATCAAGTCAGTTACCACCTCCGAAAGTTTTGATTTCGACATGTATGAAATACATTCCTTTCCGGCACAAAATTGGTAACCACCAGTTGCGAGAAATTTTAGGAATGTTTTCACTTTAATTATAGCGAGAACGCTAGTGATTCTACTGTTTTGCTTCATTGCAGATTCCATTTTCTCCAGCAGTATTCGAAAAACTTCCTTTTTGGAAGTGCTATATAATGATTTCATATATTGAACTTACTGATCGTGTGGAAACTGTAGCAAATTTGCTGTGTCTCGCAATCTTTTGCGTTATCTCGGTCGCTATAAGAAAATCCAAGTGCAACGGATCAAGTCATTGTTTTTTTCAATAAACGCGTATTTTTTGTATACTTTAAACAAACAATTTTTGAAAACTTTACTTTTTATTTATTTTTACAATTGATTGATAGGGTTACTTCCATTTCAATTTTAAAGAAACTTTTAATTTTCTATGAAAAAAGCTCTAAGAATTACAACTAAATGGGTAATGGAAACATTGTTCTTAGACGTTTAATTACAAACAAAAAGAGCTTTTATTCTCAAACGAAAAAATAAAATGAACTCAATTTCCTACTCGATCCGTTGCCTAGTAATCGCTCGCCTTCTAACGTAAGGCAGTTCGATGAACAGGCTGTAAATTTAATATTCTAAAATAAATTTAAAAAAAGTAATTTCAATGTATTTTTTATATCAACTCTCCGTCATATTATCTAACTCAATATTACTAACCAGTGAAAGTAAAATACCATCATGCCCCATGACAGCTGTGCATAAGCTTTTGAAATTTGAACGTTTCGAAGAGGTGCTTCGGTTTATTTTACTTCAGCCCATCAATATATATAATGTGAAAGATTTTGTATATTTTTATGTTGTGTTTTCCAATTCCCCACCCGTGACGATGAAAAACAAGTAAAAGTTTATATTACTAAACAATATCGCAAGCAATTTATTTGAAATTTTAAAACTAAAGGCAGAAGCCAACATCAAAATATTTTGCATATAATTTTTTTTTATTTAAAATTGTTTATAATATATTTGCTATTTCAAATTGTCCCACCCGTGAAGAAAAATTTTTTTAATGCCAGATTTATCAAAGAAATCATTTGTTTGTTGAAAAATGAGGTCGCAAATTTGAATTTATTGAAAATTTTCTGAGATGAGTTTAAAAATAAGTACACGTTCTCCAATCCTTGCTTTACGCAAAGTGATTTCGGCATTACTGCTGAATGGTTTTTTCGCAATTGCACATGGCAAGGGTACCGTGGATAGTATCGGTGCTGTAGTAAAAAAACCTGTGAGATATCGAGTCATGCAACTTATATGCAATTTAAATACTAGAAAAGATTTCGTTTCAGCTGCCAAGAATTGTGTACAAAATATAAATATTTTTTTATTAATCGGAGCAAAATATCAAAGAAAACTTTGAGCTACTTAATAAAAGGTGATAATGAAAGTAATTGTTGCTTATTTGAACAATAATGCTAAAAATCCGGCTTTATAAAACCATAAAGTTAAAAAATAAATATTTGTTACCAGAAAAAATAAGCAAAGATGTTGGTTTTTTTAAATTTATATACATTTTCAAACCTTTGAACTATACTCCTGTTTTTGGATAAAGTTTTCAAACTATATTTGAAGTTACCAGATCCGTTTCTAGTCAAATTGCAATTACGAAATCGCACGCGTCCCACCCGTTACGAAAAAAGTTCCTACCCGTGACGCTACAAAAATTAATTTTTTATGCAAAATATAAACTTGTTCTTTTTTTAACTTTTAGTGAAGGACACAATCAGAGGTATTCTGCTGCAGTCATAGATTGGCTACATTTTTATAAACTGCATAAATTTGCAGCGTCTTGAGTATGTGTCCTAGGTATTCGAATTACATGTCTTTTTTATGTTCCATCCGTGACGAGCCTAATGTGTCCTAAATTTTGCATTAGCAAATCTGGAATGGTCTGTTTCCGTGTACTATCTTTGAAAGACAAGTCTGAACTTTTATTTTATAATAAAGTCATGTAAAAAATAGTTGAACATTTTCTTATTTTTTAAAACTAAGCACTTAAACTACTTTTAAATGTCCCACCTGTGTTTAGAAAAGTTAGGAATTGATTAATAGAGAAGTTTATTGCAATAAGTGGTGTGCGCTGCCTGATTTGTTTAACTTCTTATTGTGGCCTTAATTTTGAGCAATTGTCAATCTTTGACTGTTCATTTAGAGCAATTTTAATTTAGTATTATGACGAGCATTCGATAAATAATGTTTTTATTGTGAAAAATCACTCAAAGTGATTCTAAGAACTTGATTATAATAATTTTTGTAGTAAGGTTTTATACTAAAATACTTTATCGAAAGCTAAATACTGTTCGTAGAAAACTCGTTGCTCAATAAAATTGTTGTTGCTTATACTATGAATTGAATTTTCGATTTTCCATGTTCGATAGCCACAACAATTTAAAATTGCATGCACCTTATTATTAGGGCCTGTATCATTTTAAAATCCCAACGTTTAATTGAAATTACTTAGTGGAATTTTATAAAATATTTATACGGAAATACCCGTGAACAGATCTAATGTAAATCTTAAAAAAAAACATTTGGTAAACAAAACGAATTATCCATAATTATTTAACTAAAGAACTAAATGCACACACATAAGCATATATATAAGTAGACATAAAAACTATAGCAACAACAATAATTGTGTAGCTTCTGCTTGTTAAGCAGGTATACATACAAACACACACAAATAGTAGTACACATACTGCTAGACGTTGCTGTCACATTCTGGAAGCCTTGTGTGAAGTTTTAAAAAGGTGATGAATCTAATGGAAGTTCAGTATATCATGAAGTCAGTTAGAAGTTCAGTTATATATAGTGAAAAGTTGTCTGTTAAGAGCAAATCTCATTATTGTAAAGAAAAAAATAAATCTCAGTTGAAAAGCTGCTCTCATACAAAAGTGTGTATACAAAAGTGTGTAAAGGCAAAGTCAGTAGTGAGTCATTCATTATTGTTGTACCAAAAACGGCTAGACCGATTTTGATTTAGTTTTTTTTTGTTTTAAAAGTGACTTGATCGAGAGTGTTCTTAGTTATGTTTAAAAAAATCAGCCCAGCCGCTTAAAATATGTCACATTTCCTGGATATATCGGCAGTTTTAAAATTTTTATTTATTTTTTATTCAAATACCTAATTTGAAAACAAAACACAGAACACCTGTTTGGATTATTCTTGCTAGTAAAAATTTTACTAGTAATAATTTGTAAGAATTTTTTTGTCCCTGAATTTTTTCTCTTTTATTGTAAACTTTTTTAGTCAATGAACACTTTCCAATAACAATTGTTACAAATTCATAATAATTTGTTAGTAAATGAAGAAACTTAATAATATATTAAAAAAGTCCGTAAAATTTGTTTTTTCATTTGAGACTAAAATATCGAAGTCGAAATATGCCAAGTTTTTCAGTCTAACTATATGAAATTTTAATTGTATATTGACTTTTTCATTTGTTGATCATTTATAGTATAATAATTAATTTTTCAACTCTGTCTTTAGCTCATGCCAGTCAGTTGGTGCTGTGACATCAACTTTTATTTTAACATAGAACTTTTAAAACTTAAATTATTATGAATTAAAACAAAAGGAAAATCAGCAAAAGGAAATTGCAAGTATTTCCAATAATTTTTTACAGAAAGAGAATAAAAACAAGCATTTTATGCATCTGATTACGAAAAATTTTTATTCGAAGGACTCTTGCACAAAATAACAAGAGTTTATATCAATGATAACAAGAATAATTACAACAATTTCAAAAGCATAAGCAAATCATAATAATAATAATTCATTATTAAGTTTTAGTACGTCTGCAATAAGATACTTAACTCGTAATTGAAATAGATTGATGGCAATATTACATTTCAAGGACAATCAATCAAATATTTATATCAATTACGGTAAACAAAGGGCAACTAGTAAGACGTGGAAAAAATAAACAAACATAGAATATCCGAAATTTAAATTTGAATTAAGGCTCTTCTAAGCTTGAAATGCTCATGATTGCTGATAACACTCTTGACATTACATGGTTACACAAGTCGTCTTTTAAGTGAAAAAATTTAACGAAATTTAAGACCAGGCATTTGTCATTAAAACTGATAACAGTTCCATTTTGATTATATAACACCAGACGAAAAGTTTTAGTGCAGGCATTTCCTACTGCAAGGAGGAAGAAGGAAATATGGGGCCAAATACAATGCATGTGCTGATGATGTAGGATATACAGAGAACGTGTTGAGGATATGAAAATAAAATTTTAACAACCTTTGGTTATCTAATACTAGCAATGGTGATGATAGCCCCACCAAAAATCGGTATTGATGGTGCTGAATGTACATCACCTAAGCAAAATGATGATAAAACAGCAGTATCCCGTCTGGAGAAAAACAAATTATCTGGAGCTGAGAGGGTTACGTCAGAGCTATTTCAAAACTGTTGGCAATATTTTAGTAGAACGCATGCATCAAAGTTTGTTTAAAAAAATGCATAATTGACGCTTTATACCTCGGCATATTATGCTCACTTTGCCAGAAGGGAGAAAAGGACGTATTTGAAAATTGAGGAAGCACAAGTTTACTTCTTATTGCCTATAAAATCTTATGTAGCATGTTGTGTGAAAGACTATAGCCTAAACCTAGGTAGGATCCTATCAATGTGGCTTTTGATCTAGCACATCAACCGTCGAGCTGATATTTACAATGAGCCAATCTTGCCGACGACTCAGAAGAAAAAAATATATATCTCTCTTTTCCAATTTTCGACCATAAAGACTTTTTTGACAGTCCAATACGAGCAAAATGATATGATGGCATCCCATCCAAGTTTATTTGACTTAGCACAATGACACTAGCTGGTACAAGATCAACAGTTTAAATTGGGAAGGACTTCTCCTAAACCAAATAATACCAACCAAACAAGATTTCAGGCAAGATGACAATTTATCGTGAGACCTTTTTAATATTCTGCTAGAGAAGGTTATTGATGTTACAGCTTTTAGAATCAACGACGATAATATCGGCATTATGGGCTGAACCTTAAGCTTGATAACAGTTGGACTATGCTAATATTAAAGGTGTACTAAGAAAAGTGGGTCTGGCAGTCAGCGAGAACAACACCAAGGCTGTGTTATCCAGTAGACACCTGCAGAAGACCACTTACCAGAACTTCTAAGACATGAGTGGTTTTTCAAACGCTTTACTGCAGTGAAGTCTTCTAAAACAGACGCTAACACTGTTCGCAAGACATTTGTTTCAGTTATTGCAGGTACAAGAGCAATGAATAAAATACTTTGTGACGAAGAATTTGTGATGCTTGCTTCTTCATACATAAGGGCGCGTATGCAAACTTCATGCATGTATATAAAAATACAAGTTGTGTGCAAGATCTATTATTTTTCTGCACACATGTATTGACATTGGTTGTGTGCGCTTGCTTTAAAAAAAACCTCCCTTAAACTCATAATAGCTTACCATCTACATCTTACACACACAAAAAAATGCAATATGCAAAATAACAAACACACACACATCAGCACAACTTCTTTTGATTGTTTTTTACGAACAAGAAGTCTTCGCGACATCGCTTAAAAGCACTCATATACGCGTACATCAATACATCCATCCTGCTTCGCTTATTAAACGACATCATTTATTAATTGGATTAGTATAATGCATGCTACGACAATACATTTAAAAAATAAGATATATTACGCATCTCTCCAATAGCCACAAATAAGGAGTCTACTGCAATGGGAAAATTTGTGAACGCTGGTGACTACAACTTTGAGTTAGTTAATAATTTTTCTGCTTCTATATTAGATAATAATAATAAGTATTAAAAAAATATATGATTGATATTGGAGAATAGCAATAAGTATAAAAAATTAGGGTTTTTTTATTAGGAATTGTTACAATTTTAGTTTAACATTTATTAACGCACTAATAATCCGAAATTATTGTTTTACTTATTCAGTAAAATAATTTTTTATTAAAAATACATTGAAATTGATTATTGAGGGATTTAGCTAGATCCTATGCACATTTCACTGTTGCTTATGCAGATCAGAAGATAAATATACTTACATAAATATTCACTTTTAATTTTAGTAACTGCGTTTACTCATAATTGTGGAACAAACAATTCATATGCTCACATTTTTTGCTTTCATTTAACTATGACTACAGCAGATGCCAATATGCAATCATATTTATACTTAATTCATGCGAAAAACTTAAATAATCTACAATTGAATAAAAAAAAGCATATGCATATTAGGCATATTGTCGTAGTTAGAGTCAAAGTACTATTATACTCAGAATAAGGATATTTATTCAGATAAAATATATATACGCATGATACTCAGAATATTTATTCATCATACGCGCTTTTATAAATTTGTGGAGCTTGTTACGAGTGGCGTATTGCGACTACACTACAATACAACGTTTCAGCCAGGTTCTGAAAACTATGGCGGTTTGAAACCGACTAATTTCTGGAAAAAAAAAACAACTAGAAAGCTTACTTATTCCATCTTTTTGTTCAGTTTTAAGAATTCATTTGCTTGAGATATTTTATCCGAACGAAATTTCGAATGCACTAAATTATCTGATAAAGAAAACACGGTTTTCCGTTTTTGAAACTTTGCGATTTCAAAATGAAATGGTTTTCAGAACATGGCCGACAGAAAACATAGTATAGAATCGCCGTAGTCGAAGTTAAAGTACGTCACTCGTAACAATCTCTAAAAATGCATACAATTTCATTCAAATTTCAGAACGAAAAATGATGAGAACATAATTTTAATAAATACAAATTTGCTTTTCATTTCATTAAATTTTTAAAAGTTTTTGCATTTTGTTTTAGGTATTCTGTGGTGTTTTCTGGTTCCGTAAAAAATCCATTTGATTTTTAAGCTGCCCAGTAAAAAACATTGCTTCAAAAAAAGCAGGTTACTAGACTCAAAAAAAACTAACTAAAACTGTGGAAAATTTTCTAAATTTGAATAAAAAAGGAGTTGTCGTATGGCTCCAAAGCTGTTTTTACTTGAAACCAGTAAAATATTTACTAAATTTCTAGTTCATTAATGAACTATTTTATAGTGATTATATTTTCATATTTAAGTAAAATTTTCCTAAAATTAATTAAAATTTTCCCATAAAATTCGGAGCTTTGCTAAAATTTTTTTCGTCTTTGATCTCAAATTTAGTAAGTTTTCCAATTTTTTTGTCTTTTATTTTTTATTTATTTTATTTATTTCTTTTCGATGTCCCATACACAAGACTTAAGTCTTATATTGCAGTATGGAACTAAGCATATGCAAATACAATAAATCAAATAAAAAATTTTATAAGTCTTAATTAAGTAATTTTGACATAAATTGTAGGTAATTTTAATAAAATATATATGTAATAAAATTTAAAATTTAATAAAATTTAAAATTTAATAAAATTTAATGATATAAAGCTAGTGAAAAGTTAGCACACAAACAAAAAACGTTTTTATTCAATCATAATTTTTATATATTCAACTTGAAAAATGAGAAAAAATATTTTTCCTAAATTGACGTGCGTTATTCAAGATTTGTAATCTATGGGGGATTCCATTCCAGAGACTGATGCCGTGAATAAAGAAATGGTATTTAGAAATCAGTGTGCGATGGCCAAATGATAAAATTCTTTTGCCTCTATTAAGTGTAGAGAAGCTTAAACGTTCATGGAGATGTACGGGCTGCTGTGTATATATAATTTTGTGCATAAACAATAAAATACGCACTCTTAGATAATCATCAAGACTAATACCGTAAAGCAATGTTACATATGAAATATGTGCATATCTTCTTATACCATATACATACCGAATAATATTATTAAATGCTACATTAAGTTTTCTTTTGCTTTCACTATCGCAGCTGGCAAATAGTTCACAGCCATACAGCAAGATAGGTATTAAATACGATTTAGCAAGAAGTATTCTAATTTTAATTGGAGTACAATATTGCGTTTGCCAGAGATTTCTTAACATTGAGAACATTCGACCACATGCAAAGTTAACATGATTAGACCAAGTAAGTATATTGTTAAAGTATATGCCGAGATTTTTTACAGAGTTTACAATATCTATGGACTGGTTATCTAAAATTATAATAGGATTGCAATCAAGCTTTAATAGCTTCTTTTTAATAATCAAGCACTTGGACTTGGTAGGATTAATTACTAGTCCATTAGCGGTGGCCCACTCATAAACACGGCCAAGCTCCTGGTTTAAAGTCCTTACACATTCATCAACCGCTGTGCTGCTACAACTAATGTAAAGCTGTACATCATCAGCATATAATCTAAGCTTACAGTACTCAAGTTTGTCTTGAAGATCGTTCACGTATATAGAAAAAAGTAAAGGGCCTAAAATCGAGCCCTGTGGAACACCCCGAACCAATGGCAAAGAGCTTGAAACTGAGGTAGGTGTTTCAACATATTGAAATCGATCAACTAGATATGAATATATGAGATCTGTTGCAGTTAATGCAAATCCGAACATATGTTTAAGTTTAAGACACAACATGCTATGGTCAACAGTATCAAACGCTCTAGAATGATCCAAGAGGACTAAAAATGTAACTTTACCGCAGTCTACATGTTGTCTTATATCTTCAGCAACATCTATGAGGGCTGTTGTACAATTATGATTTTTGCGAAAACCAGATTGGCGGTCAGTGAGCATATTATTGATTTCAAGGTACTGTGTAACTTGTATATGAATTAACCTTTCAAAGGCTTTAGATAAGAACGGTAATATTGATATGGGCCGATAATCAGAATTAGACTTAGGTATAGGAATAATCTTAGCAAGCTTCCAAATTTTGGGATAGTGGTTGGTAGTAAAGATCTTGTTAAAAACAAATGTTATAAAAGGAAGAAGTTTTGGAATAAGTATTTTTAAAAACCTTGGATCCAACCCATCCACACCAATTGCATTGGATTTTATTGACAGCAGGCTACAGAGAACATCGGATTGACTTACGTTTGAAAAGTTGAAATTGTTGCTTATAATATCATGAGAGAAATTGTAATAATTAGAATTCGGTTGGACATTTGGAATATTTAAAAATTGGTTATTTAAGATGTTAGCATCAACAGTACATGGCTCTTGACTACAACGTTTGCCAATTCCAATTTCGCGAATCGTTTGCCATGTTTTTTTCGAGTCTATAGCAGCAGAGAACTTTGAAGCATAATAGTCAGACTTAGCTTTTTTAATTAAATTGTTGGTTATGTTACGTGATACCCGATATACTTCATGCAATTCCGTGGTTTTGAAACGTTTCCATCGAGAAAATAGAAAATTTCTGCGGTTAATCGCTTGTTTTAGATTATTAGTGAACCAGGGCTTGTTATGTCTATTAATCATTTTTGTTCTTACGGGAACCACCAGATTGTATAAATTATTTAGGTTGTGTTGCAGAAAAGAGAGCTGATCATCAACAGAAATTAAACGATAGCACACACTCCAATCAATACTGAAAAATTCTTCTTCTAGTCTTAAGTAATCAATATTTTTAAAATCCCGATAACTAACAAATTGTTCGGGCACGTTTAACTGAAAGTTATATGTCATGAAAATTAGGTCATGATATGAAAAACAGGATGCAGACAGTTGGTCATAAAGCAATACCTTCGAAATATCACTAACAAAGAAAAGATCAAGAAGCGTACTGCTGGTACTCGTAAAATGTGTAGCAACATTTGTGTTAGGGGAATTAAGACCAAGCGTAAGCATATTGTTAGTTAGATTATTGTTTACTAGGATATTTGAATTAAAGTCCCCTGTGATAATAACATCTTCGTATGTGACAGTATATGTTTCTAGGGTATGCATAAATCTCTCCATGCAAATACGATCATTAGGTCTATATACACATCCTAAAAGTAGTTTTCTTCCCTCATAACTTACTTCAAGAAATAAATGTTCTACTAAATTTTCAGATCTCTCGGAACCAGTTACTACCATATCATTATCTGCAGATTTACTTAGAACTTTAATTGCAATTCCTTTTTTTACATAAATCGCCACACCTCCATACCCATTTCTGTCAACCCTCCTGATGTTATAACCATGCAAAGAAATTGATGAATCAGAAAAATCAGGTTTAAACCATGTCTCAGATACACATATCAAATCAACGCCAGAGTTCTCAAAAATAAATCTAAACTCTTCAATTTTATGTCTCAAGCTTTGGGCATTGATATGACAGATTTTAATACCATTCCTTTGAGTGGCCAAAACTTTTATCATTGTCCCAATACCGCCTCTAGAAATACCCCTATTACTATTTAAGCTGTTCATAAAAGTTTATTGTAAGGTATGATAAGGTAACGCACAGGAAGTATATTATATTCTCATTTCTTTATAATATTGCAAGTTTGTAAAGAAAACAACTAATGAAAATAGAATTATGTGTATATAAAATAAAATATAAAATGATGCTATAAAAAGTAAAATGTGTGTTAAAAAAGTGTTAAAAAGTTCAAACAAAAACCAAAGATAACAGCTCAGATATATAATTGATGTACTAAGATGCCATTTAATCAGCAACATCGCGAGAGCCACCAGCAGCAGAGAAAGATTCGTTTTGAACTCGAAATAAGTTGTTGAGTTGATCAAGATCATCAATAAGTGTTGCTTGTTCATTAGGAGACGCTTTGACGTAAACTAAGCCACGTATAGTAAAAGCACTATGTATGCGTTTATTCTTTTTAAGGCGAGTAGCTGCACGTAAAATTTTAAAATTTGTCGACGTAAGATTTTCATTTACATAAAATTTATTTTCAGAATTTTCACCAATATGCCTCAGTGAGAAAAAAAATCGCGGATTACCTTTACGCCAATTAGAAAGAGTTTTCAAAAAATAGTTTTTGTCATATGGGGACCAGAACTTTACAATTATTACTGCATCTCTTGAGTCTGATGTGTGTTTATTATTGTGATTTTGTAGCCGATAAATCGTTTTAATGGCTGGAGCCGAAATTCTAATAGTTTGGCAGATTTTATCAAAAATGTCAATTAAGTTTTCATTAGGCTTGTAAGGAATTTCGTTTATTCTTAGCTCACAAGCAACGTTTGTATTTTCTTGCTGTTTAATTTTAGATTTTAAGGCTTTTATTTCGGTCTGCATACTTATTATGTTAGCCGCGACTGTTTCCAATTTTTCAACTCTTTTGGTAACACTTTGCAGTTCATATTTTATGCTATTAAAGCTTCTATCAATCTCACTTAATAGATGATTTTCACACTCGCGAAACATAGTTTGTATGGATGTTTGTAATTGTTCAGATAATTTTTCAAAACGTTTATCCATAATTTGCATTAGCTTGAGCGGTGAGCCAGTATTGTACGAATAAAGAGATTCCGAGTTTGTATGGTTACGGGGGGTATTCGGGGTATTCTCTATAAGTGATGTTTTGACAACTTCTCTTAATCGCTTTAGCGCGGGAGCTGCTATTGAATTATCCATAATATTTGATGTTATTTGTTGCTTACTCTGTTTTTGTTGTTTGTTAACCTTTTTATTATTGTTTTGGCTTCTCAGTTTAGAAGTATACATTGAAATAAAAAGCAATTACAATTGTTATTTTACTTTGTTTAATTATGCTGTTTTGTTATTTTTCTTTTAGCAAGTTTGTGATATTTATGTATTTTAATTTTTAATACTTATTTGTTTTGTTAAAAGTTAAATTTTTTCTTGTTGTTTTTGTTGAATTTGTAGTTCTTACTTTTGTTGTTAGTCTTGTCTTTGCTTTTATCGTTCCACTTTTCTTCATACATTTATAATTTCCATAATTTATTCTTCTTGAACGTTGTTTATTATTATATTATTTTATTATTTAATATCTTTAGCTTTATATTTATATCAATATCACGGCAACAAACAAATATTTCACCAGTAAATTTGTAGTAAATTCAAAACTTTAAATTCGTGTTATGGGAAAAAAGTTTTCCTGCAATAAAGGCTCAATATATTGATGCACATACTCGTAAGATTTTCTCTAATCTATGCCTAAATTTTTGTAGTGGAAATCGAAATACGCCAACCGCAATAATGATTAAATTCACGTATTAATTCTGGTAATTATTTTTATTTTTAATTAAATTCTATACCAAATGATATGTTATTTATTATATCTTCATATTATATTCTTAAATATAATTCACCATACGTACATATAAATTCCTTGAGAGGAGACAAGTATTGAACCAGCAACCTTCTGATTGATAGGCAAGAACTCTAACCAATTGCCTCACAAGGCAGCCTGAATAAGCATTAAAATTATTGAGTTTTAAAATTTTATTTTATTTACAAAAAAAAAATAAATTTCAAGTTTAAATATTCCTCGGAAATATGATAAATTTACTTAGATTTTTTGCTTAATGCAAACAAAATATGTATTCTATAATTTAAAGAAAAACTTTTTATATCTTTCAAGTAAGTCAAATTTCATGAACTAATCAGGAGTAATTCATTTCCTAAAGCTTATTTTTTGATTTAAGACGAAATTGTCTAGTCTTTTATATAAAATTTCCTTCAGTTTACAACCAGTTTCCTACTCTTAGTAAATATTTCCTTTAAGTCAGTAAACATTTCTTGAAATGTGAGAAATTTATTGTTTATTTTTATGAACTATTTTTGAGGATATGAACTTTTTTTTTATTAGATAATTTTTACTAGATTTTTGTAAAAATTTACTTAAACTTAGAAAAAATCACTTAAACTTAGAACAATATTTTACTTGAATTTAGGAAAAAAATTTTCTTAATTATAGTACATGTCTTTTTTTGAGTGTACTATTATAGAGTAAGGGAAGCGCTGACAAATCTGCTGATGTTACTGCTGATTTTTGTACAGCAAGTTCCCAGTTTGGAATACTAAATTTTTGCTCACAAAAGCAGTATTTTTTTTATCAAATAAAACATGAGATATGTTTATGGTTGTAAAACTTGCTTGTGGGAGCGCTATTAAATAAAATTTGTTTGTGTGGTTTGCTTTATACTTCACTGCTTCTAAAGAAGTTCATATTTTAAAGGGAACTATGTTACAATTTATGACCTTATTGCTTTAAAAAATTAATTCAATAAAGTGCGATTTTGCCTCGCAAACGAAGGGTTCGGGTCGGATACTATATGTGTGAAACTACACTCAAAAAAGTTTTACATTAACTGTTTCAAAAGTGATTTCAAAAGTTTACCCGTAAAGTCAAACTTAAATGAAATTGCAGTTGTCGTACGAACAAATTTATATTTTAACTTTTTATGGATGTTGCCTACACACAAAAAAGTAATATGAATGATTTTGTAATATTAATTAAAATATTAGCAGTATCAATTAAAAAATTATTTAAATTTTCACCTATAAAGAATTTGATAATATCAATTAAGTTTTTACACTCAAATTAATTAATACAATTAAAAATTTAATCAATACAATTAAATTCTTAATTGAAAATATTAATTGGTGAATAATTTTTTCTGTGTATATAATATATAGTTTTGGATTTTTTTTAATTTTGAGTTTTTTTCGGTTTCTGGTTTTTTTTGGGCTTGGCGTTTCTTTTTAGTTTTGGCATTTTTTTATTTTTGGCTTTTGTTTTGTAGAATTTTATTTGAGCTTTAGAGATTTTTTTCGTTTAGGCGGTTTTTTCGGTTTTCGGCGTTTTTTTCATTTTGGCGATTTATTTTGGTTTTAGAAATTTTTTTAGTTTGACGCTTTTTTCGTTTTAGCGAATTTTACTTTTTGGCGATTTGTTTCCTTATGGCGATTTTTTCGTTTTCTGGCGGTTTTTTCATTTGGCGATTTTTTCATTTTGGCGATTTTTCGTGTTGATTTATTTTATTTTCAGATTTTGACGCTTCTTATAGTTTTTTTAGTTTTTGACGATTTTTATGTTTGGAATTTTTTAGTTTTAGCGTTTTTGAAAATTTTTAGACTTTGCCTTTTACCGGTTTGCAAGATACTGCAAGTTGTCAAAATTACATTAACTGATAGAACACCCTTTAATATTTTGTTTTTAAAATTTTAGTGTTAATTGTTGTAGTCTGTATAAAAATACACTTAGTGCAGCTACTTTTAATTTTTTAGTAAGAAGGAACGAGAGAGGAACACCAAGTGTAAATAAAAATAATAGGGTTTCTTTTCAACCTTGGTGAACGGAAGCCTAAAAAACATTCACATTTTGTACTAGGTTAATAATTGAATACAAAATAAAATATTTTTTAGGTTTAGTTTTCTGCTCTAGGCAGATATAGTTTTTAATTTAAAATTTTCTATCTGGAAATACGATTTCTAGTGAGAGTCAAATAATTCGTATTCTTTTGCTTCATTTAACTTTAAGGTATTTGATTTTGAAAGAATTTACAAATAGTGATATTGTTGTAGCAAAGAAAACTATTTTGCTGTTAGTATAACTGCTATTTTCCGTAATACACAAAGTGAAGTTGTATACATTTCATTTTATTAGAAAATATTTCCTTGTTAATTTTATGTGTGCTTTTAGGTACGCATTTACAGTGCAGTGATGAATCAGTCAGCACGTCTGTCGTTCAATAATCTTATAAGTTTTATAGATAGGTACAATTTCAATAAATAAATTTCTTGTTAATATACTTATACTATGATTCGTGTTGATGGTGCCCAGCTTCTTTACATGCGTTTTTATACATATGTAAATATATGTATGTACATATATTTCGGTTTTTTTCCATGTATTAAACTGTTTTTTTTTTATCGATTTTCAGTATTTCATTTTGTGAACCGATAATAATGAAGCTTATAGAATTTATTTATTTCCAACGAAGCAACAAAAAACATTCATACTTTTTTTTCAACACCAACTTTTTCTATAAACTTAATCCAGCGGGAATATAAAAGAGAAATAATTGAAAATAAAAATTCACATCGTTTATTTAACACGAAAAATCTGTCATTACTTAAAACAGCCAGCATATTGAATATACACATTTTTTATTTTTTTTATTTATACGTTATAGAAAAAATAATCCTACAGTAATTTTCACTTCTGGCACAATAACAAATAGATAAAAATCCATTTAATCCCAAAAAATATATTAAAAAAAAAATTGAAAAACTACATATTTATATGCAATGGATTTTCATCGACAATTGATAAAGTTGAAAAGAAAAGTAAATTTCTTTTTGTTTTCTTGTTAAATTGTTTATTTGTTACTTCAGCCGTTCAAATGCGATAAGTTAAAAACAAATTAAATAAAACGGATTGGATAAACAATTTACTGAAGTTTTAGAAATGAAATGAAAAATAGATGTTGTAAAATACTTATTTATCTCTTTTCAATTTGACACAGAAAATCAATTATAAACAAGTAAAGTATATTGAGAATTTTCAATGATTTAGCTTGAGCAAAAGTTTGGGGCATTTTAAAGAAATTAAAAAGTAATTTAATTAGCGTGAGTAAAAGTTTTGCTACAAAACCTCAAACACCAACAAAAAAAAGTACATTTAAGAAATTAAATATTTGACATATTGTCGTTACTTTATTTAAATTTAAATTCATTTGCTGTTGGTTAAGTATAGCTATATGCACCTCATTGATACCTTCCAGGTCATCAGTACACTTAAAAAAAATCGTTGCTTAACATAAAAACAAGCAATAAATAGTGTAATATATTAAAGCCTGAATGAAAATTAAATAATTATACTTCGGTTTTAATTGACATCACGAAATTTTTCGCCTTACTCTGTTCTGTGTAGTTTACTTCCAGATCATCATAGATCTGTGTGATAAACATTCTATTGATAAAGTGATTTAATTTGAAATCGATCCTTTAAATGCAAACTGTATTTATTGACATCCTTTTTTGCCTCTTTTTATTATTATATATTGCATATGTATATGCTTTTTCCATTTAATGTTTTTAATAATAATTTACAAACTTAAGCAGATTATTATGAATAGCATTTTAAGCATCTAAAACAAAAACTATTGAAAAAAAGTTAATTAAAACTTCTGTAAATGTTGCAAGCACAAAAATATTCACAAACACACACACACATAAATTTCTTATATGAACTTATGTTCATATTCCGTTTAGTAAAAGCTTTTTGCTGCTCATCAACTTATATAAGATTTTGTTTAAGACAAAAAGATTGGAAGACATACTCGTGCAAAGCAATAGCTTATGGTCAATGTTGTGTATTAACACGAAACTTCTTTTTTTTCAGTGCTACACAATTTTAAACTAAATTAAACGAACAAGAGTTGTTTTAATTAAAAAAATAGTACAGCTTAAAATAAATATCATTTAAGGTAGTTTTTGTCTATACAAATAAATAAAATGGAAGTTGCTGCTTGTAAAGCTTTTTACTAAATGCCCTAAATACTTTCACGAGAGCAGACTACCGGCTACACTACTGCAAATGCAGCTGGAAACAATTGTCGCTGCCCTAAAAAATATGTAGTTATTAGTTATCATATACCGCGAACACTGCGATAATCAAAGTCTAAAAAATTTTTGTTTGCTTTCATTTGAACAAAAAACAATTAATTTACAATTTATTAATTTTTTCTTAAAGAATATTACTAAAAATATTTTAAGCAAATATCCCATCAGCAAATTACACTCCGTGTATATATGTTCTTAAAGGTTCCACCAAATATTATTATTTTCTTCTTTAGTTTGTTTGGTTTCACTGTCAGCATTCGTTCTTGAATATTTTTCCACCTAAAATTTTTTAGAGCTTTTTTTTATAGCAATATGAAAATCATCATAATCATCAATACTTCAGTTGTTAACATCAACGTTACTTCCATGCAATACCCAAAAAAATTGGAGTTTGTCTACACGTTGTTGACAATAATTGACTTCTATTGACAGTCCCATGATATTTATATTCTAGACTTTCGGGAACAGAAATGGACTTTCAATGGTACAGAATTTTTCTCAAGAGCGATTGGACAACCTCCAATTTGTAGGCATTATATTGAAGCGACGTCGCTGTTGACAACTGGGATAAGTGCGAATGTCATTTAATAACAGATTTCCTTTTTTTTAATATTTGATAATATAGAAGGCATTGCATGTTACTTAGTGCATTAGTAATCATGAAATATTTTTCGGACATCATTATTAATTTTAAATGTTTGCTGGATAACTATTGCTGAAAAAAAATTTAAAGGCCCCATGTGCACTTGTCGCTATCTCAACGACGCCCCGAGCATCGATGATATACATATACATGTACATTCACACAATATGTGTGAAGTGTGTTATGCATTGACTGTGTATGCTAAAAAAATATTTTGCGTGTTATTAAATAACAAAAATTTGCAACCCCGTGAAAAAAGAATAGTCGCTCAACGGTAACGCTGTTTAATATTAGTAGAATATACCAACAAAAACCCATTAAGTACGCACTATATTTGATCATATCTAAACATTTAAAATGTTGTACGTATGAGTAATATTTACAACAACATAAAACTAATATTGCTCATACGTTAAATTTTTAATTTTAGACTCACAAGCACTGTTGCCAGATTTTCAGATTTCGCTGCATTTTGTTGATTTTTCATTGCAAAAATTATTAAGTGAGATTTGCAGATTTTCACTTCCTTATTGTAGATTTTCGATAATGATTGTGTAACATCAATATTTCGTGTGGTGTTACTGTCAGAAACATACACAGAACAAACACTAACAAATATGAAATGTTTGAAGTTTAATTTTAAAGTAACCATACCACCAATAATCTTAAAAAGAAACAAACAAATCTTCGCAACGATATACATATCGCACACTAAAGCTGAAGGTCCATACCATCCGTTCAATGCGTAGTTTTATTTGATGCATGTGTAGAAAAAATTTAATCAAAGTAATTGTTTGTGGCAAGTTATAGAACAAAACGAAAAGAATGTATAGACGCATAGGACGGATAACGTTGGTTTACTTTCTACAGTTGTATCCATCGCATGCATCATGAAAAAAGTTCAGCTGTTTTTATAGCCAAATTTTCGTGTGGTTAATTTAAATTTTCTTTTTTTGCATTGAAACAGTTTTTAATAAAATAAACTGCTATCGTAATAAAGTTTACAATAAGCTTATGTATCAAATAATTTGATGTACTGACTGTCACTTAAGTTGTATTTGCTATTATTATTTTTTAAGAAAGCGCAGAAAGCGCAATGGAAAATAATTATTTTTATTACAAAATACTATTTGCATTAAATCAATTATTTCCACAAATTCTTTCAGTTATAAATTCAATATCCATTTTTTCCCAAAATTGTGTTTATTTGACAAAAATATTTACGATACAGATGATCACAACAAAAATACTTGCGCATAAGACGTATTGCATGCAACTTAATTTTAATTTAAAATCGGAGTAGGGTTTGCAAATAATTGCAGATTTTCATAATCGCGACTACGATTAAAAAATATTCGATTAATCGCGATTATCGACTAAACGCGATTAAATAAGAAAACATACTATTATAATTTTTTCTAAGACCAAAATAAATTGCTTTATGAACGGTATGGGTTAAGCCAAAGAAATTTATTTATTTTGTCTTGAGTTTTAATTTAATTTTTCAATTAAATTGTATTTTTATTTTGAGAAAATTGGAAAGCACGTAAGATGAAGTTCGTAAATGAGTTGAAGTTTAACTGTATGCAAGTTTGGCATAAATTCTTTACTTAAATAAGGGAAACAATTTTAATCTTAATCGAGCGATTAATGGGTGTGATTACGATTACTATTACGATTAAAAGATGCGATTAATCGCGGTTACGATTTCAATTATAATCGCTGTACAAACCCTAAGTCAGAGAGAACGTACAGAAATGCAACGCGTATGCAAAGACCGGATGGTATGGACCTTCAGCTTAAGTCATTATCTGTCATAACTAAAAACTATAAAAACAGTTTTGGTTTTTTATGGAGTGCAAAAAATTCCTTTGCACCAAATTCTTTCTTGAACAGTTTTTTTTGCCAAATAATAGATTACCTCGAAGCTGTATTCAGAAATGCTCCCTCAAAAGCATTTTATCCCACAGTGCGTCACTCAAGTGGCTAAGGTTAGCATGTGTTATATTAAATCCTTAAAAAACTTTTTTGTTAACTAAAATAATAATCGAGATTAAAAGTAACAGAAAAAACATTAAAAATTCTGAAATGAAAACAAGCGGAAATAAATGGAAAAATTAAACTTCCTGTGCATGCAAGTGCACTATCACGCTCTTCTTAAATTAAAACTTGTTTGCTTACAGTCAAACTATCACAAATGGATTTCGTTTCACTTAAAGCTGTCTCGGGAAAAAATTATTTCGATTTATTTTTAAATTTAGCGAGTTTGTTATTTTTTGGTGACATTTACCGAAACGAATGTATTTTCAAAAAGAAAAAATTTAAAAGATTAAAATCTAAGATTTGTTTGAGCTAACAAGAAAAAAATTGACAATGCGAGAAAATGTGAGAACCAAAAAAATCTTCATAGTAAAGCTCGATAAAGTGTGATTTTGACTCACCCACGAAAAGTTCCGTACGTATCGCCTCGTTTTTCTTTTTCTGTTTATGATGATTTTTTTGTAGTATTGACCTTGTTTTATTTTTGGCAATTTTTTAAGTTTTAGGCAATATTTTTTTACAATACACATTTTTAGTTTTAACAATTTATTTAAGTTTAGAGTTTTTTCTTTTTGGCGATTTTTTTAATTTTTTAGTAACGTCCTTCTTTACGCAGGCATTCAAGTTTAGTTCTGGTGATTTTTTCCATTAAAGCGATTCTATTCTATTTAATTTTTGGTGATATTTTTCATTTAAGCGCTTTGTCATTTTGATAAGATTTTGTTTCGGAATTTTTTTTTAAACTTTATTATTTTTAGTTTTAACGTTTTTGAACATTTTAAAAGTTTGCTTCCTTTTAGGATAGAGCAAGTTGCCAGAATTACATAGTAAACATTACATTAATTGATAGAATAGCCTTCAATTTTGACTTCCCAAATTTCAGTGTTAATTGTTGTAGTCTGCATAAAAGTATACTAACTTTACAAATTACAAGTATATATGTATATATAATTGTCTGTATATAACGTTAGGATTTCTTTATGTTTTGTTGCTCGCTGCAGAACACCGTTTAAGTTTTAACTTTTTTATATTTGTTGTTGTACCGGGAAAAGTTTTACATATTTTGCGAAGTGTTTTCGAAAAAACAGTCTGTAATAGACAGATGGACGGACAGACAGACAACTTAGGGAACGAACATCGTAACGAAAACAATAGAGTTCCTTTTCACCTTTATTGTAAGGAGCGGTTCCCAGCAAATGTAAATCTTAAATATTTAATAATAGATAGAAACTAAAAAAAAACAAAATTTCTGCTTAAAAATGTTATCAGAGAGCTGTTGCGGATGTGAGGTTACAAATCTTAAATTCCAAAGAATTATTACGTTTAGCACATACATATACTCTGTAAAATCTTCCGGTCGACTTAACTTTGGCATAATAACTTATGAAGATTTTTTTTATTGAAAATTTTTAAATTCTAGAAGAAGGTTTTGCACTGAAATGCTCAAATTTCAAATTTTGTCCCACAACAAGCATTTCAAAACTACTTACTTACTGCGTAGAAAAAATTAATTTGTCTTTAAAGAAAGTATGTGAAAATGTACCAGGTGTGACTTATTTGTGAGACGGGTGTGACATAGCATAATGGAAGCATATATTCTGTAAAATCCTCCACTCATTATAATTTCGGTTTAGTAACTTGTCAAGGTCTTTTTGACATATTTTCATTTTACTGAAAATGAAAATATGACGGGTGTGACTTCTTTATGTTACGGGTCTGAATAAGTATGATGGAATTTCATAGACAAGCTTAATGTTAGCATCCGAAATAATTATTATTGCACTTAACGGAGGAGGCACCATAAACCTCAACTTTCATCCTTTTTTCTTTGTCTGCTCTTTTAATTTTTTTCTTGATAATGTTTTTTCTTCCAAAATACTTCCAAAGATTCTTATATGTTTTTATATATTTTTTCCATTCTCTCTCGAAAGCTAAATGCAGTTCATATTGTTCTTTAAGTTATTTAAATTTCTTTCTTTATTCTGGTTTGCTATTCTAGACATTCATTGAGAAACTAACACTTCAGCGTTAGTGTGACGGGAGTGACCAAATATTTCCTTTAACCAAATACTTGAACATTAAAACCCAGCTGCACAAAATTTAATTTAATTATTAACCGCGTTTACTTATTTATTGTTTAAAAGCATCAAATATTTCTTATGTTTAGTTAACATTGTGACCAAAAATATTTACACGAAGATGCATACAAAGTTAAATCTTCAAAAAAAGACAATTAAATGTATAGTCTTTTTAGAGATAATGTTTTTTATTTTAAATAAGAAATGGGATGAAAGAAAACTTTAAATGAAGACAAAAAATACAAAGAACACAGAGTGATCGATTTTTATTAAAGATAAGTAAATTATATTTTTTCTGAGTTCAATTCTTTTTAATGGAATCGCCCAAGTATAAGCTTGTAATTTAAAAAAAATGTTCTTATTTCTGTTGCACAGAAAACTCATTTTAATTTTTATATAAAAAAATACAACAAAAGCCAGTTTAATTATCAGTAAATAAGTTGTTTGATTTTATAAAAACCATTCAATGGTAAATTTTCAGTAAACCTTTTTCTGAATCTACAAATTCTTTTACTGGTATTGAAAGAGAATTTCCATAGAATTATTCTTTCTGATTCAATTAATGCTTTTGCTTGAATTTGAAATTTTTAATTATGGAATACAATCGCAAATTTTCATGAATTTTTTTGTAAATGGAAACATTTGTAAATTAAAAAAAGTTCTGTCTGTAATGAGAAAGCTTTTTGAATGGTCGATACTCATCATAATGAGGTATACCTCGATATTAAAAATAACTTTTTAATTTTGATAAATCCTCTTTGCTGTGGCAGTATTATTATGCACTGCATTTAAAATTTAACAATTTTTAAATATATTTTACAAACTTCGCAGAGAAGAGTTTGCATGCATGTGTGTGTTCGTTTGTTGGTTGTACGTTAAAGTTCAACAAGCTTTCCAACACGAATTCCATGTAACAATGAAGAGTTCCTGTTCAAATGTTCATGTTTGAGTGCTCGTAAGTGCGAGTACAATTTTCAATGTGTTTTCAATGCATCAATGCTTCACTATTACATACAGAACACATGTCTTTATACACACACATGCACACAGGGATGTACATATGTATGTGTTTGTATGTTATCGAGTTCATGTCTATAGTTTTGTTTCCTGTTCAACAAAAATGTTAATGATGAAGTTGATGGATTTAAACGCAATTTAATTTAATTCTTCAAAGAGTGATTGTGTGTGATAAATGAACGTTTTACTGCTTGTTGCACTTCGATGGAGGCTGCTGCCTGCTGGCTGCTTGCTTTTATTTTTTCTTAAAAAAAAATAATTCAAGCAAACAATAAACTATAATAAAATGGCACACAATTTTGGTTTACCATGGAAGTGATTGTTAATAAAAAATTAAAAGATTTCTACATGGTGAACATAAAATATTGCATTAAACGTTTAGTGCTCAAAAGAGGAAACGATGTAGTCAGTATATAAATTAAAAGCAATAATTTATAAATTCCCTTAGAACTATTAACCATTATTTTTAGTAATAAAGTATAATAAGAAGTGATAATAAGACATTTCCAAGCTAAACTAAGCGCTCAAAAGCAAGAATATCGTTAATATATATTTCAATAATAAATAGTAATGTATTTTAAAAATACAATTAATATTTAATATTTATCTTAAATATTAAATTTGAATAAAATTTTTTTGCTGGAGGTTAAGCATGGTCTATATATTTCATTATTACTCGGCCAAATCATCAATAGACTTCAACCACATATTTTGAACAGTCACAAACATCTTATCTTATAAAGAAACTTTTAAAAACTATTTGAGAGTTTACAAGTAAGAAAAATAAACGTTTGGGATTAGAAACTTTTACAAAACCCAGCAAATAACTTATTTTCGATATGAATGTACTTTAATTTTCTAAACCTGTATACAATTAGAAATCCATTGGATAATAATAAAAGTATTAATAAGGCAAAATAAAAAATAAAATCTAAATTTTACATTTAAGAAATTTATTATTTGACATATTAAATTTATGTGGTAGTGGTTAAGCATTAGGTTTGTTCAGTTACTGAAAAGTTGGCAAGGAGAGAGCGTCAAAAGAGAGAAAATAAAAATTGAGAGCCAAAATATTTCCTACAAATTGTTGCTAGTAAAATTTTTTCTTGCAAGAATTATCCACCCACCTGTTGTGTGTAAAATGTAAAGTTTGTAAAAAGAAAGCTTGTTTTCTTAATGCAATTTTAATGGCAAAGAATTCCATTTATTTCTCATATCTGATCAGAGATGGAAAGTTGCATTTTTTTTTATTTTTTAATGGAATAAAATTAAAAAATTATGAGGATGCATAAAAATATTAAATAATGCATGAAACTGTGTAAATTATTTCGTATTAAATATATATTTAAAAAATTTCAATATAAGACATTATCAAACAAAATATATCAGAAAAAGTACAAATATGTCACAATTTCCATCTATGGTTTTGATATGGATAACATTTTCTTCCAAGTAAATGATAAAACATAATTGCGGCATAAGCACATTTTCCATACAAATTGACACAAAAAAGTAACACCAGAAAGCAGTCGGGGATATAATCAATTTTATTTTGACAGCGTTTTTTCAAATGCTCTCACATATAAATACTCATTCTCTCAATAATGCTAGGAACACAATTGGGACGAACGACGAATTTCGTCCACGTCGAAGAATTCGTCGATAAGCATTCGCTGCGTAAATTCGTCGTGTGAAGCACAATAACGACGAATTTACTCACCGAATTCTTCTCTCATATTTGATAAAGTTGGTTGTTGTGTGTACAAAAACAGAGAAAGAGGGATAGAATTTTCTCTCAATTTGTTTTTTCGTCGGCGTACAAAATAGAAATAAATCTATCTCAGAGTTTGTCACGCACGACGAATTTCGTTGTACGGCGGTGTTGTGCTCATTTTCATATGCACAAATGTGTTTTATTTCTTATGACGAAAATTCGCACCGAAAAATTCGTCGTTCGTCCCAGTTGTGTACCTAGCATAATGCTACCATACTTTCAAAAAACTACAAAGAAATACAAGCACAAAAGGAAATGAAATAAAAATGAAAAAAAAAACATTTGAAGTTACTGCCGTAGCTTTTATTATGGGCTTTGGTAATTTGACAACGATTTTTCCTGAAGTTGTGGATTTATTCTGTTTGAACATTAAAAAGTTCATTTATTTTTTCATATTTTGGAGAGTAATTTTGTAAATTTCTGCCTTACTCTCTCGTTGCTAGTTTTTGCTGGGAAAGTAAATGAACAGACCTATTATCTTAGCTGTAAAATTAAAATTTTATTTTAAATTTTTTTTAGTAACGTGCTTATGCATATCAGACGACGATATAAAGTTTGTGTGTTCTTCTCTTTGATGTTTCCAAATAATTTAAATCAACTTTAAAATTGTTAGAGATTTTTACGTTGGCATAATTTCTGACTTAATCTATTTTATTTTATTTTAATAATTTAATTTAATAAGACATTATCAGTTACTTCAACAACGTCATCTAGTTAATTCTTTACCATAGTTGAAGTTCATCGCAATATTTTGATGAGAAAATAATTGTGAAAACAGAGTGTTTGCATACTATTTTTAAACCTCGATATTTAGTCATATAAAGCGTGTTATTTTAGAGTTCCACAACTTTTTAACAGCTGATAATTGCATTTTGCAAATTCTTGAAATTTGTAATCAAAATAATTGTTCTATTCGTCAAACTCATTGTAAACTTCTCGTATTTTATGGCTTGCTTAATCATCCTTCTTAGCAACTGGAGTTGTGTTCTTTCACTTTAGGGGATATTTTACGAAAGGATCTTTGCTTTAAGGCTTTCAAAATTCCACTTGCAGGCATTAAAGCTAAAAGGCCATCTTATGCGCCCCCAATTCGGCGAATGGCCTGAAGCACAAATTCATATTGATTTTGAATTTCCATTAAAAATTTTATTTTTCAATGAAGTCGCACCAGTACTTTAGAAAAAATATATTTATTACCACTTTTTTTGGACTCAGAACCTACTGTGCGACACTCCTTCAAAAAGAGTACTAACTACAGGGTGGCCCAGAAAGACCGAAGTGGTGCAAATTCCTTATAACTTTTTATTTAAGACATATTTTTTTAATTTTTTGTTTTTTAAATACAGTAAATTTATAGGGACTATTTTTAGATTAGTTGTTAAAAATGATATCCCGCAAGTGGAGGCCATTTTCTGCTTCGCACAAATGATCTCTTTTCAACACATTTTCAATGACCTTTCGCAAAACTTCCGGTGTTATGTTGTTAATTTCGTCTGGAATATTGGTTTTTAATTCCTCAATAGTCCTAGGCTTATTAACATAAACTTTCCGTTTTAAATAACTCCAAAGGAAACAGTCTGGAGCGGTTAAATCCGGGGAACGCGGAGGCCAATTAAAATTGCTTCTACGCGAATTTATTCTTTCCCCAAAGATGTCGCGTAAAATAGCCATTGTGGCCCTCGGAGTGTGCGCTGTGGCTCCATCCTGTTGGAACCATATTTGCGGATGGTATTCCACGGCTGGCCTTACAAAATTTTCCAAAATGGCCCGATATCGATCACCATTGATGGAAATGGCGACATCTCTTTCATTTTCCAAACAATATGGACCAATTATCCTTTCTGAAGAAACACCGCACCAAACAGTACACTTAACTGGGTGTAATTGTCGTTGATGAAGTACTCTCGGGTTTTCCTTAGCCCATATTCTAAAGTTTTGCTTGTTAACAAACCCATTTAATTGGAAATGGGCTTCGTCACTCATAAATAAGTTATGAATAATGGAAATGGAAAGAGCACATTTGTGCGAAGCAGAAAATGGCCACCACTTGCGGGATACAATTTTTAATAACTAATCTAAAAATATTCCCTATAAATTTACTGTATTTAAAAAACAAAAAATTAAAAAAATATGTCTTAAATAAAAAGTTATAAGGAATTTATACCACTTCGGTCTTTCTGGGCCACCCTGTACTTCTAAACAGTCACCTTTTCTTAAAAATTTTCTTTTTAAAATACATAACAATCCATATTTTTTGTTTAATGTTTCTTTATGGTCTTGTCAATTTACAAAGTAGTTAAGGAAATTGTTCGAATACTCGAATATTAGACTAAATTTAATCGAATAATCCTTTGTTCCAAATTGAAAAATTATTGTACGTTCAAATAAAAATTAAAAATAAAATTTTCGAGTGTTGGAATAATTATTATTCGCTTGAAAACACTACCACCCATACTAAACCCGATACTAAAATTAAGGCCTAAGTTTGTAAAACGCAAGCAATGCTTAGCGTTGACAAATTTTGTATGTACTTTGCTTTTGTAATTAAAACTTTTTCCATATAAAATTTGTCAATGCTTGGCGTTGCGTTTTACAAAATTAGGACCTTAATTTAAATATATCCAAGAATTACGATTGTGTCAACTTTTCCATCCCTGCCATGGATTGTGGTGCCTTTGATAAAAATTATATTTACTTTCATTTTACATTCACCAGGTTTTCAGGTTCTATTGCTCAAATTTTGATTTTAAAATAGGTAAAAAAAAAGAGAGGTATACCTAAAGGAATATATTACTTTCTCTCTTTCACATACGCAAAACCAGAACTTCAGCATAAAAAAGCGATGCATGTAAAACAGCGCGCTAGGAGCAGTTTTTGTAAATTGTTCATTAAGTTTTCGGTATCGGTTTTAATATGGAAAGGGCTGGCAAAATTTTAACTATATACATTAGGGTGGCCGATAGTTTTATGGAAAATTTTTTGTCTGATTTAATATATTCTCAAATCGGTTCAGTTTTATGTAAAAAAAAATTAAAAAAAAAAATTCATAGCGATAAGTTGTGTTTTGGGGGGTGTGCCCCTAAAATTTGGCCCTCAACCCCATTTATTCAATGTATTTTTTTTTTGTTTAGTTTTCTTTTGACTGTATGTATATGTATGAAATAATTTAATAGATATGAGATCCTATTGTACATGCTTAATTTAAGTAATTTCCATATATAAATAATTTTTGTACATCGAATTTTCGATTTTGTTGCTTTTTTTCTTCATTATTTTCTAAATTATTAATTTTAGCAAAAAACTTTCTTTGAGACTAATGTTCTAAACTAAAAAGCTAAAATATTGATATATATCATATTCTTGTAAAATGATGTTTTAAAAAGATAGTCATATGCAAAGAATTACATTCAGAAATCGGCTTGAAGGCCAACTTTAAGGGGCAACCACACCCCATAAAACACAACTTATCGCTATGAATTTTTTGTATATTTTCTATGTTAAACTGAACCGGTTCTTGGGTAAAAAATATAAGAAATAAAAAACAAATTAATAACGGCCGCTTTAATATACATTCAATTCAAATTATTGAACCACAATAAATTTTAATGAGAAATAGACAGTATATGTTAAAAAGCTCTCTTATTAATATCGCTTCATTTATATTATAAAATAGAAAATATTTAAAATGTGAGAATTTCCTTAAACTATTGCTGAATCGATTTTATTTTTAAATCAAATTCGTAAGTAGAAAAATACCAATAGATGCCTTAAATTGTAAAACATCAAAAAACTCAACTATATTTCTTTAAAAAATAAATATCTATATATGTGCCCTTAATTAAGAAAATACATATATTTCCTTTTTCAAGATATTTGGTAGATTACAATTACAGAAATGAAACAATATTTTTATGTTATGCAACATTTTAATTAAGATTTGTTCTAGTCTCGATTAATATAAATTTATTTAATATTTTTTAAATATTTATGGAATTTTTTTTAAAGATTTATTATAAAGGTACATATTTATGTACTCATGTATGTGTGTAAGTATATACATATATAATCCGTACTTACGTCCAGGAAGGGTATACAAGATTCCGCACAGCCAAATATAACACTGTTCCTTATTTTTATTACCCCCGATTTTGTGATGTTTTTCTTTTCTGTGTATAAAAGAGTATATAATTTTGAATTTCAAAAACATATCTGTATTTATTGGCTAAAAAAAACATTAAACCAAGCATATGTATAATATACATTGTATATACGAAAATATTCATCTATATATTTAATTTTTTATTTTTGCCTGGAAAAGTAATTCCTAACATTTCCCATGAAACTAATATGAACTGATGTTTTTTTTAAATTTATTTTTTACATTTTCTTTTCATTGAACTGTTAGCAACTTTAGTCTTGCATCACTTTCTCTTGCATTGAAAATTTGAGTGACGTGTGAAAGATGTGCATATCGCACACTAAATTTTAAAGAGTCAAAACTCAAATTTATCAATGTGGTTTCGTTTTTTTTTACAAACCAGTTAAATGAACAAATTTCTAACGACCGCAACAATTTCTTTTGCAATAAAAGGCATCTTGAAGAATATAAAATACCGTTATGCTTGTTTTTATGTTACATACTTTCACCATTTGGACAGTATCAAGAGTTTTTTTGCCACTACTCAGCATCTGAAATTTTTTTAGTTGGATCTCTTTATGATTTAGTATGCGATATGTATGTAAGTATTTTTGCTTTTGTTTTAACTTGTTTAGTTTTTGCTTGCTCTCCTCTAAAAATACTATTTCGAAAGTTGATATTGTGATGTGCTCAATATTAATTACTGAGATGAATGAAAATGATTTCTTGTTTTGCAAAATATTGGAAAATATTGTTGAAGTAAATAAATTATTTAATCGTAAAAATGTTGTTTGCTATAAATGAAAGAAAAATTTAATGGAAATTTACTTTATTATTACCTAAAAAGAAAACAAGCCAGAGGTTTTTATTCGGTAGTTCTGAATCTTCAACACCCTATATACATACCTATATATACATTGGTGGAGGAGGGTGGTCGCTTTGTAAGGAGGCAAAAAAATCGCTCAAATTACAAAGAAAATCGTATTCTAAAGATCAAAATAAGAAACTTTGTCGAAGGAACCATACCTCTAAAATGTATTTTGATGTCCCGAGTTTTGATCCGAAAGGTAGCCACTGGAATAGTTGGGTTGGCCCTCAAATATAAGTGGGAGTTGGTCATACATTTTGACTCGATTGAGGAACTCTAAACGAATCAAAGTAAGTGATATGGTTCCTTCGGCAAAGTTTCTTATTTTGATCCCTAGAAAACGTTTTTTCTTGTAACTTGAGCGATTTTTTGGCTCCATATAAATTGACCCGCCCTAATATATATATATATATAGAAAAAAAGAGAAATAGAGAGAGAGAGAAAGTAATATATAATAGTTGCACACTCATATTTTTGATTCTCATTGCAAAATGAAAATACATATTAACCGACTCTTTCTACAATCCAGACGCTCCACTTGAGTAATAAATTTATATAAAAAGCACTATTTTTTATGATTTTCCTGAAATTTTCAAGACGAGTCATCTGCATGATTTGTGGAAACTGCGCATAAATTTCATTGAACTAGAAGGCAGCTAAATGCAAAATTTTAAATTTTTATAAAATGAAATATTGTTTATTAATTGAAGTCATTTTCTCAAGAAGATAATGCAATTTTTTTCTTATTCTACAACGCGATGCAAGAGGAAATTAAAACAAAAAAATCAAAGAAAAAAAACTGTTGTCTTGTTGTAGGATTTCCAGCAGTCTGATTTTCTGAAACAAGTGCGCTATAAGCAATATTTCGTTATAACCGTTGGTTGTTTGGATTGCATTGCTGCCCACTTCATGCTCTCATTAAAGTAGAAGATAGATGATGCATTTATGAAAGACCTATAAAGTGTCCCGTCAAGAAAGAACGAAAGACGATGAGCTTGGAGATGTTCTTCCGGGTTTTTTATTATTTGCATTGACTTTTTTCTACTTGTATGACTTTCGTAATGACACATTTTTTTAGCAAACTTGCACATTTTGTATTGCGCCATCTGCACGCAAACAAATATGGTTGAGGTAATTATAATCAAACAGCAACATACTATGATTAACTGACTAAAATATAATTCAGACTCACCATACCATGTTCTAATATTATAATAATGTTGTTAAATATGACAAAAGTATTACTTAAAAGAATAATAATATTTTGATTTTTAATCATATATTTATTGGTAGATGTTTTTTTTTTAAACAGCTGTACGTTAAATCCGAAATAAAAATTATTTAATATTGTTGAAATAAAATGTATATATAGAAATGTATAGTTACATATATATGTATGTGGATATACACGAATTACAGACACGTCTTTATAAAAAGATATACATATGGATATAAATTTTTATTGATATATACTTTCGTTTTTACTTTATTTATTTATATATTTAACACCACGCGTGCACTACCTATAGCTTACAAACAAAACAATGACCTGACAGAAGATATTACTGAAAAATATTTTGTTTTAAAACTTAGTATAGTATGGTTTTCGACAACATTGTATTGTTATTTACATTATGTTATTTCACATAATAATATAAATTATGTTGTAGTCAAATATATTTAACAAAACTACATTGTTAAACTCTAACCATATCACACTTTTTTATGAATATAAAAATGCAATTATCAAATTCAAGCATAACTTTGCTTACCATAACAAAATTAATGTTTAAAATAACAATAACTAGTTTTCAATAACCACACATTTGTTTGAGAGAACACAATATTGTTTTCTCAACCATTGTACAACCATATCTTTTCCCTTATAAATATAGTGCTTGTAGATACAGTTTCTAGTAGTAAAAAATATTATGGCTTTGTTGTTGTGCCTTTGTTGTAAGCGTTCATAGCATCTCTGCCTAACCATCTCACCCGTCCATTCTCTATAATGTTTTAAATATTAAGGGAATCCTCTTAGGATCGGAGGAGTTGTATTCGTTATAATCGAACTCCACTGTGCATATCTATGTATGTATGTTGAAAGCAGTACAAAAACAAAATGCTGTTATGATTTTTAAATACACATGGGAAATCGTTCAATGGCTCAAGAGTTAATTTTTTTTCAACATAGTTATTGCTTTTCCATTTATATTTTCTGTATGTCGTAGTAAGCTTTTTGCAAAAAAAAATCTCTCTATTCATGTCAGCAACACATCACTTTATCAACAAATAAAACATACATACATATACATACATGCATGTACATATACATATATGTATTGTAAATGCATATTCCAAAGTTAAAAGAGCACAAATACTATCACGATTTATTTCGCTTATAACTATATTTTTGCAAACGCATGCCGAAACTCAACCCCAGTGAAGGTTTTAAAGCAGACAGTGGAAAAAAAACATCTTTCACTCTTTTACTAGTTTTCAATTTAGCGTATAATCTGTACGTAAAATTATTATTAAAAGGAATGGCCATATGCGGCGACATTTTGAAAATGCCGGCTTTAAAGTATCTGCTTGAATTTTTTTTGCTAAAAAATTTCATCAATAATTTTTTATTTTCTTTATCCTTAACTTTCGCAGTGTGTAGTAACATTGACATGAAACTTCATTTTATGTAATATTTTTGATATAATAGTCTGAAAGAAAATGGAAAATATAAATGCGAGAAGCTTGCAAATCACATATTACTGGACTACATAATTCCCTTAAGGCAAAAAAATATTTAAAAAATTTGTGTTTTATCAAAGAAATCTCATTGCTGAATGAAATTCAGATGAATTTAATGTATAGTGAAATTAAAATAAGACAAGTCAAATATCTTTAAGATACGAGTAGCTAAAACTATTCGTAGCAAGCAAGAAACAAATGAAGTAGTTCAAAGAGCTTGAACTGAATTCATGTTAAACGCTTTCCTAAGTCGGAGTAAATTTATTATTACTGAAATAATGAAAATTAAACTCTAGGAACTTGCACGGGTTCATCAGCAACTTATACCATATATGAATTTTTTAACCTGTGAAAAAACGTCTTCGAATCAGGGAACAGGCATTGTTTCGTGTTATTCATTCTAATGGAGAGACATTTATTCAAACTACTGCAGAAACACATGATCGCCAATGACGAAAATCAAGCCAGGTTATCATGACTTGAACCCGTGATTCAACCAGATTTTCCTCATATTTTTTTGCTGGGTCATAATGAATTTATTTGTGCAAGAACCAGGGTACAAAAATTCACCGAAAATAGCGTTAAGCTTTGCGGTTTGCAATAAGTAAAGCAAAAACAATGAGAACGATTGCGTTATTTTTACCGTGTTCCACAATGTTAACAAAACATTTAAAATTATTTTTGTTGTTGTTTTAAGTACAAGTTGTAGTTCGTGGGCCAGGAAATTAGTTTTATTTTTTGTTTGTTTTTGTTTTCCTGAGCCCTTTATGGATCTGAAAATTAAATATACATTTAAATCTTTTATAATATAAATGCTGCATTATCTAATCTCATTTTAAAATATTTTTAATAACTTGTAAATGCATATATGCATATATGCATACAAATTGTAATGTCACACTTGTAATTGTTTTATAAACATTTCATTTATGTACACTAGGGCCTCGTTTTGCATTTTTACTATTTGCTGAATTTATATTTATGCTAGGAATACAACTGGGACGAATAACGAATTCGTTGATAAGGGTTGTTGTGCTTCTTTTATATTTGATAAAATTGGTTGTTGTGTTTACAACAGGGAAGGCATTTAAAATTTTAAAATTGTACCAACAACCTTAAAAAATTTTACCTTTTTGGCCTTAATTGTACTAAAATATATTTTTAGTTTAAATAAAATATTTTTTTTGTTCCTAAAATAATCGAATTTATTCTGGCTACCGAATCATTTTCACAAATTTGCTTGTAAGTTATACCTGTTTAAGTTGAAACTTAAAATATACAAATTAATAACATGTGATCCAGCATCCGATGATTTGAAAATGGACTAGTTCACATTTTTTTTCTTGCAGCATTTTGCTTTCACAAAACTGTTGTTTTTAAGGAAAAAAATATGAATTTAATTGTTCAAAAGTGAAAATTTACATATGCGTTCGTTTGAAAAGAAATACGGAGTGAAACTGCGGAGATTCCTTAAATATACTAAATTAGTCATTGGTGTACTATTGTACTTTTGGAGTTTAAATAGTATCAAAAAAGGTGCAATTGTACAAACTTTGCCATCACTAGTTTACAAATACGGAAAGAGAGAGAGGGACAAAATTGTCTTTTTGTCGTTCTTCGTCGTTCTTCGTCGTATAAAATAGAAATAAATCTATCTCAGAATTCATCACGCATGAAAAATTTCGTTCTACGGCGGTGTTGTGTTAATTTTCATATGCACAAATATGTTTTTTTTTTATGACGAAAGTTCGCATCGAAGAATTCGTCGCTGTATTCCTAGCATTACATTGCTTTTTAAAACTTTATTAAATCTGCTTAGCGTCTTTTTGATTCCGGTCTGAGTCGCTCTCTCACACGAAAAAAATTTCTTATTAGAATCTATGAAAACAAGGCTAATTAAAAGTTTTTAAAAGTCTTTCGGCAATTGGCGAAAAAATCAATTTTATTTCTATATATTTATGATTTGCACGGGCTAAAGTTCGAATTGATTTTTAAGCCAAATTACATGTGATAAAGCGATACGAACCTTAGCCCATTCAAATCATAAATATAGAAACAAATTCAGTTCGAAAAATAATAATTAAATTTTTTTTATTTTATTAATTATTTAATTTAAGCATCAGAAAAATGTTTGTTTGCACTATAGACTATGGCTTTCCCAGCAAAGTTTGAACTCGAACTCATCGCGGCGTGATAGTTAACGCGCTGACCGTTGCAGCCGTAACAACTTCAAATATTCTTTAGATACACACTTAATAAACAATATCATGACATAAATTTTAATTCAACATGAACAAATTGGTCATTAATTCTACAATTTATTTGAAATTTAAGTTGTATCTAAAAGCTGAACTGCAGGATTTGAACCTGCAATCCTCCAACTAAAAAACAAGTACACTACATGCTACCCATAAGCAGCAAATTTTTGCTCGTAGTGCGAAGTTTGTCGACTTTGTACGTGACACAACAAGTCCCATAACTGAACACAACAATACATTTCACCTATGCACAAACCAAATACACACCAACATACATTAAACAGCCCTGCAGGAAATGGAACAGACACAAGACTAGGCACGTGATCGGTCCCCATATGATTGGGACCAGTCCGACTACTAACACTTTCTATGAAGCGAACTAGTCGCTTTTACATAGGTATGACTTAGGATGGGGCTAACTGATAGTTTATATGCACCCTGTGACTTGTCACTGAATTATCTTAGAGAAACGTAATCGCTGTGGATCAATAGAATTTATTTAAAAATTTCATTTCAACACTTGACTGTAACAATGAAAATTTATATATTTTTTTATTGTTGCAAATGCAATTATATATTATTTTTAAGCAGATATTTTTTTGAATTCAAACTGATAACCATCGGTATGACAGGCTTGCGCACTATCCAGTCGTCCACGTTGGCACTTATATTTAAAAGTTTAAATATCAGTTAAGCTTAGGTTAAAGCCTATTTATAGTTACGGTACTATGGAGGCTTGGCGGTATCATTGAAGGGAACAATAAATATTATATTTATACTATTTGGTAGGTCCTGAATCCATCTACATCGAGCATGTTCAGTGCCATTTACTGCTAGACCAAGTGCTTGGCAAAATATCAGGACTATACAGCACGATAATAGTGAATATGTTAGCATATACAGGATATGTCCTTTTTCACCATACACTGCTCTTTACTTTTGGTAACACTCCCATTTTCTCAAGACGTAGGACGAGTTCGTTTAAATCTAATGTAACCAAATATGCTGCAAGAAACATATTACTTCTTCTAAATTTAACACGATTTGCAATCAAAATTTTTTATGGTGATTTTATATTGGGACTCAAAATTTAAAACAAATTCACATGTTCACAAATAGTTCAATTGATTTAAGTGTAAGAGGGGAAATTTCTACTTTTATGAGGAAAGTCATTCTTAAAGTAGAGTTGGGATACATCAATGTTTGAAAGGCCTATTTATCATGCCATTATATATAGAATGTACTATTTTCCAAGTGCCCGCTGCTGCTTACTGTTACTGTAGCACATCTATAGCGTTCAGTTTTTAAGACTCTGATGCATAAATCAGGCATAATTTGACTGATGGCATGGCTTGAGTTGGCCACTGTGTTAGGGCCACTGTGGCTTGTAAATTATTTGCATAATCCTGAGACTTGAGAAAATCTCATAAAAAAAATTCTAACGAAGTTAATATCTGGAGAAGTTGATCTCCAAGGTTGCCAGAAAAGACAATTGATGTTTTTTTCGACTAAATTATCAACTGAGCAAGTCTGTATTGTTGTGGCTGAATCAAATAGCTTAAGTGAAGACCAATATTTGTTGTTTTCAAGTAAATATTTTAAAAGATATTTGTTTGAATTAGCTTAGAATTTCTCCTATCCCTATTAAGGACGCCAATCGCGGCTTCAGTGTATTTGATAACGATTCTTTTGTGACATAAACACACATTTTCATGTAATTATTGTATTTTAGTTTTCATTTTAATTAAAATCTTTTGCACATTTTAATTTATTTTAGTGTTAAACTGCCTGCGTTAGACAATTTATTAAATTTCGATTTAATTTAATAAAATTATAATTTGGTTTTTGAAACAGATGGGGGCAAGTGTTGAAAAAAACTATACAATGTATTGTAACTTTGTGTGCATAGTCTTGAAAATTATAATTAATTCAATGATGTGTTTACTCTTTAATTAAGATTTTAATTAATTTTGTTAAAGCAATTAAAGTGCATGTCTCATATTTATTTAAATTTTAATTTTGATTTAAATGCTATAAAAAGAAAATTTCATATAGTTCGAGTTAATAATTAACATGTTCTTTTAAATAATGTGATTGTTGTGGGTTTTCATACCAGTTCTCGATAGCAAATGCTTAAGAGATGTGTCTTGACCTGTTTCTGCTATTAAATATTTTGGAAGAAACAGTTTACTGGGATAGCAGACTTTTTTTTACTGAAACTAAGAAAATTTGTTTTTGTTTTCAGTATAAGTAAGCGATAGAAAATTTGGTATTGAAAAGAAAAGAAACTTTGTGTTTGTTTTCAAAATAAGTATCTAATCGATCGCACGTTTTCTACCGACATCGTTGGATAGTTCGCAAGTTTTAGTTTTTAACAGCCTATCCCATGCTGTCGACAAAAAACTTTCGATATTGAAAAGAAAAACAAATTTTGGTCATTTTTATTATTATTGTTCGAGCATCATTTGTTTCAATATTTATGTTTTAGACAAATTTTTATGCAAAATTATTAATGAACAAATAACACCAAAGTTAATTTTAAATATTATGACAAACACTTAGTAGAACGGAACAACTAGGTGTTTTCAGAGGTCACTACACCTTCATCATCAGCATTCTTTTGTGTTTGATCCACTCTGTGGGATGTCAGTTGGTGTAGGATTCTGTTCTATATACTCCAGTTTTGTTGCAACTGGAATATGTGAAATGTTTTGATTTATTTTATTGCAATTTTGCTGAAACCAAAAAGTTCATTTTCTGTCCACATCGTTGGTCAGGCTATAAATATATTGAAATTAATTTTTTTTTATTAATTTTAACAGTAAAACTTATCAGGCAAAATAATTTTAAATAAAAACTAAAAATAAAATCATATCAGATCAAGAAACAAAAAGAACTCAAATGTTGGCAAAACTCCATTAATAAAACAACAATAGCAAAAATTTAAAAAAAAAACTTTATACCAGAGAATAAATACAACTCAAAACTCAACATAGAAATAGAAAAAAATAAAAAAAATCATGTTTAATTTCAAAAGAATAATTTGTATATGGATTTGTTGTGTATCCTGCATGTTTGGAACAACACAACTATCGTCCCTGGTTCGGGCAGGTAAGTGTGCGCTTGCAGAAAACCATTTAAAATATTTACATAAATACTTTCATCTAGCAAGAGAAAGAAAAAAATACTAATGCAAATTTAATCTTAATATGAAAATATTCCATTTTCGTTCTTTGTTTTTTTTTCTATATGGCCATTTGAAAAATGCTTACAGTGCCATATGAGTATTTTGATGATCACGAACAAAGCTTTTATGATTTGGATACTGAACAAATTCAGGCCAAATACGATGCTCGTCTATTATCACAACAGATGTTGCAAACGGAAAAGCAACAACAACAAAAACAACATTTAGAAAATCTAAAGGGTTTTCACAGTTTCGAAAGTGGGGGCAGAGTGGAAAATAGCAAAACAAAGGAGGCTGCTGCCCCTTCACACATATCGACAGCACCAACGAAATTGAAAAATAATGACGCTCGTACGTTGGCCCTGAGAGCTGAATCCTATGATGCTGATGATGCTGCTGCTGTTGATGATGCCGGTTATGGGGCAGAACACAATGATTGGCTGGAGGAAACAGCAACAAAAGCAGCTGCATCGACAACAACAATTGCAGACACATTAGATGAATTATATTTGCCGCGTGCTGCATCATGTTTTACTAATGGACAAACATTTACACATGGCCAAAAGGTAAATTTTGCATTTAAAAAAATATATTGTTGATAAACACATATACATATATATCTATACATATACATATATATATATATATATATATATATATATATATATATATATATATATATATATATATAAACACACACGCAAACAAAGAAACAAACATAATGTTTTTCTAACAACGGTTTTATGGTTTTACAAGAACTAAGTTTTATGGGAGTTTATGTATTTTAATCTTATCTTATCTTTAAACCTAAATTATAATAATAATGAATTCAAGGAGAATTAAATCAATGGCTGTTAAAAAAATAGAATCCCGGTGGTATCTGCTATAAAATTAAAAATGTCTTTGTTTTTTTTGTATAAAAATGGCCAGTAATATTTGTAACTATTAGAAAGAATGGCTTAGTTTAATCGGTGGAATAATATTCAGAAATTATTTTAACGCATTTTAGTTTTTGGTGTCAGCCTGCCCTGAATCTGTTGTGAGGTCTGTTTCTTTTTGCAGATAATATTACAAAGATATTCCTGGTTTTAATGTTCAATGACCAGTGATTTATTTAATCAGACATGCAAAACAGCAGCTAGATATAGATAGTAAGAATTCAGTATCTAAATGACTAATGTCAAACTTTCAACCCTATCAATTTTTTTCGCTAACGGCAGTTGGTAGATCCTTCTTTCCCATTCAGCAATACACCAAAACTGCCGGAGGTTGACGCTATGCGACAAACTCTGCATGACCCTCTTGGACTATAATTTGGCAAACATTTCTGAATGGGGTCATGAGATGCGGTCGATTTTAACTCCCGTAAGACCCATTCTATTGTGACATGATTATAAATATTAAGAAATCGGAAGCTCTTGATGTTCTTGGCATGCAAATTCAGTGTGATGTTCGATGGACAGAACATATTTTTCAAATCTCAAAAGAAGCATTCAAGTGCCTGCACAGAAAAAACTAAATTTTGTTTTCAGTAACCAAATTCATTGAATCAGTAAATATTTTGTATGAATGCGTACCTACAAAGAAATTTGTAGATTCTGGTAACAATTTTGTAAAAATTTAACTGAAAACTAAAATTTATTTTCAGTTAGCCTATTATATCATTAAAGAAAAAATTTTGCTGAAACTACAAATATTTCCAGTCAAATGTATTAATAGGAACAGAAAAATATTTTTACTGAGTTTTTTGTGTTATTCAGCAATTTTTTTTTTAATTTACAAGCAAAATTTTATAAACTTTTTCATATTATCAAAAAAAAATTAACTTAATCAATTTTTCTAAAAAAATAGTAAAAGTTTTAATTTACAATTAATTACTTAAAATATTTAAGAAAAATAACTGAATCAAAAAAATATTTTAATTTTTTTTATTTTGTTAAGTAAAATAATGTTAATTTATATCTGTGAAATAATTTGTAGAAAAAATTAGAAAGATCAGGCAAACGTTTTACAGAGTGCATAAAAATAAATATAACTTAAAAATAACAAATTTGTTGAAATTATTCCTGCTCAGGAAACCTCTCTTAAGTACAAACAACCTTTACAAATCCAGTTTTTTCTGAAATTTGTTTTGAAAATTCTTTAATTGGAAGAAAATTAAATAATTGACGTGAGTGACGAGCGTTTAAAAACTTCCCATTTGTGTATTTTCTTTTGCTCCTGCTCATACTACTGCTTCTGAAAATTCAAGTGTCGTTGTAGAATTTAACACAATAAACGAATAGTTATACAAAACGAAGAGCTTCAACTTTCGACATATTCGAAAAGTTTTTTGTTTGTCAGTGCGCTGTTTTAAATAAATTCTGAAGTTATTGTAGTAGATATGTTGTGCGTTTTTTCTTTTCTTTTGATTAAGCAGTTTCAATTGCGTTTTTAATTGCTTGCTGGAAGAATTGTTGTTGTTGTTGTATTACTATTATATTTGTACATATAGGAAAAACACTCAAAAACACACATACAAAACACACATTCAAACACATACACACAAACATTTCTGCTTCGTTAACTTCGTATTTATTTAAAGCAGCCCTCACTCAAACCGAAAACTTTTCAAACATGTCGAGAGATGAAACTCTTCGTTTTGTATAGTTATTCGTATATTGTGTTAACTTCAAATATGATACTTTGAAATTCAGTAGAAGAACTAATGAGCAACAGGTTGTGATTGGGAACTCAAACAATAGAAACCTTGAAAAAAGCACAATTTTACGACTTTTACTATTTCGACTGCAGTTTTTTAAACACTGACTAAAACCACCCTTATTTAAAAATATTGTTAGTTCTTACCATCAGTGTTGCCACGGCAAGCAAGTTGTAACTAAAATTTATAATTTTATTTATAACAAATTTTTTGAATTCTTTTAAGAAATATTTTTAAAGACTTTAGAAATTTGATATTAAGCACAGCGTTGCCGTTTTGGTTACTTTTAACCAAAATTGGATGTGCTTTCCAAATTTAACAGATGTTAAAGAAGATTCAAGATTTTTTCGTTTTCACTTTTGTCAAAAAATATGTGAAAACGATGTGGAGGCTTGAACATACACGAACATAAATATTTCATTCTATAATGATAATTCAAAAATCCTGCCTTTATCCTGTAAAAAGAGCCATGGCTTTATTTAGTTTTCTCTCATTACACAATAAGTCTGAGATTAGACGGGCGAATTTTTTTGTTGTTTCCCTAGCGTTCACATAGACGAAATAGCAACCCATATAATGACTTACTTTTCTGATTACCAAATTTCATTACCCGCTTACAAATCACATTAGCTAAAATTTAAAAAAATTATGTACAAGTTGATAATTATGGTTTTAGATTAAATAGATTACGTGAACAGGTTGCGAAATAAAAAATGTAAGTTGTTTTCAAGAATCGATTATTTTAGTCTCACGCCTTGTTAAAATCTTTAAGTTGGTAATTTAGTAAAGAAGAGCTTCCACCAAAAATGCTTAATTCCAAACTCTAATACCTTTTTTGAAATTTTTTGCTGGGGAGCATGTTGATATACATATGTATGTCCATGTGGCAAGGAATATGAAAACCAAACATGTTGCCGAATACCGGACACACAAAAATTATTATTTCTTCCCCATCCGTAAATTTCTACCAAGCTTAATGTTTCCCTTCCAAATGTTTTAGTGTCTTAACGCTCACTAAGAAATTTTACTATGAACACATACGACTTCTGGAATTAGAAAGTGATTCAGTTTTGAAAGTTTGACGGCAATACTGCCATTTCATTGGAAAAGCCGTAATAACAATTCCGTTCTCACATGTACTGGCTGTATACAATATGACATTTCCATATTTACACAGCATTGTCCTCTCCTCATTTTTTACAAATTTTAATTTATATAGATTTTATAAATAAGAATTTTTACTCTTTATAGTTTTTGTTAAATAAAATAAAATAGGAATAAATAATTTACTGGAACAGTAAAAAATATTTACTCAAACTAAATTAATTTTATTTCAAAACACACGTTTGTTTGAAAATTTTTTGGGAATAATTTTTTCTTTTGTGTTACAGGCAACTTATCATAGATTATTTCATACATATCTAGAATTATCATTTCATCATATTCTGTATGAACGAGCTAAAATCCTAATTTTTGGCTCAAATATTAAATGATAGCAAGCGAATACAGCAAATTTGAAATTAGACTTGAAGTAAGAAAAATAAGCTTAAAAGTCTCATTATAAGCTGAAAATTAAAACTGTTTTTCCAAGAAAAGTTATTTTTTAATTGCAATGTCATGAAAGTGGTATTTTTTCTGTACGAGTATATTGTTAACATTTTTGCAAACATTTCATAATTTACTTCTTGACACCTTCTTCTAGTATGTGACTGCATCTCAACTACAAGCAAACAATCAAAAAATAGTAATTTGTTCTTTGTTAAACATGAACGTAAATATTTGCCCTAAAGCAAAACCCAAGTATTCTAAAAATATTTTTTTCTTAATAATAAAATATTTTTTCTTTTGAACTTTTTAATATTTTAAAATTATTCTCGCAAACAAAATTCATTTTTATTCTGTAGAAAATGCATTCAACACGGTCTGTTTCTCTTTCACCACAGGTACCACGTCTGGATAACTGTGAGGTTTGTTTGTGCATGGATGGTGAAATATTTTGCTGGTGGGAAAAGTGTGGTAAGTACAGAGAGAATACAATCACAGCTCTCAGCTTTTCAGCAAGCAGTTCTTTTTTTCTGTTTATTTATAATTTCTTACTAAATTTTAATTTCCAAAGGCATGTTGTTTTTTTATTTTGGTTTATAAGAATAAAGAGAAATGTTGTGGTACAGAAGCTGGAAAAAAGTTAAATAAATATTTTGTTGGTAACAGCTCAAAGTTTGCTTTAAATTTATGAGAAATAAAAACTTTTTGAAAAAGGCTCATAAAAGGCAGATTGTCAGAAAAATAGCAGCAATAATGAAAGTTTAGGCTCACAACATTTGTGTAATAAGTACTTTAATGTTTTTTTTTTAAATATTAGGTCCGTTCATTTAATTTCCTGACAGAAACTAGAAACGAGAGAGTAAATCATTATGCAGTTAACACATTCACCACAGCCGTCTACCGACTACAAAATGTCGAGGATAGAATACACATGTTTATATCAGAGTTAATCTTTTGAAGACAGCATTGCAACAGGGCGGCAGGTTGTTGTCTATGCTGATTTTGTCGTTGTAGTCCAATTAAACTAACTTATATTTATTTGGCTAAAATGAGAAAATTCAGTGTTGCCAGTGTAATATAAAATCTTCAATGAATGATATCGAACAATTATTTAATATTATTTAACAGAAACAATATCCAAAAATTTGTGTAAAGTAATAATTGATTAATTTTTATACTTTTACCTAATATAAGTACATTTCAAATGAGTAATTTAATTTTTATAAATGCGAAATATTTGAAGGTGGCAATATTTATACTTAAATATGAGGTGCAGATGTTGCTGCTGCCGTCTTCAAAATAATTAAGTAGCTGGCTGCGAGGCGAAAAATGCTGCTAGTGAAATTTGAAGTTATGTGTTCGTATAGCTGGCTGTGGTGAATGTGTGTGTGTGTACATCACTTGTATAAACTTGCAAGAAAATCTTATTCATATCAAAACCATAGAATTAAATCATAATACAATTGTACTTTTTGTGATGTAATTTCTTAGATAATGTTTTAAATTGCAATTTTTTTTTAGATTTTGTGCATATTTCAGAATTGTTTAATTTTATTCCATTAACAAATACAAAAATGCAATCTTCCCATCTCTGATCAGATATGATAAACAAGCCAAATTTTTTGACAATAAAATTGAATTTATGTGGCTTAATGAAAGAAAAAGAATAAATTAAACAAATAAGCTTCCTTTTCTCTCACATACATATACGGGTCGTTCAACGTTAAGCGGTCATTTGATATTAGGAAGGGCGGCATGGTAAAAATACTGAAAATAATAATTTTTTCCAAGATAATAGTATTTAATCATGTATTTTGTATGCATGTTTAACAATGGCCAGGCAATTGATCTACTTTTACGGGTATTGCAAGTGACCAGGGGAGATACTCTATACATGGTAGAGACATGAATGCCACCTTATTTTACAGGGGAAGATAAATTGAAAACAAACTTTTCGTAAAAATCAACTTTAATTATTCACTATTTGATGATAGTTTATAACAAACAAAGATCAGACTACAATTTCCACATAGTCTTTTTTTTTAACTTGAATTAGGTATTAAAATTCGAAAACAAAAATACTTAGTATCTGCTCACAAAAATAACATAACATCTTTTTTCTAAAATAACATACTCGAAAGAAAGTAAAAATATTTAATTGCGCATATTTTGCAACGTGATGTGACAAAAACATATAGAAAATCAATGCTCTGATCAAAACTTTAAATTTAAATAAGAACTTTTACATATAAAAATAAACATTAAAAAATATAACGATTGAGATCCCGCCTCTTCAAAGACATTACCACTTTCGACAAAAGCATAAAAAATCCTCTGTCCTTACATTTTTAAATTGGCGGCTTGTAAGTATGTTGATGGCTGTTCGTTTACAAACTGGCATGCCTTCTCGGAAACTGCCTGAGAACAAGACTGAGAAGATAGTACAAGCTGATTTGATTTTCTATCTTTTATTAGTGGTTCATCCACAGGTTCACTTTCATTCCCATATACATTATCAACATTAAGGCGAAGTTTATAAATAATATACGTGTTAAATACTATGAAAAAAGTAATATCTCACTTCCTTATCTATCCTGGACGCAAAGTCTCTACTTTGGCATCTGATGAAGCAGGGGATATACCGCAGGGGAGAGACGTTTTCATTAAAAAACTAACAAAATTTTAAAAATATGCACTGTAATGAAAAAACAAACTAACACGGTAAACTATGAAGTACTATGAAGAACTATATGAAGTGAAAATAAATTAATATTACAAACAAACTTAAACGATAAATAACAAGTAAATAAAACTAACCAGGAGAGATACGTCAATCAGTGAAACATTCGAGCGAGACGAGTAGCGTGGTCGAATTATCGGCCCATTGAGAGCTTGCTATTGGCTCGAGCAATGTTTATTGTTAAGTTCAGTTCAAAGCAAATGTCCTGCTATTAAAGTTTGCAGCGTCAACGCATTTTGTCGGCTTATTTAACAAACGAAAATGGGCAGGGGAGGAGACTTAAAATACAAGAGACAAAAAGTGCGTAATATTTTCTAATAGAATATAAAACTAATTTGAAATTTTTTTAATAATTATCATTGTTATTTATACTACTTTATGTAATCAACAACGGTTAGATGTTTAATGAAGTAGTAATGTGTAAAATTTCAAAGATTTTGATTACAGAATAGTAAAAGGACAGGTCAGGGCGGATACCTTTTTCATAGTAAACATGAAGTTATGACTAAACTAAGCTAATTAAGGTATTGTAATTGATTGGTAAGAGAGAATACTTTATTTACTATTAAATATGTTTGATACTTCCGCAAAATGTTCAAGTTATGTATGATTTTTTGATGTAGCCGTCGATATTACCTCTTAACGTAGAATGTCCCATACTTATCTTTTAAATAAGGAAATGCACATTTTTCTGTTTTCCTTTTTCAGATATTTTTCAAATAATTAATTTGACAATAAAACACACAACAGGTGGTTGGATAATTCATGCAAGTAAAAATTTTACTGGTAATAATTTGTAGGATTTTTTTGTCTCTCAATTTTTTTCTCTCTTTTGACGCTCCTCTCCTTGCAAACTTTTTGAGTTAATAAACACTTACAATTGTTACAAATTCGAAAAATTTTTAGTAAATGAAAAAAGCTTTTATTTAATATTTTAGTCAATAAATAAAATAATCAAAATATAATTGAATACAAAATATGCACAAACTTTTCGCTAGTTTGAGAAATCACAGACAGATGTCAACTTATAAAGTGACAGCTCTTGCAGCAAAAATTAAAACAATTATTTTTTATCCTTTCCTCTTTTATGCAAATACTTCTTTCTGTAGGTTTTATTTATAAAGTTTTTCCTATTTTTTTTTGCCACTCGTCATTATTTATTGACCCATCTGTAATTGAACTAATTTTTGTGTTAACATTTGCAGATAAAAAGGCCACAAAAGCCTCAACAGCATATGATGACTATTCGACACCCTTTGAAGAATCCTCCACAACACGCATGCAATTAAATCCAAAAGCCACATATAAAACGACATTAAAACCGATGAAAAAACCAAAAATAAATGAAGACTACAAATATGATGATGATGATTCGGAGGAAATACGTGAAATGCAACAGGAATATGAAGGCATAAAGAAGCAATTGAGGCGAAAAGAAGATGAACATGAACTCGAACATGAACAGGAATACCATAAAGTACATCACAATAAACAAATGGTCAAGAAAAAATTGTATCAGCAACAGCAACATCAGCAGGAGGAGGAAAAACTTAATAAGAAAATAAATGAAGAAAATAAAACAATAAATAAAAATAATAAGAAACAGCAAGAACAACAGCACAGTAGCCATAAGCAACACAAAACTAATGAACAACATCATTCATACAATCGCAACAACAATAACAGGAACAATAATCATGATTATGGGTCGAATGGTTCGAGCAACAAAATACTTAATTTCCCAGAAAATCTACCTTCAGTTTTATATTACGATTACAAAACGGAAGAACATCACCAACATCAGCACCAACATCGTGTACAGCATTTAAAGCATCAACGACAAAAACAACAGCAACATGAAAAACAGCTTAAGCAACAGCAACAGAAACAGCTAAAAGAGCAAAAGCATGTTAATCGTCATAACGAATATGCGGAAGATTTAATCGCATACAGCGGTACTACACTATCAGCTGTAGCAAGACCTAGAGGAGAAGATACAGCAGCACGCAAAGAAGTGGAAAATAAAAATATGTACAGCAGAAGTGAAGGCTCATCAACAACATTTAAGTATTATGGCAACGGAAATGAAAATATTTACAGTGAAAGTTTACAAACGGACAGTGACATTTTGCCAGAGCCACCAACAAATAAACCCAAACTCTTAACATCAATTACCAATGCGATGGCAACAGCAAAAACAACAGAAATTCCAATAACACAACTTTATGGCTGGTCCACTACGATGATGGGAACGACAACAACTACAACAATGAGTGAAATGACAAATACATCTCCAGCAGCATCAATATCTCTAAAGGTAAATGCACCATTTTATCTTGTTTGTATTTAACACTCATACACACATAAAAATACACTCATACACACTCACTTACTTACTTACACATAAATATATAAACACAAACTCTTATGCAGATGTATAGAGTTTTCTTTACTCGGTACAAAAACTGTTTTTAATCAGAATCACACATTGATTTTATAATTGGACACGAATGAATTTTAAAACACTTTCTAGTGAAGAGCATATCGTTAGCTGGAATGTAAATTACCCAACAATTTTTTTTTTAATTTTATAGGAGAGAAAAATAAACTAAAAAAAATTATTAAAGACGCTGAAGTGTAGTTTTTTTATTTTAATTTTTAATTCGCCCAATTTTTATGATCTAGGTTTAACAATTGTGTTTCACTCTAACACCCAATAATTGATTATTAACAAATATTAAACATAACCGTACTGATAGAATTTATAAAGGTATACTTCTGACATATTGTCATAATTATATTTTAATTCGAAATTTATTTGCTGGTGGTTCAGCTTGGTCCATATGCATTGTTGCTGTAACAAATCATCAGTAGACTTCAACCACACATTTGAGTTTCTAAGCCTACTACGCTTATTTTTCTTTTGTGATTTTCAAAAATATTATTATTTGTGAGTTCTCAAATAGTTCTTGAAAGTCTGTGCATAAGATAAGAGGTTTGTGATTATTCAGAATTTGTGGTTGAAGTTTACTGATAATTTGTTACAGCAACAATGAAATGCATGTAGACCAAGCTGAACCACCAGCAAATAAATTTCAAATTTAAATTTAAATTTATAACACACTTTGCATTTTATGGAAGATACAGACTTAGGAACGTGTTAATGCAACCAGCAAGGTTGCATTATCGGTCGCATAGTGTGTAGTCTTGTTTATGGTTGCAATCGAAGATTCACAAGCATCAACATGTTTTGATGTTAATAGGTTGCATTGTAGGTTGCATTGTCTATGTCAAAATTTGCAACATGTAATATACACATGTTGCGTAAACACGTTGGAAATGTGTGCCCAATAGTAAAACGGGTAATCCCTTTTTTGTTATTTAGGTGTTACTGTACTGGGTGTGTGCTAGGTTTAGAGTATATTTTTGCATTCTCAGTTAAAGCCCAACTATAATATGAATAAGCGAACTAAAGCAACTGTTCTCTTACATATAAAACGTATATGGCAAACTATAATGTACTTATGGAACTTTTCTTCAAGTTTCGTCAAATGTCATTTGCTTTAGCTAAGTGCCAAACTGAACGCACATTCCGTACGGAAAATACTGTTTGTGCATTTTTTAAACTCAAGCAAACAGCAGCAGAAAATATTCATTGATTTTAAATACTTTTTGTTGATTCTTATTTTAAACTCAAAAAAAAGCAAAATTTTTATTTTCATTCCTTGTTTTACAATGCACATATACACACATACGAATGAGTTTATTTATGTATGTTCATTGTTGTACTTTTTAGTAAGCAAAACAAATAAAACAAGAAAAAAAGTCGTGGATATAATTATACGTGAATTTTTAATAGATTAGAACATTCCAACAAGTTATTGATTGATTGAATTGCATTCATTTAGTAGTTATAAAAAGAAACAAAATTACTAAAAAATTGTGAACAATACCTATATGTGCAGCTATGGCTAAGGAGTACTTAAGTGCATATAAGTGCATTGTGGCCACCTAAAAGTCCCATCTGAATTGTTTAAGTTTTAAGTATTTGACAGAATTATCGTTCAATTCTGGCATTAGCTTATGCCAGCTTATTCATATTATAGTTGGGCCCTTAGTGTTTGGTGTTCATTGATTGATTTTATAAGTGTTTACAATGTCGAGTAAACGTCATGCTCTTATTATGGAAATAAATGTGTGAGATGTAGTTCATTTTGGTAAGGACCATCATCTAGACCTACTCAAAGTGCAGGCAAACCTCCCGGTGGTCAGCGAAAGGTAAACGTAGAAGAAAACATTGTCCTAGATATAGTTGATTTTTAAAATCAATCTCGATTAAATGTAACAACAGAAAATTTTTTACTTCCCCTCTCTTGGCCAATCACCTAAAAGTTAGAGGAATAAATTTCACCAGTACGAAATGGACAAAATAGGTACACCCCGATATGGTTTCAACAAACCAAAGCCAAGAAGATGAAGAGTGTTTTCATTCTCTCAACAATGCTCCTTACTCGAGGGCAATCAGCGCAATGACTACTACAACAAAACAAAAGGAGTAGTATATGTTATGGATCAGATTGTATCTAAATATAGCACCAAACGCAAAACAAATAAGTGGCAATTAGTCTTTTTTTTTTAATATGTTTGACGTGACTGCTTTGGGTGCATTTTGTGTATTCTCCAGCCTCGAACTCGTTGAAGATCTTTTACATTAATTGGCGTGGAGATGGTAACTAAAAATATATATAAAAGAGCCAGTAATAATCGAATAACACAATATGCTAAGGTCCGAGAAACACTCGAGCTTTTGACAAACAAAACCATCCCTAAAAAAGCTTTCCAGGATACTGTAATTGCATACAATGGGCCTGCCATTGTATACAATTACATAGGATAGATCTGAACAGTTGCCACTAAAGAGTCGCTGTTTTTTTTTGCATGAGTACTGATCCCAAATCTGACCGAAAAACACGAAAAATATGCGATGGCTGTAAACGGCCAATGTGCAATGTCCATAGCAAAATGATTGCTCCACGCTGCACTAAATGTAATATTTTTATACAAGCAAGCTAAGTGCAAAGATTTTTTCTTTTATGAGAGTACAAATTTTGATGTAAAATATTTGTTAATTCTAAATAAGCAATAAAACATAAAAATGCTAGGTATAATTTAAACTTTTTTCATACAAAATGTAAAAAGATATTTAAGGGTACCCAGGTATCCTTAGCAGGAGGGAAAGGACTAATTGACTTGGGAAGGCTCCATAGCTAACCCAAGTGATTCTAGAATACTTTGGATAAGCAAAAATGGTAGAAAATCGTTATCTGAAGAAACTTGCGGAACCTCAAGCTTGTATTTTATTCAGTTTAAGAAAAATTTGATTTCAAAGCACGTTCGGCTACCGGGGTGCTCGAGTCAGAACTGGACGGACCGATAGTTAAGAATACTCTCGATCAAATCATCTTTCAAACAGAAAAAACTAAATCAAAATTTAGAAGAGATAGAGAAAAGCTTAATTTTTTGTTTACAACTCTGCGTTTTGCACGTTTCTAATAATGCAGAGTTGCAGCGCCTATGGTGTCCATGAGACGCATTAAATTTTTTTGGAGCTGTGTTTAGCAGCTATTTAATTTTTATTATTTATTTATTTATTATTGCCGATGATTCTGCTACATAAAACGTGGTTTTGCATTTCAGCTGACGACACGAAGAAAGTTTAAATAGAAAATTGTATAGCGCCACTATTTGAAAAATTAAATTGTAAGTAAATTTGTTGGGAAACCATTATAACACACACTATACAACACAATTTTTTTTGTATGAATTTTAAACGATTTAAAATGCTGCGATTTTACAAAACTAGTTATAGACAAATAGGTGTTTTGTAAATCGAAAGATACAGTATAAGTGACCCCATGCCTCTTTCAAGTGGAATATGTTTCTTGAAATCAATGCGATTTGAAAATCTAACGATTACTTAAATCTTTATGTTTTAGCCATAACCTTAAAAATAAGATGTTTTCTTAACTAATTTAGGATAGCTGAACATGAATATGCCATTCATTAATTTGTCTTAAAAAACGTTCAATTTACAAAGATATTTCTAAAAATATTGAGAATTGCTTATTTAAATTAAGCAAATTGTACACCGTTTAAAAGGATATCATTTCCTTTTGTCAGTTAAATTTTGCAGTTTATTGATCAGATCAAAATTCATTGAAATGCAGGTCCTAGGGTATTTTTTTAATTTATAATTTTAAGTTGCGCTTTTAGCAAAAAAAAAAATTCTAAATTTTGTTTAAGGATTCCACAAAGAATGTCCTTACTGTGAATATCACCTAAAGTAATTTTTAAAATTTGCAACAACTTTGCCTTGAAATTATTTTCTTTACATACTTTTTACAACTACAATTTGAACTGAAAAAAGTCAGCAAAAAAAGTAAAAAAAATTATAATACACATGCTGATTATAGAGTTCTTTTTTCAACTTTGATATTTGTTGAGCTTCTTATTTGTTTAAGTGAAAGTTAAACATAATAACTCTAGTTATTCTAAGAAATTTTTGGTTAAAAGTACCTTGATAATCTGCACTAGCAACAGTGAAATGCGCATTGGATCCAGCTAAACCCCTCAATAATCAATTTTAATTATTTTACTGAATAAGTAAAATAATATTTTAGAGTTATCGGTGCGGTTATAAATGTTAAACTTAAAAAATACATTTACAATAATTTTTTATACTCAAATAATTCATCGAAAGCTAAATTCTGTCCTATAGAAAATTCGTTGCTCAATAAAATTTTCGATGCTCAAAATATGAATTGAACATTCGATTTTCGATATTCGATAGCGAGCGAAGATCGAAAATCGAATGAAAAAAATTGAAGTAAGGTAATAAGTGATCCAAGTAGAGATACTTTTTTGCCTTTTTTGACAGATCACGTGTGAGTCGTGTTGTGCTTTTAAGGCCCAACTATAATATGAATAAGCTGGCTTAAGCTAATGCCAGAATTGAACGATAAGTCTGTCAAATACTTAAGCAAATCAGATGTGACTTTTAAGTGGCCACATTGTACTTACATGCACTTAATTATTCTTTAGCCACAGTTGCACATATAGGTATTGTTCAAATTTTTTTAGTAATTTTGTTTCTTCTTATAACTACTAAATGAATGCAATTCAATCAAATTAACTTGTTGGAATGTCCTAATCTATTAAAAATTCACGTATAATTATATCCACCACTTTATTACTTGTTTTATTTGTTTTGTCTACTAAAAATTACAACAGTGAACATACGTTAATAAACTCATGTGCATGTGTGTATATGGGTATTGTAAAACAAAGAATGAAAATAAAATTTTTGGTTTTTTTCTGAGTTTAAAATAAGAAACAAAAAAAAAGATATTTAATATCAATGAATATTTTCTGCTGCTGTTTGCTTGAGTTTAAAAAAAATTAAAAAAACAGTGTTTTCCGTACGAAATGTGCGTTCAGTTTGGCACTTAACTTAAGCAAATGACATTTGACGAAACTTGACGAAAAGTGCCATAAGTGCATTATAGTTTGCCACATACGTTTTATATGTAACCGCACAGTTGCTTCAGCTCGCTTATTCCTATTATAGTTGGGCCTTTATGTTATATTTCTTTAGTATTGATTGGCATTTAGTAATGGAAAGACTTATACCTGAACAACGTCATCGCTTCGCTCTATGGGCTCTTGAAAAGTTGCAAGAAGATCCGATGTTTTCGACGCAAATTTTGCTTAGCGATGAGGCCCGTTTCTGTCTTAATGGGTATGTGAACAAACAAAGTTGCCACATTTGAGACGAAGAACAACTTAAGGAAATTCAAGAACTGCCACTTCATCCAAAAAAACAACGGTTTAGTGTGGTTTGTGGGCCGGTGGAATCATCGGTCCATATTTCTTTAAAAATGATGCCGGTGTGAACGTAACCGTCAATGGCGTCCGTTATCGTGGGATGATAACCGACTATTTGATGCCTGAAATAGAAGCTCGTGATCTCGTCCACATTTGGTTTCATCAATATGGTGCTACTTCCCACACATCGCATCAATCAATGGATTTATTGAGAGAAAATTTCGGTGAGCACATAATTTTACGTTTTTGGGCCGGTCGATTGGCCACCAAGATCGTGTGATATCACATCGTTAATCTAAAGTTTATGCGGACAAGCCCGCTTCAATTCAGGCCTTGGAGGAAGACATCACGTGTGTCATTCCCCAGCTGACATACTCGAACGGGTCATACAAAATTGGACTCAACGTATGGACCATCTGCGACGTAGCAGAATGGCCAACATTTGATAGACATAATCTTCAAAAAAATAAATGCCAAAGAATGTTCTTTCAAATGATAATAAACATTATCCATTAAATTTGAATTTTCTGTATTTATTTCTTTAAAAAACCAGGGAACCTCAAAATGGATCACGCGTTATATGCCCAAATCTATAATGTTTTTAAATTAACTTATTTTTGATATACAAGGTAAAATCAAAATAAAGCCCCACTTCCCTAAAGCTGTTCTTAAAAAAAAATAAAGATGGGATTGTCTTCCTTCGATCAAAGGAAATAAGATAATAATTCCGAAACAGGAAGAAAACTGTAAATTTCCTGGTTAAAGCAACAAGCTTGTTATAAACTTATTGCTAAGAACTGTTGCATACTTTTAGGCCAACTATTTATTGAATTTTTAATATTGAACTAGTGCACAGAGATAATTATATTATACAATAATAATAATATGGCAAATCGTTAGCTGAAATGTCAAATTACGGAGATACACTTTTTTAAATTTTATAGTAGAGAAAAAAAACTCATTGCCTTATTTTGTAAATCGCAATGCTAAAGCTTGACAAATATTATATGGAAAAATTTTAATTACAAAAACAAAATGCATACAAAATATGTGGGTGCTTAACATTGCGGTTTACTAAATAAGCCCCTAAAAAAATTCAAGAGACTGAAGTAAAGTTAATTTTTAATCCAACTGATTGCTGTGACAAAATGCAATCTTGAATAGTTTGTTATTTACATAATTTTGCATTTCAGCTGATCAAATATTATATAGGATGCAAAAATTAACTTGGAAGAGTTCAAAAATTATACTGGGATACTGCAAAATAGTTCATTTGAAAATATTATTGGTACTTAATTTTGGTAACCGTCCATAAAATTCTAGTTTTTTATAAATATATGAGAAGTCACAAAACAAAACGTGACTTTTACATTATTTCAAAATGTTGGAACACTATATTGCTGCTGACTATTAAACAGATTATTGAATAATAATCATTCTTCCTATTGTGTTTAAAAAATTAGTCCCGGCATGAAAATCTCTTTAATAGTCAGCGGCAGAAAAAGTCATACTTTGTTCTGCGATCCTCATATAAAACAACATTATAATTACCGCAAATCTTCTATTTGTTTGCCAAATGAAGAAGCGGATGAATCAAAATATTAAAGACTATAGAAAGTAAATGTTCGATAAACATTGACATTTTGCGTCATTCAATGATTCAAGTAGATCTTTTTATAACCAGTTTAAAACTGGTGTCATCCTAACAGGGTTTCTAATTTGACAATATAGTTTGAAAAATTATAGATAAAGAATAAATAAAGTTGTTTTATATACAATAATAAACAAGATGTTAGGAAAAAAATTTTACCTATATTTTCTATGGGTTTCACGGGCGTACTCACGGCCCGTGAAAACATTTTCTTAGATAGAAACATTTTTATGAAAAAAAAAATCGCTTAGGATATCATGGGAGTTAAGCGGTAGATGGCCGATGATATATGATTCCTTTTCTTAAGTTACTTGATATAATGCTCGTTGTCAACTTAAAATAATCTAGTTTTTCTCCAAACATTTATGAAGTCAGCCCACTATGCACTGTATTAAAGCTTTATCTACCCTTGCCTTAATTTTTTGAGCTTAAAATAAGTCAGGTAGTAAAATGTATTACAATCTATTTTCCATCACTGTGAAATATTTCCTATCTAAGAAGCAATTTCCCTTTAGATTTGCCTTTAATATTTTTTTATAACTTTTACATTTACTCTTAATGCATAGTTGTAGGATTATGAAAGTCTCTTATAATGCAGATCTTTGAAGGAAATTGTTTACTTGCAAACATTGAAATCTCATAAATTAATGACATAACAGTGTCATGGTTTACGGGATGACATGTTTAGCTTAAGTTACAGATTGAGTTGGCATAATTGAAATTAAATATTGGTATTTTTTACTTGAACGTTCTGATACCTAAAATTGTTTGATACTTTTTTCTTTTCTTACGCTTTAATAACCTTAAACTTCTTTGTGTAGTAAACATTTATGAAAATGATTTTCATAAATTGCAATTTGATCTCGAATTGTGAATTACACCTCAGCCTTTTAGACAATATATCACTTAAGTCATATTTTCTTGGAGTTGTGTTATGTAAAACAGCTGTCATTCTAGGCCATAACAATTCAATGTAGAAAGAGTTACGGTTTGCTCCGATAAAGCTTAATATCAATCGCCTTCACCTGGCATCAATTCCTAATCTTAAATAAAAATCCAGTAGCCTGGAAACGTTTAAATAATTTTTCTTGGTCTACTTGTAATGCATTTTTTTCTAGCCAATATCGTAAACTTTTTTATCCCACAACTTTTTTATCATGCAATTTAATATTACCAATTTTTAAATTTCTTATTAATTTACATAAAACCTAAAAATCATACATAAGATTTATCATAATTCAAATCAGTCATGCATAACATTTGTTTGTTTTAAGACACAACCCTCTGCTACGAGTATTGCTTCTCAGAGAGAAAACAATTCTATTCTATTTGAAAAAAGGTCAAAGTCAAAAGCCCCTTAACTTTCTTTCTTTAGCAATGAATTGTATGAAAAAACTATACTTCCAAATCTATTGAATGAAAATGTATGCAATAATAGAAAATTGAACTAAATAAAGAAAATAAATAAGAAATTTTATTGAATATAAATAAATGTATAATACTACAAACATGTGCTGTAGCCTTATTAAACTTTAAATGGATACTTCTGCAATACATATGTATGTGTGTGTGAAACACATATGTGCATATGTGGTTTTAATATTATGAAAGTAAAACTAGTAATAGGCTTACTATTCCCAGCGAAATTAAAATAACTTTAAGGACGCTCCTAGTATTTTAAATATTAAATATTGATTTTCAAAAACGAAATATTTTTTATTAATTATAATAAAAATTTAAGTGAAAAGACAATGAAAAGCGATGTTTAGTTTTTCATGTATTCACATATTTGACTCTTTGCACAACACAAAAATGTGATAACATAAATCTGTCAATATATTTTGAGGTTGAAGAACAATTTTATTATACCAAAGTTTTTATTTTTTTTATTTTTATGTCATGACATATTATACCACTGCACTAATTTCATGACATATTTTAAAATATTAATGTAATAAAATATTTACGTCACGACATTTATGTCAAGACATATTGATGTAATGTAATTCCAAAAGGGGAAGAGTAAAATATGCTAAAATATGCATTCACATATCGAGTAACATAAATATGTCTTTTCATAATATATCCGTGTCATGACATAATTATGTCGTAGTATATTTATGAAATAATTAACACAACGAAATTATTTTATAATATGGTTGTTTCAAAATTTCAGTATGTTTGCATATATTTATGTCTTAAAATTTATGTCATACAATTAAAAAGATTTTCTACATTTTATCTGTAGGCGCTACGGTGTCCACACCTGATGACTTTATATTATAACTCGTAATATAACGCTGGTTAAGGAAGTGTAAGTTTTTCATTAATATCAGCACAAAGTGGTAGATGTTGACGATTTAATATCATGATGAATCAAACAAATATTTGAAAAATACTTCCCAAAAATATCTAATTTGCGTGTTGTTTAATTTTTTGTCAAAAATAATTATTGTGCCGCATTTTCTAAACGAAAATTGTGAAATAAATAAACGTTTAATACACAGTAACACATAAAATTACATTTATTTAATTAAGATAAATTTATCAGGTCGTGAGCTCTGGTGATTGTATCATAACGCTGCCATAATATTAATAAATTGAATCTATACGTGATGAATTTGCATCATGATATAAATTCATCAGGTGTAGACACCAAGTTAATAATTATGAAACAAAATTTTAAACAAAGATTATTTCATGTTATAATCCCATAAAACACAAATGATTGATGGAATTTTGCAGGAATATTGTTTCGTAACGTTGTAATATCACAGGAAATATTCCTGGAGTATTCCTGCAATATTCCTATGTTTGCTTTTTTGTTTTGCCAGCAAGATTGAGAACACATTGCACTCCAACATTGCAAAAAAAAAATTTGAGTTTTTATTATACGCGCTTATGCCTTTTCTTCGGTACTTCTGCCGGTATATGCCCTTATGGCATTTGTATCGCGATATATTAATTTAACAAAAACAATTATTATTTGTAATATTATAATCCTCACAAAAACATAAATGTGAAAAAATGCCAAGTTCCTTTCTAAAATTTCGGCCATTAAAAGTAGTGAGATAAAAATTTTGACCAAGTTCTTGTTTGGCACAATACCTATCACTGTAATATTGTATGCATTATATAAATTTTTAACCGTAAGAGTGTCATAAAATTACTAGATAATCTGCTAACTTGACAATTTAATTTTTTATACAAATTTATAGCCTTGTATTATTGTAACATGTGTGCCGAATTTCAATAAAATTGCTTGAGTTAAAGCTTAAGATATGTGTTTTTAATTATGGGCGTAGCCCCGGACTCTTGGTTCAAATTTTCAGGTTTTCAGATTTTTCTATGTGATAACTCATATAGATCTACTTGTGTACCAAATTTTAGATCTGTAGCTATAGCGGAAGTGCTTCATCAATTTGATGATTGTGTCAGTGGTCAGTGGTCAGAGAGTATCCCAGTAAAAAAAGAGACTCCAAAAAAGTCATGAAAATGTAGAGTTTACGATGCGGAAGTAGTGCAAATTTCGATCCGATCTAATGATTTTTACATAGGGTTGTCATTGCAAGAAGTTCTCTTTTTCGATGAATTGGAAGCGATATTAAGAAAAATTCCTTTTTTTGTGTTCTATGATAATATTTTCATCTAGGAAAAATGGTATATAGTTGCCTTTTTTAGCAATTCATTTCTTTTTATACGAATTTAAGCCCGAAACAGTGTTTTCATGTAAATTTAAGCAAATAACTTTTAAATTTTAGACTAAAAATAGTTCATAAATTTCTTTAAAAAAATAAATTTTTTTTAAATTCTGGTGAGTATTTTCTAACACTATTGAGGAGTTACAAGGTTTTGTGTGACTAAAATAAGCTTCTACATGGTTTTTTGCTCACTCTTGGTAAATTAAAAATATCGATTTTTTGGAAGCAATGAAAATGTACTTCCCCTAGAATGACTTCCATTTTTTTTCACTGGGGATGTCTTAAAATATGCACTTTTTGCACCTCCATATCTCCGGAACCTTTCATTGTAAAACTTTCAAACTTCACGTTTAAGGTTATATGAATTTTTTCTAATTATGGTTTAAATTTTATAATTTTACAATTGCGGGGAACAAAGTTATGAGAGGGGCAAAAACATCTCGAATGGCTTCCTGTAAATATACACACTACACACTGCGTGCATTGGCCGGAACTTGGTCTGGCGCACTACCGTGCGCCTAGATAATATTGATACTATGTTGCAAATGTAATATTACCAAAAACAATTCCGGCAATATTGCTGCAATATTTTGTGCTCTATGGGATGTGTCTTTGAACCGATTGATGCGAAATTTTCTAAAGGATTTAGGTCTGTTTTCACAACTTAGCTTTAGCTAAAGGTAGGATTTTGTTTGCCCGATAAATATTTTTACGTTATTAAAATTTAAATTTTTTATTGACATCATTATGAATAATAATAATATTTAATGGATAAAAAAATAATAAATGAAGATTTTATAATGCAAAGCCATTTATCGGGCAAACAAACATTAATCTAAAGTTTATGCGGACAAGCCCGCTTCAATTCAGGCCTTGGAGGAAGACATCACGTGTGTCATTCCCCAGCTGACATACTCGAACGGGTCATACAAAATTGGACTCAACGTATGGACCATCTGCGACGTAGCAGAATGGCCAACATTTGATAGACATAATCTTCAAAAAAATAAATGCCAAAGAATGTTCTTTCAAATGATAATAAACATTATCCATTAAATTTGAATTTTCTGTATTTATTTCTTTAAAAAACCAGGGAACCTCAAAATGGATCACGCGTTATATGCCCAAATCTATAATGTTTTTAAATTAACTTATTTTTGATATACAAGGTAAAATCAAAATAAAGCCCCACTTCCCTAAAGCTGTTCTTAAAAAAAAATAAAGATGGGATTGTCTTCCTTCGATCAAAGGAAATAAGATAATAATTCCGAAACAGGAAGAAAACTGTAAATTTCCTGGTTAAAGCAACAAGCTTGTTATAAACTTATTGCTAAGAACTGTTGCATACTTTTAGGCCAACTATTTATTGAATTTTTAATATTGAACTAGTGCACAGAGATAATTATATTATACAATAATAATAATATGGCAAATCGTTAGCTGAAATGTCAAATTACGGAGATACACTTTTTTAAATTTTATAGTAGAGAAAAAAAACTCATTGCCTTATTTTGTAAATCGCAATGCTAAAGCTTGACAAATATTATATGGAAAAATTTTAATTACAAAAACAAAATGCATACAAAATATGTGGGTGCTTAACATTGCGGTTTACTAAATAAGCCCCTAAAAAAATTCAAGAGACTGAAGTAAAGTTAATTTTTAATCCAACTGATTGCTGTGACAAAATGCAATCTTGAATAGTTTGTTATTTACATAATTTTGCATTTCAGCTGATCAAATATTATATAGGATGCAAAAATTAACTTGGAAGAGTTCAAAAATTATACTGGGATACTGCAAAATAGTTCATTTGAAAATATTATTGGTACTTAATTTTGGTAACCGTCCATAAAATTCTAGTTTTTTATAAATATATGAGAAGTCACAAAACAAAACGTGACTTTTACATTATTTCAAAATGTTGGAACACTATATTGCTGCTGACTATTAAACAGATTATTGAATAATAATCATTCTTCCTATTGTGTTTAAAAAATTAGTCCCGGCATGAAAATCTCTTTAATAGTCAGCGGCAGAAAAAGTCATACTTTGTTCTGCGATCCTCATATAAAACAACATTATAATTACCGCAAATCTTCTATTTGTTTGCCAAATGAAGAAGCGGATGAATCAAAATATTAAAGACTATAGAAAGTAAATGTTCGATAAACATTGACATTTTGCGTCATTCAATGATTCAAGTAGATCTTTTTATAACCAGTTTAAAACTGGTGTCATCCTAACAGGGTTTCTAATTTGACAATATAGTTTGAAAAATTATAGATAAAGAATAAATAAAGTTGTTTTATATACAATAATAAACAAGATGTTAGGAAAAAAATTTTACCTATATTTTCTATGGGTTTCACGGGCGTACTCACGGCCCGTGAAAACATTTTCTTAGATAGAAACATTTTTATGAAAAAAAAAATCGCTTAGGATATCATGGGAGTTAAGCGGTAGATGGCCGATGATATATGATTCCTTTTCTTAAGTTACTTGATATAATGCTCGTTGTCAACTTAAAATAATCTAGTTTTTCTCCAAACATTTATGAAGTCAGCCCACTATGCACTGTATTAAAGCTTTATCTACCCTTGCCTTAATTTTTTGAGCTTAAAATAAGTCAGGTAGTAAAATGTATTACAATCTATTTTCCATCACTGTGAAATATTTCCTATCTAAGAAGCAATTTCCCTTTAGATTTGCCTTTAATATTTTTTTATAACTTTTACATTTACTCTTAATGCATAGTTGTAGGATTATGAAAGTCTCTTATAATGCAGATCTTTGAAGGAAATTGTTTACTTGCAAACATTGAAATCTCATAAATTAATGACATAACAGTGTCATGGTTTACGGGATGACATGTTTAGCTTAAGTTACAGATTGAGTTGGCATAATTGAAATTAAATATTGGTATTTTTTACTTGAACGTTCTGATACCTAAAATTGTTTGATACTTTTTTCTTTTCTTACGCTTTAATAACCTTAAACTTCTTTGTGTAGTAAACATTTATGAAAATGATTTTCATAAATTGCAATTTGATCTCGAATTGTGAATTACACCTCAGCCTTTTAGACAATATATCACTTAAGTCATATTTTCTTGGAGTTGTGTTATGTAAAACAGCTGTCATTCTAGGCCATAACAATTCAATGTAGAAAGAGTTACGGTTTGCTCCGATAAAGCTTAATATCAATCGCCTTCACCTGGCATCAATTCCTAATCTTAAATAAAAATCCAGTAGCCTGGAAACGTTTAAATAATTTTTCTTGGTCTACTTGTAATGCATTTTTTTCTAGCCAATATCGTAAACTTTTTTATCCCACAACTTTTTTATCATGCAATTTAATATTACCAATTTTTAAATTTCTTATTAATTTACATAAAACCTAAAAATCATACATAAGATTTATCATAATTCAAATCAGTCATGCATAACATTTGTTTGTTTTAAGACACAACCCTCTGCTACGAGTATTGCTTCTCAGAGAGAAAACAATTCTATTCTATTTGAAAAAAGGTCAAAGTCAAAAGCCCCTTAACTTTCTTTCTTTAGCAATGAATTGTATGAAAAAACTATACTTCCAAATCTATTGAATGAAAATGTATGCAATAATAGAAAATTGAACTAAATAAAGAAAATAAATAAGAAATTTTATTGAATATAAATAAATGTATAATACTACAAACATGTGCTGTAGCCTTATTAAACTTTAAATGGATACTTCTGCAATACATATGTATGTGTGTGTGAAACACATATGTGCATATGTGGTTTTAATATTATGAAAGTAAAACTAGTAATAGGCTTACTATTCCCAGCGAAATTAAAATAACTTTAAGGACGCTCCTAGTATTTTAAATATTAAATATTGATTTTCAAAAACGAAATATTTTTTATTAATTATAATAAAAATTTAAGTGAAAAGACAATGAAAAGCGATGTTTAGTTTTTCATGTATTCACATATTTGACTCTTTGCACAACACAAAAATGTGATAACATAAATCTGTCAATATATTTTGAGGTTGAAGAACAATTTTATTATACCAAAGTTTTTATTTTTTTTATTTTTATGTCATGACATATTATACCACTGCACTAATTTCATGACATATTTTAAAATATTAATGTAATAAAATATTTACGTCACGACATTTATGTCAAGACATATTGATGTAATGTAATTCCAAAAGGGGAAGAGTAAAATATGCTAAAATATGCATTCACATATCGAGTAACATAAATATGTCTTTTCATAATATATCCGTGTCATGACATAATTATGTCGTAGTATATTTATGAAATAATTAACACAACGAAATTATTTTATAATATGGTTGTTTCAAAATTTCAGTATGTTTGCATATATTTATGTCTTAAAATTTATGTCATACAATTAAAAAGATTTTCTACATTTTATCTGTAGGCGCTACGGTGTCCACACCTGATGACTTTATATTATAACTCGTAATATAACGCTGGTTAAGGAAGTGTAAGTTTTTCATTAATATCAGCACAAAGTGGTAGATGTTGACGATTTAATATCATGATGAATCAAACAAATATTTGAAAAATACTTCCCAAAAATATCTAATTTGCGTGTTGTTTAATTTTTTGTCAAAAATAATTATTGTGCCGCATTTTCTAAACGAAAATTGTGAAATAAATAAACGTTTAATACACAGTAACACATAAAATTACATTTATTTAATTAAGATAAATTTATCAGGTCGTGAGCTCTGGTGATTGTATCATAACGCTGCCATAATATTAATAAATTGAATCTATACGTGATGAATTTGCATCATGATATAAATTCATCAGGTGTAGACACCAAGTTAATAATTATGAAACAAAATTTTAAACAAAGATTATTTCATGTTATAATCCCATAAAACACAAATGATTGATGGAATTTTGCAGGAATATTGTTTCGTAACGTTGTAATATCACAGGAAATATTCCTGGAGTATTCCTGCAATATTCCTATGTTTGCTTTTTTGTTTTGCCAGCAAGATTGAGAACACATTGCACTCCAACATTGCAAAAAAAAAATTTGAGTTTTTATTATACGCGCTTATGCCTTTTCTTCGGTACTTCTGCCGGTATATGCCCTTATGGCATTTGTATCGCGATATATTAATTTAACAAAAACAATTATTATTTGTAATATTATAATCCTCACAAAAACATAAATGTGAAAAAATGCCAAGTTCCTTTCTAAAATTTCGGCCATTAAAAGTAGTGAGATAAAAATTTTGACCAAGTTCTTGTTTGGCACAATACCTATCACTGTAATATTGTATGCATTATATAAATTTTTAACCGTAAGAGTGTCATAAAATTACTAGATAATCTGCTAACTTGACAATTTAATTTTTTATACAAATTTATAGCCTTGTATTATTGTAACATGTGTGCCGAATTTCAATAAAATTGCTTGAGTTAAAGCTTAAGATATGTGTTTTTAATTATGGGCGTAGCCCCGGACTCTTGGTTCAAATTTTCAGGTTTTCAGATTTTTCTAGGTGATAACTCATATAGATCTACTTGTGTACCAAATTTTAGATCTGTAGCTATAGCGGAAGTGCTTCATCAATTTGATGATTGTGTCAGTGGTCAGTGGTCAGAGAGTATCCCAGTAAAAAAAGAGACTCCAAAAAAGTCATGAAAATGTAGAGTTTACGATGCGGAAGTAGTGCAAATTTCGATCCGATCTAATGATTTTTACATAGGGTTGTCATTGCAAGAAGTTCTCTTTTTCGATGAATTGGAAGCGATATTAAGAAAAATTCCTTTTTTTGTGTTCTATGATAATATTTTCATCTAGGAAAAATGGTATATAGTTGCCTTTTTTAGCAATTCATTTCTTTTTATACGAATTTAAGCCCGAAACAGTGTTTTCATGTAAATTTAAGCAAATAACTTTTAAATTTTAGACTAAAAATAGTTCATAAATTTCTTTAAAAAAATAAATTTTTTTTAAATTCTGGTGAGTATTTTCTAACACTATTGAGGAGTTACAAGGTTTTGTGTGACTAAAATAAGCTTCTACATGGTTTTTTGCTCACTCTTGGTAAATTAAAAATATCGATTTTTTGGAAGCAATGAAAATGTACTTCCCCTAGAATGACTTCCATTTTTTTTCACTGGGGATGTCTTAAAATATGCACTTTTTGCACCTCCATATCTCCGGAACCTTTCATTGTAAAACTTTCAAACTTCACGTTTAAGGTTATATGAATTTTTTCTAATTATGGTTTAAATTTTATAATTTTACAATTGCGGGGAACAAAGTTATGAGAGGGGCAAAAACATCTCGAATGGCTTCCTGTAAATATACACACTACACACTGCGTGCATTGGCCGGAACTTGGTCTGGCGCACTACCGTGCGCCTAGATAATATTGATACTATGTTGCAAATGTAATATTACCAAAAACAATTCCGGCAATATTGCTGCAATATTTTGTGCTCTATGGGATGTGTCTTTGAACCGATTGATGCGAAATTTTCTAAAGGATTTAGGTCTGTTTTCACAACTTAGCTTTAGCTAAAGGTAGGATTTTGTTTGCCCGATAAATATTTTTACGTTATTAAAATTTAAATTTTTTATTGACATCATTATGAATAATAATAATATTTAATGGATAAAAAAATAATAAATGAAGATTTTATAATGCAAAGCCATTTATCGGGCAAACAAAATCCTACCTTTAGCTAAAAGAAAGTTGTGAAAATGGCCCTTAAAGTTGTATAATTTTACAATTAATTTTAAAGCTGTGGCTAATACATGTTTATGCGGAAAGTAGGTTTGATCTGAACCTATTGTTTTGAAATGAACTTCAGGGTCTTGTTTTGTAATAATATATTTACAGTTTCCTACCACACTATGGCTGTAACAGCATTTACAATTAATTAATTTTCCTTAAAGTTAGAATTTATCTATATAAAAAAATGTACCCTCAGTTGGTTGACATTTTTCGATGTTTAAAAGTTAGCTGAAAAGCCAGTCCTTTATTACTGCAATACATTAAGTCCTTCATTCGACAATTTATTTTGAAAACAAATATAACTCAGATGACCTAATTAAGTAAAAACTTCTGATGTATACACATTTTCTAGATGAGTCTTCCGCTTGACTTGTAGAAACTGCATATTAGAATAAGAAAAAAATTGTAAAGTGCGACTTTGACTCGCACACGAAGGGTTCCGTACGGAAACTACATATGTAATACTCTACGAACTTTAGTTTATATAATCGACCATGATGTAGGCAATTTTAATTAGTGTTTTTTTTAGAATTGTTACAATTTAAGTTTAACATTTATGAACGCATTAATAATCCCAAATTATTATTTTACTTATTCAGTAAAATATTTTTTATTAAAAATACATTAAAATTGATTATTGAGTGCTTTTAGTCTTATCGGTTTTTTACGTTTTGCAGATTTATTTCGGATTAAGGCGACTAATTTAGTTTTTGCGTTTTTTCCGTTTTTATGGTGATATTTTTCTGTTGTTTTTTTAAGATTTGGAAATTTTTTAGTTCGGGGTTTTTTTCTTTTTAGCGTTTTTTTCGTTCTGTCATTTTTCCGGTTATTTTAACTTTTTTTAGATTTTTGAAACCATTTTTGTTTTGGTGATTTTTTTTTTGCATTTTCTTTTTTCGTATATATTTTTTTTTATTTTCAGTTTTTTTTAGTTTCACTTTAGTTCCAGACAAAGATCTATTTATATTTTGAAGAGGAAGAAATTTCCCTTTACCTCCCCTCGTGGTCCTATTGTTGAAAAAATTTAACAGAATATGTCTTCTTTTGGAATTAAATCAAAATCGGTTAGATAGTTTCTGAGAAGGAGTCCCCCTACCTCCCCTCTTGCTTCTATTTTTGAAAAAATCTAACGCGTATGTATTTTGTTAGACTCAGACCTATCTATGTTTTGAAATTCATCAAAGTCGGAAATATATTTTCAAAGAATCGGATAGATAGTTTCAAGAAGGCATAAATTAACCCTCGTGCTCCTATTTTTGAAAAATATTTTGACTTTAATCAAAATCGGTTAAATAGTTTCTGGGAGGCAGAATTTTCTCCCTAACTCCCCTAGTGGTCCTAGTTAAAAACTTGTGTGTCCATCTATTTCTAGATTTATCTACGTTTTAAATTTCATCAAAATCGGTTGCGAGGTATAGCCGGTAAAGCGCAACAAATAAACAATTAACTTACTTTCGCATTTATAATTTTAATTAGCAGAGACACCTTCAGTTATCGCTGACACGCACCATTTAACCAAATAACGATCCTTTTAGCAAAGAAATAAACAATATTGGAGATCCCTAAAAGCTAGGCTAAAAATTCCCAAAAGCCCAGTAGATTCTCGTCACTTCCCCAGAAAATTACGGCAACACTGAAAATCTAAAACATTCGCCATTATGCTACTTATGTACGAGTATTTGTCACCAGTATTTGTAACTAGTATTTGCCAGTATTTAAAAAAAGAAACAAAATTTTTGTTTAACATGCCATAGGGAACTTCAGTGCCAACAAATTTAATAAAAGTTTTCTTTAACCTTTAAGCGAATATTGTTAAAATATGCTACTGGATAAAAAAGTCGATGAGTTATTATTATATTTATTCTAGCGATATGATTATCATATTAAAAGTTACGGAATTCGTTCCCTGATTGTTTTTTATTTATTTATTAATAAGTTGCTGAAGAGGGGGCGGGAGTTATACAATTCTTGCCATTTAAATTTTATGATATTCAGCATATGCCTCTTTACTTATTCTTTGCCACATTTCATTTATATTAATTAAAACAAAATAAGTTTGCTCATAAAAATTTTAGAACTTTACACATATTTATGAAAAATAATTTCATATGATTATTCCAAGTCATACCAATGTTTTTTTTTCATTCTTTAGAAACTTTGAGGTTTTTTTTCACAAACTTTTACTTTTAAGAAATGTTGTATAGACGTATAATAAAAAACCAATGAGTGTTTGTGTGTTTGTGTGTTAAAGTGCCTGTGGTAAAATACTTATGCATGTGCTTGTAATACGTTTATACTTTTAATTTAATGTTAATTAAGCATCTTATATGGAGTTGTTTTTTAATCATTCTTATTTTATATATTTAAAGTGTGTATGTATTTATACTATCCCTGTCTGCTTCACTCTCTTTTTTCCACTCTCACTATAAAATATTCTTTAGCTCTCAAGTACTTGGTTGCCATTTAAAAACCATTTCCACAAATAGTGCCCCAAATGTATAAAGAAACTATGCATTTGCTCATAATAAAGTCTATAGCCTCGAGGAACCAATTAAGTTGCGGTTAAACTTTAACTTAAAATGTTGCCCAAGAATGTAAATTTTATAAGAAATTGTGTTGCAAAAACTTTTTATACAAACGAAAACTTAAGGATAGAAAATACAGACATAAAAAAGGATATTTAATAAAATCTTATAGTGATATACAAACGAACATACATTCACAACTCAGTTAAATGCATGAATAGGTTATTAAGATTTATATGAACGAATGAAAGCACTACAGTCGGCCTAAACAAATTTAACATTTGTTTTAGAAAGCAGTCTCGTTTGAGGTTTGAAAAAATTTTGTAATTCTAATTTTTTTTTTCACATTTTCTAATTACAAATTTAGCTCAAACGATATCGAATAAAACAAAATTCTATTTAAAAAAATAATAATATAATATTATTGTTTTTATTTTGCTGAGAGTTTTCTGCAGCACGATTCGTTCGTTGCGAAAAATTAGTCCGAAAAATTAAATCTGCCATCTGTAAACAAAAACTATTAGTTTTACAAGAGTACTAGGGAATTGTGTGTCCGGGCTCAATTAAAATTATGAAATCTGAGTGAAATTTGTAAAAACAGCTCTGTAGTTTTAGAAATATTAAAATATGGGTGATATTTAAGAATTTCCGGAATTTTAGTGCAATATTTTTAAAAATTTCACACAAATTTCAAAATTTTAATTGAAGCCGGACTTACCATCTATTACTTTCAACGTCGTAGTACTGCTTATCATTATATCATTGGCATATTTTTTACATATATTAATATTATTTCTTTTTTTATTAACTATTTTTTAAAACAAATGCCACTTTCAATTTAATTTCACGAACACAAAATGTCTACACAAACCTTTTTACACGATAGAGCAACTCAATACAATTCTATGTGAACCAATTTAACCTATGTGGAACTCAATTCAAGTTTGTCCGGACAAAAATATAAAATTAAACCAATTCAAGCTGAGAGTTGTTCGTAAGAAATATTTTCTCTCTCCCTATCAAAAAGAGAGACGTCAAATTACGCAGTAGGAAAAGGTAATAATAGTAAGGGAGAAGGTAGTGCACCGCATGTATACTTTTTATTCCAGAATTCATTACTGTTAACATAGAACATGTCCTAAGAAAGTAATGAATTATTTTAATACGTCCGAGGAATGAATTCTATAGTTCATAACACTCGTCACATGCAAAAGCTTTACATTCTTTTTCTACAGATTTGGTAATGCACGTGGTAATAAATGTGTCATTATTGTGTTTGATAAAATTACCCTCTCGCTTCTAAGGGAATGCATTGTCTTGCTTTGGAAAATAAAACATTCTTTCTCCCATTATTTATGTAATTTATGCTAACTTTTCGAGCTGGGTATGCAAGCATACCTCTAGTTCAAACATACATACATAACCATTTAGATGAAGGGTGGCCTAGCTGCGACAACGCTTACGTTCTCTTTTGGAGTCCCTTCTTTAATCCACGCTTGTTTACATGAAGACTTTTTTGTCACAATAGTCAGGCGAGTTTTTGTATTGATTTGATCAATGCTTTTTATTCGTTCATTCGTAGCAGTGTCGCCGTGAGAAACTAATTGTTAGTTTGGGAAATCTAGAATTAATATGCCCATATATTCTTATTTTTTTCATTCACTACCAAATTACAATAATTCCTTTCTCTCCTTACTTTATTTATTTATAATTTTTATATTCTAACTGTTTATTTCATGCATGTTAAAAAAAATAGTCTAACTGGCAACACTACTTGTACATAAATAACATACAAAAAATACGAGAGAAAGAAATATGTGAGAAAGAAGAAAAAAATTGTTGCTTGCGACTCACTTCTCGCCAACAAACACGCCTCGTAGACGACGTGTCGCAGCTAGGCCATACCTAATCTAAAGGGCCTCTATGCAATTTGTTTTTAATTCTTAATATGTGCGTAGTCTAAAACGTGAGGTTTGCTGAGGGTTGTCAAGCTTTTTTCGAGCTATTTCGACAAATTGATTTTAAAAATCGCCAAAAATCACCAAAATCGATTTTATGTATTTTTTTTAATAGATATTTGATAATAAATTTGTTTTTATATAACACAATTATTTCTTGTAAAGCTTTCGCATTTTAATTAATGTATTAAAAATCATCAAAATGAAATTATTTTAATTTCTTGCAGGCGAGTTTTGGCAGAATTTGTTAATGAAACTGCTCCTTCAACAAACTGATTTAATAAAATTTACAATTGCCACTAAAATCGCCAACAAACTTATTTATCGCCAGAAAAATTGCAATGTCGTGAAATTAAAAGTTTAGTCGCCAAACAACTTAAAAAACCGCCACGTTTTGCGAGAAATCATTTTATCTGACAACCATGGTTGTAGCAGCGATCTGATTGGCTGCTGGGCTCTGGTCGGTGTGAAAGCATAAAGCTCGCACATTGTTCATATAATTCGCACGTTGCTACCTTGGGGACTTGTTTATTTCACTCTCTTCACCATCTCACAAAATTTCGTAAAAAGTTTCAAAACGTTTATTCGGCAAAATTTTTTTTTTAATTTTTCTTAGATTTTAGTTTATATTTTTTCACACTTTGTAAAAAAAACTTGCTAATTAACTTCATATTTCCAAATGGTTATATAATTATTCAATTAAATGTGATATTAACTGATTCGTTCTGTAGGGTGTTAGAAAGTTTTTCTTAAACAAAATCTCTTTGTAATCAAATTTAATGTTATAGTAAAAAAAGTTTTTGTTTTAATCATATCTTTAAAATAACAACATTTGATGCATTAATTACGAACCCTTTGTTAGGAAAACTTAAGTTTTAATGACTCATTAGGCTAACTTTGTATTAAAAATGTGAGAATAGTTACCAACAACTTTGGAAATTTAATTGAAATAACTGGCAAAATATATTGGTTGGTAGTGGTTAATGTGTGAAGTCATCATGAAAGTAATTAAGTTATGGACCTTCATTATTAAAAAGGAATTCAATTAAAGCTTAATCTTATACTAGAATACGAATAAAAAAGTTTATTTTGCTTTCTTAAAAAACGAAAAAAATTAAAAGTAATCAAGTCAAGCCTTATTAAATAAAACAAATTTTTTCTATAACAAGTTAATCAAATTTTTTTTTTAATGAAGTGTAATTTTTATTTGAACTGTAATGAATTTTCAATCAAGTAATAACTTATTTATCAGGTTCAAGTTCAGTATTTTTAAAGGTAGAGAAATATAGCTCTAACTAGTGCAGCTAATCAGATGCAGTATAACTAATATTTTTTGTATGTCCCACCAGCGATTTTCTGCTTGACTGTACACATTTTCTTCGAAATAATCCGTACAAAACTTAAAGACTCCCATTATTGTCGTAGTCTACATACAAAATAATAACTGCGTTTAAAATGTAAACTACACTCAGGGAAAAAACAGCATAAAATCAAAAAACTATATTGAATTAATAAGAAACATTAACGAAAGTCTACTCATGTTGAAATTTTTTATTTCTATATGAAAAAATATTAATTTACAGTATTAATTTATTAATTTTAGTTACTTTTGAGTATCTCAAAATACGTTTTCTATTGTATTAAAAGTTATTAAATTAATGTGACGCATTCTTATTTTTAAGTTGCAGTTTTTCCCTGAGTGTATTCTTAGTTGTGCTTTATAACTTCAGTTTTCTATCAGTGGAGGTCTCGTCCAAATCGGTGCACCCATTTCGAAGATTTCGGAGAACAAACAGACCGACAAAAAAGTTTATTTTTTAAGTATCTCGTATATTTGAAAATTTCGCACTTTTATGGTTAAGCGTTGTCTCTATGCATTTCGTACCCGCTTGTGGATCTCGTCACTACACTTCAACCGAAAATTTTTGGAATATACTTATTTATTTTGATATTATAAGGAGACACTTCAATTTTATTTAGTTGTACAGATACAAGACATGGATCGCTTACTGTTCATCGTACACACGAAACAAGATAGATTTAACATTTCTTGAGAATGATTTTAATTCATATGTATTTCATGTTAATTCAACATGAGTTACGGTAACATTCAAAAAAACCGAAGAGCAGACTCCTAGGCTGCTGACTTCATTACAAATTCTGTGCTATCCAACCTTTTAAGATAAACTAATTATGTTAGTCAACTAATTTTTTTTTCTTTTTTTATTCCTATTAAATTTTTTTTTTTGAGAAGTAATACTCAGGCAACGAATGCTTACTACTATTACAAGGTGTTATCTTCCCTAGAAAAGGGATAGTGATAGAGAAAACAGGTGGTAAAGGAAGAGATAGAGGAAAGCTTCATTCCTTTACAACCCCACGTTTTGCACGTTCTTAATAATGCAATGTTGCAGCGCTTCCGGTATTTAAATGAAGCGTTTTAAAGTTTTTTGAAACTGTGTTTATAGTAGCCATATATTAGTTCTGCTACACAACGGAGGAGGGCGCTCTGAAAATATAGTATTAGTATCTGCTGAATTCGGTATAGTTCACTGACCAATGACAATGCCTTCATCACTTGAACTTTACTACAACAACTATGCTGTGTTTCCAAAAGGAAGCACAGCTGAATGCTACCAGGAGCGTCCAGAGGTTACGCTGAGTGGAAAGCTCCGTAGCTTTCCATATCTCCGTAGCGGACTGTCAGCGGTTCCAAGTGGTGAGTCTCAGAGGGTTTCTGGGTGGCGCCGGACTCCTAACAAATTCTATACTTGGGACGTAAAGCGACTAAGTGGCGCTTTCAAATATCTACCTATTGCCGTTAGAGGCAGCTGGAAGCGGGCGTCGGAACTTGTAACAACCGGCTCGCTATACAAACGTGATAAAAGGCTTCTAAGCTAGCCCGCCTGGAAGCCATGCTGGAAGAACCAGTTCCAGGACCGGATGCGGTAGCCCAATTAGCTTATCTTGAACTATATGATTACCGAAACCTCAAAGAGGCCATATGATCCTTAAATGAACTAAAGGATCTAATATATATATATATACAACAACTGCTACAAAGAAAGACTAATGCAAATCAGAAAGATGTCTGGTGTTGTTATTTAATGACTGTTGGATACCGGACTCGAACCCGAGACTTTCGGTTTTGTAGTCAACGTGCTAACTATTTCAGCCAACGCCACCCTCAATTTTCAATTGTTTACATTCATCAGCTGTTCATTTTGCAGTACATCCGTCAGACGGGTTCTAAGAAAAGACTGTTGGGGCCAACACTTGCCAACAGTTTTTCAGCAGTTCAGCTCAACAGCTACGTCTAATGAATGCGCCCATTGCAAACACCTTCATTATTTGTTAGGCACAATTATATTGTAAATTATACTTCCTTCAAACTCTTTAATGTTTGTATTGAAAGTGTTACTGCAAAGGAAAAATTATTTCAAAAGTATTGAAACCATATGGCACTAAAATTAATAAAATAGTAATTTTCAAAACATATGTTGTCATTTCACAACAGTAACTTTTTGTGGCATTTAACTTTTTCTATTCGATTAAGGGTCATTTTTACAACTGAGCGGTAAACTTAACTTAAGCTATAGGGAACAATAGCTGTGCGATAAAATAAATTTTATAGTTTTGATAATGTGGTATTTTCATGTTGAAAAATGTGCTGAGGTAGGGTTTTAATTTTGTTTATTTATTCCACTAAAAAGAGTGAAATCTTTAGTGTAAAATACTTATTTGTATTATTTTTAGTTTCTTACCATTTTTAATGAATTATTAAGCTTAAAATTGTAAATTGATGTTGCCATCTTCATATTTCTCTACCTGATAATATAATAGCTTTAACTATTATAAAGTTATAATAATAAGTCAAAAATTCCCTTTTTCTTTATCTACACAGAGCTACACAGGTGATGTAATGTTTTATAATTTTAGTTCAAATCGTTTAAGTTTTTGTTGCATTTTGTAGTATTTAATGAAAAATATATGTATGTTTTTGTCTGAATACCAAATTAAATATTTAACTATACTTGACATAATTTTTTTTTGCACTGAAAAATTTTATTTCGCTTCTGTGATAAATGTTATATTTTGAGTGGGCCTCTTTTTGTCCCTTGAATGAATTCCTAATGCATGGAATTAAGAATTAACGTGAAAAAATAAACTCAAGTTAAAAATCATTAACCCAGATTTCACGAACAGTTGCGAACAAAATTATATAACATATTTAAGTAAATGACTTTTGTCATTGAATTGATGATTTTTGGATTAAGTTTATTATATATTATTATTATTTATTATTATTTATTATATATTATATAACCTTACCAAAAATGCTAAAGAGTATATATATATAGATTTGTTATGCCATGTGTAATTTCCACATTATTAATATGCGAACCAAAAAGTATACATATATCGCTTATTTACTTCAATATTGTCACAGCCAAAAAAAAACAGTTTTGCAGCAAACGCGTTTTAAGTTTTTAATTTGAAGACATGAACAAATATTTTTCTCTCAGGAGTTGATGGTACAAGCTTTTTATATGAAATTTTTCACAACATGAAATGGCGCATTATTCTGTATTATGACACTATTGAAGTAAATGAGCGATATGTATATTCTGGATCCTTATACATAAGGAATACAAATAAGCAATGTCCGTGTGTCTGTTTGTGAAAAAAAAATAGAAAAGCTATAGAGTTCGCTGCTGAACTCGTGGAACAGAAATGTTCCCAAATAGATTGGCATTGAAAGTCCGTAAAACCGAGCAAACTGTTTCAGAGCTGGAAAGCTTAAACTTTATTTTGCCATATAAGAGTAACTAGCTAAAACAATTTTTTTCTTTGTTAAATAAACTTATTTTCTTGTTCAGTACGAATAAAATTGATATTTAAATAAATCAAAGAAAAATTTCCAGGGTTGGAAAAAATTAACTTATTTTGTTATATAAAAGTAACATATAAAATAATTTTTCCTATTTCTTTACAAATTAAATATATCTTACATTCTTAAAAGAAACAGATTGGTGTAAAAAATCAAAAAAAGCTAAATGTATGATTCCAGGGTTGGGAAACTTATAATTTTTGTGATATACATATAACTTTTTCTTTATTAATTAAATATATTTTATGTTTCGGAAAGAAAAGTTTGTTATAGAAAATTAGAAAAACTAAAACCGCTCCTCCAGCGCTGGAAAATTTGAACTTTTTCTATTAATATTAAAGTAACTAAATAAAACAAATGTTTTGCTTATTTCCATTTTTATTTGTTTACTTAACATATTTTGCATGAACTTTAAACAACTAAATTTGTATAAAGAATCAGATAAATCTAAAAGGATGATTCCAGGGTAGGAAAATCTATTTTTTAATATTGAACTAACTAGTTCAAATTAATTGTTTTGTTTTTGTTTACGACTAGAAATTAAATGCACTTTATGTTTTTGAAAGAAAGAGTTTGGTATACAAAATTAAAAAAAATAAAAAAACATTGCTCCAGATCTTGAAAATATAAACTTTATCTAATTAAATAAAACTAATTAATTGGTGTTTTTATTAGGAATTCTTACAATTTAAGTTTAACATTTATTAACGCACGAATAATCCTTAATTATTATTTTACTTATTTACAATGTAAGAATTTTATTCATAAGTTCTATGAATTTCAACATTAATCCAATGAAAAAATTCATTAAAATTCAACTAACGTCACGCTTCGCTGGATTAATGAAACCAGTTTCGTTAAAATTATTTAAATGAAAACTACTTCAAATGTATTAAACAGTGTCATCAATGCAATAAAAGAACTTTATCGAAACAACGAAATAATTTCATTAAAATGACGGAATAATTTCATTGAAACTACGAAGTTTCATTAAAATAACGAGATAATTTGCAACGAGATAATTTTCAAAGAAATAATTTCATTAAAATAACGAAATAATTTCATTAAAACAATGAAATAACTTCACAAAAATAATCGAATAACTTTATAATAAGAACGAAATAACTTAATTGTAACTGTATGTGTAAATAAACATGCAAAGAGTACAAGAACAATCATAAAGAACTACTTTTGCTGTAAGCTTTTGGTTGACAACTGTTGAAATACATTTAATTTATCAGACTTTCATGACTACAATGAAATTGGGACAACGAATACATTTCATAGCTATAATGAAGTTCTACAATGCTGTATATTTTATTATTTTTTTAGTTTTAAAGAATTTAATCCTTAACTTAATTGCTTTGAGGTATACACTTATCTACATGTTTATTTGAAACAACAACTGTAAATGTTTCTTAAATGTAATGGGGTTTCTTAATAATTAGAAAATATTGTTGTCATAAATCCAATGAAATATTGTTACAAAACTAGATTACCAACGAAGCAATTGCAATGAGATTCTTTCACAATATTCTTGTAATTTTCATTAGATTTGTGAAATAATCATTAGATTTGTGAAAAAAATCCAATGAAATTGTTTCGTTGGGTTTCTTTAGCAAACTTCTTTCGGTGTAGTAAAATATTTTTTTATTAACAATACATTGAAATTGATTATTGAGGGGTTTAACTGGATTCTATGGGCTTTTCATTGTTGCTAATTTAGATCATCAGGGAAGCTTTACCCAAAAGTTTCTTAGGACATTTAGAGTTATTACTCGTATGTTATAAACGTTCCATTTAAAGAAATGAAAATAAAAAATATTTTCATATATAAGTAAAATAATAATTTAGGATTATTTGTGCGATAATAAATGTTAAATTTAAAACTAATTATTTCTTTGGTAATTAAATATATTATTTATTTGAAATTTTATATGAACTATAATGAATTTTAATCAGAAATAATTTTTTAATCGGGCTTAAGTTCAGTAATTTCAATTCTTATAATAAATATATAATAAATATATACTAAATATTTCTATTAATAAATGTGAGTTTTTAAAGAAGAGAAAAAAAATTAAAATAGACTTTTATTAGCTAAGGAAAATACTGATACTTTTCTGTGCTGCCACGGCCTTCATTAGCACCCAGTACTAGCTACTGGGGTAGAGTTTTGTGATAAATATCAGCTATTTAACGTAAATTTATAATCAAATGGAATATGAGAAATGATTGCATTGAGTATAAAATTATTTATTTACGTTTGGTAAATGCATTATAGAGAAAATTTAGGTACAACTCTCAATTAATGAACGTATTTTTTTCAATTGCCTGTCTCACAATGTTGACAACGTTCAACTTATAGCAAACTTACATTTGAAACAAAAACAAATTTTAAAAAATTTATTGTAATATAACTTAGCGTATAACGTTATAAGAAAAAGTGGTAAAAAAGACACCCAACCATCATTAATTCTACTGGTTTTTCGGAAAAGTAGTGCGATATATACTAAGTTGGCATCGGTGTTGGCAAATAACTTAATTTTTGTTTGTAAAATTAATTATTTCTATGAATCTTGCTTTCTGCCCCCAATTGCTGTCTTTCATGAAAGTATGTCATGCCATCTTTTTTCGCTCTGTAGACATAAGCGAATAAAAACATTTAAACATTAAAAAAAAATAAACAAAATGCTGAATGAATGATTAACAGGGAAAGGATTAAAAGTTTTAAACTGCAATAAGAACTCTTTATTTTAAAAAGAATCATTTAAAACAATATTTCAACAAAATTAAACGCAATTGAATAGACTTGCTATTTCCACAACTAAAATATTTAATATCTAAAAATGAACTGAAGTTCAAATCAAATACTTACATGTTATTAAAATGTTGCTGATTAAACGATAACATATTTACATAGATTTATGCCATGTCCTTAAGACCTTTTAATGTTATTAGATCAAAAGATAAAATAATTTAAAGAAATAATTAAATATACAAACATTTCCTTAAAATATCAGTTACATATATATGCATGTATATAAAGGTATTAAATTTTCCATAGGGACGAACAGCAAAAAGGTCTTGTCTAACAAGCTCAATGCTATTGAATCCTTGCAAAGCCATAAACATAAGCCTTTAAGAATACATACTTATTACACAGTACATACTTATTAAATGAGACTTTTATGTACATACATAATGTCTTTAAAATTTATTTGTATATTCGATTTTGTGGCCTTCAATAATCCTTAAGTTTGCTTTCGGCTTTACTTTGATTATAAAAATTATGATTGCTTTTTGTCGTTGCTGTTATCTTTTTAAGTTTTGGGATAATAATGTACGCAGGGTACGTAATTATGGCTAAAGTTAAGTAAAAAATTTATGTGTAGGCAAACTAAAAGACTTAACAATATTTTAAGATGCATATTATTGACTTTGTTGTAGCAACAGTATATATTTGGAAAGGTAATTTAGAAGAAGTTTTGGAAACATATGGCTGGATACTTTATGAAATTTTGTAATTTATGAAATTAAAAAATGTCAAAGTTTAGTTAAGGAGAGTTTTTGTAGTACCTTTTAGATTAATATATTAATGTATAGTTTGTATATAACGTTTACAAGCAGGCAAGTGTTTAAGAAATTTATACGGCGCACTATGAGTCATTTTTGTAAATTGTGCGGCCGTAACATAAAGAGCAATCTTTATAGTCATATTCTTACTTCAATTTTTTTTTGTACAAAAAAGCTTCTTAAATGACTTCTGTTATTGAAAAATCACTAAAACAAATGAAAATTTTATTTTTATCTACTGTCATTCAGTAATTTTTTTGGTTATTTGTCTTGAAATTTCTTACGTCAGGATAGACTTTTAAGGTAAGACTTTTAAGCAAAATACGAATTATAAAACGCAAAATTACAGTTAACTGTCAAATACACAAAATTATATAAAAATATACTATTTTCTTTTTCGTTTTCAACACACGCCAATTACATTAAAAGATTTACTAAACGTTAATAAAATAAAGATTTTTAAAGTAGATAACACACATGTTGCTGATATATACTTTGCAATAAAAAAAATGCAAAAATATTAGTCAATGAAACTTTTCTTTCATTTAAATATTTTATCTTCTGAAACTGTATCTACTTAGCATGAACAAATTTCTAATTAAATAATATTTTTGTTGTCTTTGCTCTTAATTTATTTTCATATTTCACACGTTCTTGCGAAATACCATTAACAACAAATTGTTCCCAAAACAATAACAAAAAATTTATTAAAACCAAAAAACCAACAGAAACGAATTTTTTCACCTTGGGACTCTAACAAACAAAACAGAAATGAAATAAACAACAACAACAAGAACAACAACAATGACAACAATATTAAAGGTAACAAAGGAAATGCCAACAACAAAAATAATGAACATTCTAAAGACACAATAGACACAGATGATCAAGATGATGCTTTTCATCGTTGGCTGACATCCACAGAGACAAATCATAAAAATAATTTCACTCTAAATGATGCAATTATTGAAAGCGATGATGACGATGAAAATGATGAGGATGGTTTGGCTGCCGTTGTCGTAGGTGGAAGTGCTTTAGATGCCAGCACTGATGACTATAATGTGAATGAAAGGAATTATGAAAATATTAACTGGGAAACAGATACTGGACTTGCATCACTAAACATTAAAACTAAAACAAAAGCCACAACAAGACCCCCGACAATGAAGGCAATGGCAACATTAACAACAACACTAAATGCATACAACACGGCAGAAGAGCGAAATGGGGGAGGAGCAATTTATTATGAAAATATTAATAAACCAAAATATGAACTAAATTTTAGTGAAAACATCAGTTACAATAACAAAAGCAATACTTTAACCTACAGCAATGGTGGTGGCAACAACAACAGCACTAATTTACCATTCACCAGCTTAAATCCTTATCGAAATAATAATAATAATAATAGAAATATCAATACAATAATGAGCAAGCCAACCAGCAGCAACGAAGTAGTGACAAGTTCCACGAACAGTAATGAGGATAATGGTGTTGCTAGTGTTGTAAATATTGATATTATGTTAACAGCATCATCTGCTGAGACTGAAAAGCAACAGCAGCAGCCACAGCAAACGAACCCTGAAACTCTCAACCAACAGCGTCAATTGCAGCTGCAGCTGCAGGATTACGAACACGTAAAACAAATTGCCAAAACACAACTAAAAAAATTCATGCAACCACCAGTTTTAATTTCTAATACAAATGCTGCTGACAGCAATAACAATCCTTTGTACGCGATAATAAATGACAATACCAGGAACTTCAATACCAGCGGCAATAATAAAAATATAACCAACTTTGTTGGCGATGGTTTAAATATGAAAGAACGTACACGACCACTACAAAATGTGCATGTCAACTTGTCAAGCAGCAGCAGCAGCAACAACAACAACAACAACAACTTTACAAATAACAATTCCAGCGGCCAAAGTTTATCAAGTGGTAGCGATAGTTTTCACTTTAGCGATATATCGGCGTTGGTGCCACCATTAAATGCAACATCAGCGGCTTTAGCAACACCGCCCTCACTTAGCACAACTTTGAGTCCGGAACGACAGTGCAATGTAATGGGTAAGTGAATCTAAATTTAAAATAATATTTAAAATTAAATGCACATAATCATGTATAGCAAAATTTTGTTTTATAATCAAATAGAATGAAAGAGTTTTGTGTTGTATGAGGGCAGGTCAATAACTCTGTGAATTTTTAAATGAATTACATACAAGCTTGTGGAGGAAAAATTATTTTATAGCTAATTTCAATTATTTTTGTTCGAACTTCAATTGTTTCTATATTTATGATTTCATCAGGCTAAAGTTCATATGGCTTTTGTTGGCCAAATTACATGTGATAATTATAAATGAACAAATAACACCATATTCTGACAAATACATAGTTGAACGGAACAACTAGCTGTTTTCCAATGCCATTACACCTTCATTATCAGCGTTCTTTTTGTTTCGTCCAGTTAATGTAGATTTCTGCTTTATATACTCAGCCGTTATTGCAAATGGAATATGTAAATTGTTTTTGATTCATCGTATTTCATTTTTCTGAATGATTTCTTTGTAATGAAAGCTAAGTTTTACCATCTCTAAATTTACAACACCCAGCAAAAATTTTTGCTTGCTAGAAGCATTTTTCTAAGGGAGACCATGAAACGGAATCACCTGCAATTGCGCTTTTATAATGCATGATTTTTCTTTGCGATGAGCCACTTAGAAGCAATAGCAATAAATCATCCACCAAACGTGTACGTGAATTATACACATACATACACTGTTGCCAGAAATTCAGATTTATCTGGATTTTGCAGATTTTTACCTTCCAAAAACACGAAATCCAGATTTGAAGATTTTTGGCCTAAAAACGCAATTTTTTAACTCCAATTATAGTGCATTTTTTTTTAATTTTCCCTATTACTGTTACTACTTTTTGTTTCTTTTGAGTGTGAACGATTCAAAGTTTATAGAGTTGCAATTTTTTAACTTAGAAGACATCATTAAAGAAAAGCTATAAACTATAAACTATAAATAATGTATATTTGTTGCTTGGTTGTATGCATTTCGTTTCTCCTAAAGAAAGACGGGGTTTCCACACGCAAAGGCTACTTTGCAAAGGCTTGAGTTTGTAGGAGAGAAGAAAAAATATATCTTATTCTATATTCTTTTTTCTTCAACAAACTCAAAACTTTGCAAAGAAAACTTTGCGTGTGAAAAAGCCACTAAACTCATCAGCAGACTTCAACTAATTTGGCATCTCATTGTAAAAAAGGTGATGAGAAAATAAAAGTGGATTCAAAATCGAAGCTGTTAGCCTGTAAAGATTTTTGCTTGATTCTTTTACAAAAGGTTTATAAAATAAACTTTGTATGGAAATTTGTTTGTTAACCATTTTGTAACCCAAAATAACAGCCTGTTTGTAGAACACGACTCGTCCATAATAAGCGCTAGCATGATAGCATTTTCCTTTTTTTGGTTTTTAGATGGCGACTGTTGACGATTTTAATTGAAAAACGTAACAACTGTCAATATATTTGAGTTTGTATATCACGGTTTGGCTCATTATGAACGTCAAGATGAGCGATTAAAAAATTGTAATCGTGTTCAAAAAAAATGCACCAAAATACATAAAATACTGACTATACACATACATACATCCACATAGTTTACATATTTTCATAAAAATTACACTTTTTTTTTTAAATAACAAGAGTAATTTTGAAGAACAATTAATTTTTTATAACAAAATAATAATAAAATATAAAAATAATTCTTCATTCAATTATCAACACAAGAATAGGGTTACCATTTTTTCAAGTTGAATTTATAATTTTCTATGAAAAAAGATAAATGAAAACAATTTTTGGACATGTTGGCAACATAATGTTTTGCTACAGGGTGGGATATATAGACTAATTAACGTAAGCTGCACGACAAAGTCGAGCCGCCTTATACGAACGATTTTCATTACGTAGTCGCCCATGAAATGGCTCGTCGTGAGTCGCCGTTGTCGCGTTCTACAAACAGGCTATAAATTTTATGAATATTACCCATTATTTTTGTGTACGTAATTCTAATAACATATTAATAGTCGTTCTATAAACATGAAATTGTTTACCATATTTAAAAAAAAATCTGGTTTAAGGCTGCTGATGAGTTTCTTAAGCAGAAACGAAATTCATTTTCTTCGAGCATTAAAGGCTTATAATCATAAAAAATAAAATGTGATTGAACTTTATTTTAAGAAATTTTTTCCTAAAAACTGTAAATAAAATACATTTTAAGCCGAGTTTAAATCTTATAAATATGGGGTAATGAAAATGTATTCTTTTTACACATGTTTATCTCTATCTATGTAGATTTTTTGAATAAAATATAAGAAAAGTTGTTTTGAAAATTGCTTTGAAGTTTTTTTGAAGATTTTAAAAATAAAATGCAGATATTGAAGATTTTTTCGTGAAAATTTTTAAATTTTGCAGATTTTAGCCTTAGAAATTCTGGCAACACTGCATACATTTGTATATAATTGTGTACTGTTCGTGTATGATCGTAGAACATATTTTAATGGTCTCGATTACTGAAGCTTAGTGCTTTTAGAGATGCAATGTATTGTTTCTAGCAGCTTTTAGTGCTTCTAAGTGTCGAGTATTTTTTGCTGGGCACTCTTGCCGTTGTCGTTTGTTCTTTACTATTATGCACATGCTAGTTAATTTGCATATTTTTTTTCTACTTAAAACAAACTTTTTCGAACACTAATAATTAAAATTAACTAAAAATTAATAGCCATGGGCCTATGGCTAAAATTAAATAAATATACTTAAAACAAATTTGTCTTAAGTAAAATAATTATTTTATAATAATATACTCCACATCAATTGTGGTCTATTAAAGAGTTTCAAAATTAAAAGGCTGCTGTCAAGTGATAGACTTATGCTTCAATATATTCAAAAGTGTTTACATTTACTTTTGAAAAAAAAATAAAGCCTCAATCAAGGCAACGTACCCCTTTTCTTAACACGCACACACCTAAAAGTAGGTTATAAAAAATTAACCCAGAAGGAGGAAAACATGTGAATTATGTGTGTCCATGTTCAAGTATTTATCTTTAAATTCATATACATATACATTTGAACACTTAAGACACTGACGTGTGTAGACGCATGAGTGGTTGAGTGATGATGTATCATCTAGATTTTCTAGAATCTTGCTTTGCCTTAAGCTTTCCGCCGTTCATCAGCGCTGTTGAAGTGTAAGGAAATATAAATGTCTTGTTATTTTGCCCAGCAAAAGAATGATTTAATTCTTTATGCACAAATTGGTTTATTTATTAATGTTGTTTTGTTTTTTTTTGCGTTGTTTTAGTTTTAGCACTTTTCTTCGTTTAAACGATTGTTTCGGTTTTTGGAGATTCTTTTAGTTTTAGCAAGTTTTCTTGTTTTCGCGCGCTTTTCTTTTTGGCGATTTTTAATGGGTTTGACGGTTTTTTGCGTATTTCTACCACCTTATTTGTAATATTTCGTGTTAACCAAGTTTCCGAAATTCCAATAATATCAAATCCCGAATTATTGAGAGTTTTTTAGGTTCATAAAACTTAGAAGATGTAAAAGAAGGTGTAATACTACAGCAATTAAAGTGAGCAATGCTAAGTTGGCCCTCTTTCAGACGTATAGTGTTTTTAAGATACGCGTTATTATGTACCACCGGACCAAGATTAATATTAAGGCTCACCTAAAAGAAAGACATTAGTGACAGGGAGCAAATAAACGAAGTAAAATAAAAGTAAAGGCATAATTAGTATAAAAAATTCATAAAACTCTTTATAACAATATTAATCATATAATGTAAACGTAACCATTATCATTCGGCTCTTAGAATGTTTAATAAAAAAGTTATGGAAGAACAAATATAAGAAATTTTTAGTGATTATATAATTATAGATAATCTGGTAATACGATAAATGATTTAATCATAGAAAAATTGTTGTACTATAAGTACCCAGTATTATGATATAATAGAGTAGGAATACATAAAATTTCTTTAGTAGTACTCATTATATTGGGTTCAAATATTGAAAGCAGAAAAACTTAAAAAAAAGAAGAGCATCAATCTAAAAACCCAACATGATGGTATAGTAAAGGAAAAAAGAAAAAAAAATAAATGTAATTTTTTCAGTAGAACTCATCATATTAGGTCCAAAAAATAAAATAAAAAAAATACAGAAAATAAGCAAATATGAGAATAATATATATAAAAATTATGAGGTAACATCAGCAATATTTTCTTTTATCTCTCTATTCAGCAGCTCAGCACATCCTTTGTAATCAAGGTGTATATTCTCGTTATTAGGGAATGTCAGGGAAGCAACGGGCTTAATGGCGTTTTTTACCCTGTACTTAGTTACGATTTCCTTTCTACGCAGTGTCAAGCATTTAGCATTTAATTTGCTAACCGCAGGGGAATAATGTTCATTTATAAATACACATCGATCAAATAGGTTGCCTGGGATTTCAGTGCTAGGCACAACATATGATGCTTTTAACGCCCTAGTTCTTAGTGATTGGAATTATTTGTTCAGAGGTGTATCTTTCACAGTATGACGATTGAATTTTACCAGAATAGACATTTTATTGTTTATATAAATGGCTTGATTCACATTATAATGAGTTATTTCAATATTATAAACATTCCGCAAACTCTTGATAGCATCCTATACGTTTTCAATGCAATCCGGCAAACCATTTACCACTACGTCTGATGAACAGAATTTTATGCACAACCCATTATTCTCCGCTTCAAGCAGAGATATTCTGGCATCAGAATCCGTATCTACTTTTTTTATTAGTTTGGTGCCATTAGTAGTGTCCAACTTCAGAGCATTTACACGCACAGATAATTAATTTTTAATTTCAGAAATCATTACATCAATTTTAATGTTGACAGCACCAAACATGTTGAACAAATCATAAAATTTTTTATTTAGGTTCATTATGCCCTCACGGGGCCACCAGCCGCAATGCTATTTTTTCACACAGAACATATATAAAACACAGAGAAGGTATTTTATTAATTGCGTCCATATCACTATCCGAAATGCCTGCACAAGTATCATGTATTCATAGGTTACAGACATCACATTGAATACACGTTGTACTACCAATAGGAAGTTGACATTTCCAACACTTGTGTGTTGTCTTACTAGGAGCCATAGTTAAAAGCTGTAGATATGTTTATTTCGATCCGGGTTAAGTAAAAGTTCCAAGAATAAGGCCAAAATATTTATTTAAATTTGCTTATTTATTTTGCGGCAAAAAAAGAACAGACCGTTTGCAATGCAAATTTATGCCAATTTTGATTCCAAGAATAGGACACATTCAAAATATAGGACTCATCAGGATCTTCTTTAACTTTATTGCTTAAAATAGTTTTTATTTAATTTTTCCGAAACAAGACAATAGAAGGTATAAACAAAGTAAGTAACAAAATGCCGCCACAAGAGTACTTATAAACATTAGAACCAATTTAATGTTAAAATTTACACGTTCATCACTAAGGTATATATATAAAAGTTTAAAGTCGACAGTATCCACAAGTACCACTCATTTATTATTTAAATTTTATTTTATTTTCTTAATTAAAAATTTTTTCAGCCGAAGTAAAGAAAAATGTGTCTACTCAGTCATAGCGTTGCCAAATTATTCATTCATTCATTATAATTCTATGATAACTCCGACAAGTTCCAGTATGGTTAGGACAGGTCTGATAATTGTTTTAATTACAAATTAAATTCATTTCTCAATGTGAGCTTGTGTCACTTCGATACCATACATGGATTCAAGACACCCAACTGTTTATAATGTTTCATGGGAATCAGATGACTAGAACTGTATATATTAATATATTAAACAGTAATGAGCCTGGAGTTGTCCACTTTTCACAAACAAAGTTGTTTCACTTTAATAGCTCAAGATAAGATCATAGTCTCGTCAAAATCGATCAAATATAATCACGTGATATATTAAATTCAGTTTTGATTGGCGTGGCTCCGCCCACTTTTTAAGCTAAGGATTTTTTCATTCCCATATTTATTTAATTTAATAGTTTTCCCACATTTTATTGCCCAGCTAATTGCATTAACAACTTTAATATTTAAAGAAGAGAAATGCATTTATATTTTTTTTCGCCATAATTTAATTTGTCACTTTATGTGTTGAAATAATTTATTTTGAACAAAGCAATTTAATGTCGCTTAATGTAATTCACATATATTGAGATTTTGGGTGATTTATAAAACAAGCGCGCCGCGTATCAATAACAAAATCCCATAAAATGTAATAAAGTCTGTTTATGGCCCACAAGCATGCGAAATAATATTTCAACTCGAAAATACAAATGAAATATACGAGTACATGCATAAAAATAAACGATGCCTCGAAGGCTTCAGAGGCTTTTTTCAACCTCACACGTTCAACACGAAGTGTTTGTTGTTTTGCTTTTCAAACCAATAATTAAGTCAGCAGCATTGCCTCAGTCAGCCAGTCAGTCAGTCAGTTAGTTTTTAAGTCATCAGCCAGCCAAGAGCAAAAGTTGTTCATTGTTTTTAACCTTTTAACAATTTTGCAAAAGGAGAAAAAAACAAAAGTAAAGGGAAATGAATGAGTGAGTGCTTTTATGAAACAATGTATGCTAATTTTGTAACGTGTTTGAAATTTTAAATAATTCTTAAAAAAATACATACTGAAAACAAAAAGGATTTAGAACATAAAAAAGTCAGTCAGTTGTGTAGTGGTGGCAACGTTTTCTGAAGAGGCTGACTGTCGAACAGAATTTATTTACATTTTAATATTTGTCTTGTACTGTGTGTGATGTACTGGTGGTATTTGTTCTATTAACCTAAAAAAACAATAATGGCAGCAGCAGCAGCAGCTGCAAAAAAAACACAAATAAACAAATAAGAAAATTTAAATTTTACGCCAAAAAACGTTTCCTTGAGTCTTGAGTGTGTTGACGTGTGCAAGTGTGTGAGTAATTGCGCTCTCATTTATATTGCCCGCTAGTTCATTTAAGAAACAATTATTTATAATTGCTTTAAGAAATTCCACATAAGTTGAATAAACAATGTGTTCAAAACTTACTTTTTATCGGGTCTGTAAAGGGTCTTTCATTAAGGGATACTAACTTAAAAAATATAGCATTGAAAAGCCTAGCGGTGCCTCTATATATGGAATATTATATTGTTAAAACGGTCGGTTGTAGTCTAATATTTTAATCACTCGACTCGATTTGTTGCAAGCGAAAAATTTCTTTGAACGAACACATATATATTAAAACTTCTGCCTTCGGTAGAAGTTTGAACACCAAACTATCTGAATAATAAGCACATGCTCCACTACTGCACCATGCAGAGAATAACTTAATTCACTTTTCTTTGCTTTGAAGTCTTTACATATGTATATATATAAAAAATATTTTAGTAAATGAGTAAAATAATAATTTGGGATTTACAAATGTTAAACCTAAATTGAAAGAATTCCCACAAAAAACACATATATAGTATAATTTAATTTATGCCTTAAAAAATATGATTCAAGGGCCAAACTATTTTGAAATTTTACGAGTAAATAGGTTTATTCACATACTTAAATTTTTTACAAATTTGTAAAGCTATGTACAGACGATTGTCAGATCTTACAATATTGTCAGATCCGTCAATGTGCTGGCAATGTACTGGCAATCGAAAATTGCCAGTACAATATTCCTTGTCAGTTCACACGTTTGTAAGAAAATCTTACAATTTATGGCCAGACGGTTGTATGGCAATAAATTCATCTGACAAAATCGTCAGTAAAAAAATTGTCAGTTCACACGGTTGTGATATGCACAAATTGTCAGATCTGTTGTTATGCGTTGCCAGACTCAAAGCATTTTTTAGAAATTATTAAATATCAATCGTTTGTGTTTGTGTTAAATGTAAAAAGTGAATGTTTAAATTATTATGGACCATAAAGAAGCAATTGCAACGATTTTGTGTGCATATATTTTATTGTAAATGTTTTATTTAATATCAAGCGTGTGCATTGTTGCCCATAGAAATAATTCTCTTACAATGACGCCATTGCCAGATGCATAAACTTTGCACATCTGACAATATTAAAACGTCTGACAAATATCTGGCAAAAATTTTACAATGTGTTCACAAGATTGTAAGATGTCTGACAATTTGTTGTCAGCTGCTAGTCTTTCAATGACAATGCTTTTTCTGGCAACGACGTCTGACAAAATTTGTCAGTTCACACGGTTGTAAGAAATTTTGAGCACATTTTACTGGCAATATTGTAAGATCTGCCAACCGTCTGTACATAGCTTAACAATTTTTACTGGAAACTGTTTATTAACTCAAAAACTTTTGCAAAGAAGAGAGCGTTAAAAGAGAGGAAAAAAATGGTAAAAAAAAAATGGAAAACAGAAAATTAATAGTGATACTTATAAATGTGTTTACTAAAGGTAAATCAATTGTATACACAACAATCGTTTCTCATATTCCGTTTCATTGAAAATTTAAGTTAAATAGCTGATGTTAACGAGAATCTCTACCCAAGTAGATAGACTAGGGTGCTGATGAAGTGCCTGACTGCACAGAAAAGTATCGGTATTTCCCCCAGCTTAAAGTCTAAGTTTAATTGTTCTTGTCTTCTTTAGATACTCACATTAATTAATAAAAATATTTCATTCAATAAGAATTGAAATTACTGAACTTAAGCCAGACTAAAAAATATTTCTGATTAAAAATCACTAAAAGTTCAATTAAAAATTTACAAATGTCATTTAGGATTTTCATAATTTGCACCTCTTTTTGTATTATTCGGATATATATATAAAAAATGTATTGTATGGACCAGTTCAGAAAATGTTTGTATTATTGGTAGTTAATTTATAGTGTTTTATTATAAAAAAGTACCTGCGTTATATTTTTAACTAGAGCTGATACAGAAGTTTCAACCATGGAATTGTAATCGTCATCAAAAATTGGACTAATATAGTGTAACATAACTCAATCATCGGAAATACTATTGTGTAGCAATAAAAAAAATACTAAGAGAGTTCACAATAGCGTTTTCAAATATGTCTTAATATTGCAACGTTTCAATTTTAATATTTTAATGTAGTCTGGCAAGTTCGTTGTTTTTGTTTTGTATGTAAGTCAAATTAATTACCAGGTGGAAAACTTAAAAGTATAAAACGCATGTCATTTTCCATATGGCAATATGGTAATGTTAAACTAAAGATCTTAAAACTGTCAGCGCAGCTGTAGTTGATGAAAAATATGCTCTCTCTCTCTCATATTACACACTAACGTCCCTTTTCACAATGTGTGGTTAACAGTTAACGTGAACTTTAACTGACAGTTCTTCATACAAAACTTGCCGTTAAACTCCCTGTTATTTTTTAACCATACATTGTGAAAAGGTACATAAATAAAATAAAGATGTATGTGTGGTTGCCTGACTTTGGTATACACAGAATGCGTATTTGTGAATCCATTTGAATGAGAGGAATTTTTGTGTAGAATAATAATCCACCAAAAAAACATAAGGACGGCCATTTTTATTTAAACATCCAAATCAGCGTTGTGCAGAGTTATCAAGCAAAATACATCAGAAAAACTACAATTCTATCATGATTTCTTTCTTTCGTTCTGATATGAATAAAATTTTCTTGCAAGTTCTTACAAGTTAATGATCAAACAGAATGGGGGCATAAACACATTTCCCATACAAATTGACACAAAAAAGTAACACCAGAAAGCAGTCGAGAGATAAAATCTATTTTATTTTGACAGCGTTTTTTCAAATGCTCTCACATATAAATACTCATTTTCTCAACAATGCTAGCATAAAAGTAAGCTCAAAAGAAAATGAAATAAAAATTAGAGAACATTTGAAGTTACTGCCGTAGCTTTTATTATGGGCTTTGTTAATTTGACAGGGATTTTTCCTCAAGTTGCGGGCCTATTCTGTGTGATCGTTAAAGCCTTCATTTCCTTTTTCGTATCTGGAAGAGTAGTTTTGTAAATTTTTGCTTTACTCTCTGGTTGCTAGTTTCTGCTTGAAAAATAAAAAGAATAAACCTAATATTTAAGAAAAAAAATTATCGAGCAAAAATTCGAATTTAACTTTTTTAATTAGTCTGGTCAATTGTATAGCCTCATAATTTCGTTAATAAAACAAGCGAATGTGGAAACTATTACCCTTATTATGAGCAACTTTCAATATTCGACTGTAGTAGAAACTACTGATCGAACGAATTTTATTTTGGTATTGTGATACCCAGCGAAGATTAAAAAACGAATGCAAATCATAATATGGCCTTATTATACTATTATAAAGTTTCTTTGAACTTATGGATTTGATTTATAAAAAAAAGTACATAAAATCTATATAAACGTATGAAATCTGTATTTGAGTCGGTAGAACGATCTATACAATTAATTCAATATTTAAATATGATTTCATGGAAATATTGACCGCGGCTACGCCTGAAATGGCTTATACGCTGAGTTAAATTTTTGCATAATCTCGCCAAAATATCGGCCGGTATCCCACAAAAAAATTCTTCAATATTATCTTCAATTGCGTCAACAGTTGCGAGCTTGTTCTCACCAAAACTGCGCTAAGCTGCACGATCTAGGCGGCCAAACGTGAAATTAGCTATTCACCGAACTCGCCTCTCAGTTGGGCCATTGTTTTGCGTGATGTGTGGCATGTCGCGCCATCTTGCTGAAACCACATGTCAACCATGTCCAGCTCTTCCATTTCGGGCAAAGAACAAAAAGGAAACAGAGGTCCGATTGCTGCAAATTGCAGCACCGAATAATCCACAAGCATCAACAATACTGACGGATATAACTGCCTATGCATGTTGGTAGTTTAGTGTGCAATGCACAATGCAATTTCTTAACCGAGCAAGAATTTCAATAATAAAATTTAGTAATTTGCAAACGTTGTTGGTTGCTACAAAATCACCACTTACTTCTGTCTTTTGAGATTAAATTTTGATGCCAAATGTTTGCTGGGCTGAAAATAGAGCCTACAGCAAAACTTAAATAAAAACAAATTCGTTAACAGCAACTTTGACTCATACACTGAAGACTTCCGTGAGGACGCTACATATATATGTATCCTTTTGCGTCCGGGTTGCCATTTGTGTGATATGTGCAACACATTCTCAAAAAAAAACGTAACCACTAATTACTAATAAAAAACTGTTTGATTCAGACACGTATTTATTATGTTAAACAGTTTCATATACAACTAATCGACAACTTTATAGAATCCAACATGATTAGAAATATTTTAATTGAATGAATGCATGTCTGAATCAAACAGTTTTTCATTATTAATTAGTGGTTACGCTTTTCTGGGCACATGGCATACAAAATATGCCAGATGTTAATTTAGCATAAAGGCTCAGTTAGCCGACTGTAATGTAATGTTACTTTACATTACAGTCGGCTAACTGAGCCTTAATACTATATGAACGTAAGCTTATATAATCGAATACCTTACCAGTTGTAGAAATTTTTTAATTTTTTTGGTGTTTTGTATTTCTTTCTTTTTTCGCATTGTTGATTTTTTCGTTTTAGCGATTTTTTTTTAGTTTTTGCGTTTTTGTTTTGGTTTTGGAAATTTTTTTGCGGTTGATTTTAGTTTAATATATTTTTTTAATTTTGGTGCTTTGTTTCACTTTGGTGATTTTTTAACGACCTTTTTATTTTTAGGTGATTTTGTTGCATTTTTGCTGTTTACTTTATTTTTGGTGATATTTTTCATTTGAAATTTTTTTTTTATTTTGGCGATTTTTCATTTCGGCATTTTATAAGTTTGATATTTTTAGTTTTGGCGTGTATGAAAATTTAAAAAGTTTGCCTCTTACGATTTTGAAGATACAACAAGTTATCAGAACTACATTCAAAATCATATCAAAATTACATTCTCTTTAATTTAGATTTTTTTAAATTCAGTGTTAATTCATGCAGTTGACATAAAATACACTAATTCTGAAAATTTCAAATGTCTATATAAAATTGTCTGTATAACACTAGGATTTCAACATTTTTCGTTGTTGGATTTAGAACACCCTTTTGTTCTTCGAAATCATAGTTTTACAGGCTGTTTTTTTGTGTAAGATTAAATAAAACTTGTATACGTTTCCTTTAATCTCCCTGCAGGAAATCGAACTAACACAATACTAGTCACGTGACCAGTGCCCAAGTGATAGGGACTAGTCAGATTTCTAACACTTCCTATGAAGCGGCCCAATCACTTTTACATGGGAATGACCTAGGATGGGGTTAATTGATATTTTGTATGCGCCTTGCGACTTGTCACTGAACTATCCCATAAGGACCTATTCGGTGTAGAATAATATAAATTATTTAAAAATGTCATTCCTACATTTAACTGTAACAATGCAAATGCAATTATAATTTATTTTTAAGCAGAAAATTTTTTGTGATTCGAACCAACAACCTCGTGCATGACAGGCTTTCACACTACTCACTCAACCACAGGGCCACTCATATTTCAAAAGTATAAATACCAGTTAAGCTTGGGTTAATATCTCAGTATAGTTGCGAGACTGGTTCCATAGTCACATTGGAGGGAGCAATTAACATTATATTTACACTACTTGATAGGTAAATGTATTCAACCACATCGAACATGTTCAGTGCCGTTACTACAATACTACACATGGTCCAAATTAGATTGGCTTAAGATCAATGCGATGGTGAATATGTAACCATTTATACGATATGCCTTTTTTTCATCATACACTTCTCCGTACTTTTGGTAAGAGTCGCTTTTTATTAAGTCATGAGACGAGTACGTTTGTCACCAAATTTTCTGCAGGGCTAATACAGAAACGATACTATTTCCATCGCCAACATCTCACATAAGCAGACTGTTATTCTTGTAACGGCCAAAGTTTTACATATTCTGTGAAAATTTCAGCTACGTAGATTTTTCGGTTCTCAAGGAAACAGTCTGTAACAGACAGAAAAAAGACATCATAGCAAAAACAAACCTATATATACACTTTTAACATTTTTTGGTAAAGGGTATAACAATAAGATTATTGGTGTAGGGAACCCTAAAAAGGCTCCAATCTGTCCTTTTTGTATTTAAGCTTAACATAAAAAATTACCAAAAACAGGCACCCTCCTACAGAATTATAAACACTTTAAACAATTGTTGCAGAACCAATAATGAATATTATTTTATAACAAAATATTCCATATAAATTGTGTGCTATTAAAGAGATTAAAAATGAAAAGGCTGCTGCTGTCAAGTGATATATTTATGCTTCAATATCTTCAAGAGTGTTTACATTTACTTTTGTAAAAATAAAATAAAGCCTCAATCAAGGCAACATACCCCTTTTCTTAACACTCACACACCTAAAAGTAGGTTATAAAAAAATAAACCCAGAAGGAGGAAAATATGTCGGTCCATGTTCAAGTATTTACCTTTAGATTCATATACATATACATTTGAACACTAAAAACACTGACGTGTGTAGACGCATGAGTGGTTGAGTGATGATGTATCACCTAGATTTTCTAAAATCTTGCTTTGCCTTAAGCTTTCCGCCGTTCATCAGCGCTGTCGAAGTGTAAGAAAATGTAAATGTCTTGTCATTCTGCCCAGTGAAAGAATGATTTAATTCTTCATGCACACATCTGTTTATTTATTTATGTTATTTTGTTTTCTTATTCCTTGCACAAGCAAATCAGAAAAAAAGAAATACTTGGGCAAAAAAAGGGTTCTGTGAATTTATTTGCTTACATTTTTATAATGAATTGAGGCGAAAACAGGATTTAAATAACAGTGGGCTAAATATAAATTTATTATTATAATTAATTAATTTAGGAATTTCTGCTTGTTTTTGGTTAAGCAACGTCTATATGTAATTTATTTTTTCTGGTGGAAATCATCGGTAGACTTCCACCCAAAAGTTTTTTAAATAAGCTAAACAGCTTCATACGCTTAACGAATATACTAAAAGTCAAATAAATATACTTCGGTATTTCTACTTTATAGTAAGTTTACACCTGAACAAATTTAGTATTTGCGAGATTTCGAGCAAAATCTAGTAGATTTTGAGTATATTTCCCATGCAAAAATAAAATTTAATTCGCAACTAAATTTTGTGTATATCTACTAAAACTAGGTTTTTTCCAAAACTATGTAGTATATATGATTTTAAATCTTTATCGACATCAATATCGTTTACACTGAACTTTTTTTGATATATATCAAGATTTTGTATTCAAGACAAAATATTTTGTCTCAAATTTGACTTAAGCTGTAACTATTTATTGCATAGTATAGGTCAAAATGGCAATAATATGTACACCAACATATGCAATAATATTGGTTAGTGGAAAGGCCACTTTAAACTGTAACCCAAATTGACACCCCTTCAATAGAAAACTTTGCAGAGAGTAGCTAATTCACTAACTTTTTATATAAATATGTTGTACAGGATAGTGAAAAAAATTAAAATATTAGATTTTAATTCAATTTCGTGCACATCTACTTACAAAATAGATTTCGTTTTGCATGGGGATTTTAGTAAAAAGCAACTAGACTTAGAAATCTCGTCAGTACTTTATTTCAACAGAATGTAAATGCCTTATAAAAAATAAACCGATGTATTTAAATAAATTCAGTGAAGTGCGACTTTGACCCTCGCACGAAGGGTTCCGTACGGGCACGAGATATGTAATTCAAAACGAACAATATAAACTACAGTTTTGGCATTTTTTTCGTTTTTGTGTTTTCGGTTTTAAGCTGTTTTTTAGTTTGGGTTTTTTTTTAATTTATTGGCGCTTTTTAATTTTTGGCACTTTTTTCACGTTTTTGGCGATTTTTTTTTGGTTTCTAAATTTTTTTTAATTTTGGCGATTTTTATTATTTTGGCGTTTTTTTATTTTGGCGTTTTTTTATTTTGGCGACTTTTTTCATTTTGGCGTTAATTTTCATATAGGTGATTTTTTTTGGTTTTGGCGATTTTTTTAGTTTTGGCACTTTTTTTCGTTTTGAGGATTTTTTCGGTTTTTGGCGTTTATTTAAAATTTTGGGCGACTTTTTTCGTTTTGGCAATTTTTTTAAATTTGGCGATTTTTTTTGATATTTGGCTTTTTTTTTCATTTTGGCGATTTTTTTTTCATTTAAACGATTTTTTCGAATTTGGCGATTTATTTTAGTGCTAGAATTTTTTTTAATGTTGTCGATTTTTTTCGATTTGGCGATTTTTTTTAAATTTTTTGCGTTTTTTCAGGTTTTGGCGATTTTTTTCGGTTTGGCGATTTTATAATGTACAGATTTTTCAGTTTTACCGTTTTGAAAATTTCAAGAGTTTACCTCTTACGGTCTGCAAGATATAGCAATTTGTCAAAATTACATAGTCAAAATTTGCATTAACTGATGGACCACCCTTTAATTTAAATTTTTTAATATTTTAATGTTTATTGTTGTAGTCTATATAAAAATACACTAATTTTACAAATTTCAAGTGTCAATATACACATGGTCATACAATTGTATGTATATTACATGAGATTTTAACATTTTTCGTCGCTCGTTTTGGAGCACCCTTTAATTCTTAATTCTCATGTATTTGCTGTTGTAGTGGCCAAGGTTCTACATATTCTGTCCAAATTTCAGGTCCGTAGCTCTTACGGTTCCTGAGAAAATACTGTGTGACGGACAGACGGACAGCGTAGCGAAAACAATAGGGTGCCTTTTTTCACCTTTGGTATACGGAACTCTAAAAAATTGATGAATTAGCTATATTCTTTGATTCCAATTAGGGAAAAATTTCAATCAATGGTTTCTGTTTTCGATAAACACTCAGGAGAAATATAGGTGATAAATTACTTAACGCGTAAAGTGGAATGGAAAAGGGTACTTTGTTTCATGTACCTTCTCAAGAGAAATATATGAGAAAATGTATTAAGCTGCAAAACAAAAACTTCACATTGTGGACACGAATGCAGTTGCAAAAAAGAAATGTAAAACATTTTTTGTTCCAATTAAATTAAAATCGTATTAATATTCGATATTTTAGTAAAAACCCTCAACTATGCCTGCCCTCTTAAACTACAAAATAAAATATGAATTTGATAAAATTTAAATATTTAATTATTTAGTAATGCCCTCAAACCCCTAAAGCTCTTTCATTGATTACAAATTGTAAACCATTATTCATAACCACGTTTGCTGTATGTGCATATGCATAAAATTTGCTTTCATTGTTGTTTTAAATTTGTATTTCTATCTTTTTTTTAATTTGTATCTCTCCCTCTTTTACTAAGTACAAATATTTATCGTATTTTTATTCTTTTCAGGTACGCTGTATAAAATAGGTGATATTTTGCCACAGGACACCGGAAATTGTTTGCAATGTATTTGCATTGATGGCTCAACGTCGGATGACACACCCCGCGTAACCTGCAGTCCACATAATTGTCCGCCATTAGTGCTGCCAGATTTGTTTGATGCTACGGGTTACTAAACTTTGCAAATCCCATAACAACAAAAGCACACATAACATCAATCCAGAGAAAGAGAGAAAAAAATAGAATAAAATAAACAAGAAAAAATCAATGAATTGAACTCATGCTTATTTCTGTACATACATGCAAGCACATGTTCCTTACACAAATATTCACTCACAATTCTATGACTTTATATGTAGTTCGTGACATTGTCATTTACTCAATGGACAAACAGAACTAAAAGTTTTGTACAGTTTCAAATATATGTACATATACATACATACATATGTATACATATTCATGTACATATGTATGTAGTTGTCCCAGCCAATAACTTAACAACTTTAATTGCTCTAGGCTGCAACAACAAAACAAATACTCGTAATAACATCATCATCACAGCAGCAAAAATTCAAATGCCCTAAAATATTTTCAAATTTCACAGCATCCACATCAATAACATGCAAAGGTAAGTATACATACATACATATGTATATATATATTTTTTTTAATATTAAATTGGAATGCTTTACGAATGCATTTTATTGCTTTTAAAGAAACAAATATTCGCACAGTGTCAAATGCAAAAAAAAAATGGGAAAATATTTAGAATTTATGATTTATTGCATTTGACTTTTTATTTTCATTGTATTTTTTATGGTACGTTGTAGGAAGCTATTTTGTCATACGAAGCCAGCAACGACAACAACTGGTCACAGAGGGAGTAAAATATTTTGCAATTTATGAGTTTCTTGTTTCCGAAAGGTTTGACTTTTTGCTAAGGAGGCGGTAGCAACATATTCGTAATTCATATTAAAGTTTCTTGTAAGATTTTTTTTTTTTTAATAATTTATATCAAAGTGTATATTGCAATTTGATTTTTTTAAATATCACAATTTATTTATTAATAAAAATTTCTCCGAAAAAAACAAACAAATAGGATACATAAAAAGTTTTTTCCATGAGAGATTCTTGTTTTGAAATCCAAATAAAATAAGGTGTGTGTGAGATATCATCGTATTGTATTATTTATTCGAAATGACTTTTGATGCCGTAATGTATGGAATGATAGCATGAGTTATGTTGGTTTTGAAGGTTGCTGTGAGTTGCGACTTGTATTTCTAGATCTCTGGTCGAAGAAAACCTATACAAGAAAAGGTATAACGGTTCAAATTGAATGATTTTGGCATGAGCTCTGTCACTAGTAGGACTGTTCTGATTAAACCAAACGTTAATGATGACACTGACTTTTTTGGAATGCTCTTGGATCTCATGTGAATTGGTATGAGTGAATGGCAATTCATCGTTTTTTCGCTATGTATACTGACTCATGAAATTTTAAATATAAGTGAGTAGACATCATTTAAATTCAACTACTCCGGTGGGGCAAAAAAGAAAAAAAATGCTTAAGTCGAGATAAGCTAATTTTGAGTTGTTAGTACCTCCGTGATTTCCATATTCCAAAGTACTTCTCGTCAAAATCTCAAATAATTTATGTGATTTTTCAGGAAGTTATAGCACTTTGACTTTTATTTTATCTTTTTTAGACTTCTCATCTCATTTGGAATAATAGCTTAATTGAGGTTATAATTTGGTATATTTCAACGTAAATGTATTATTTAAAATGTGTAGAGTGATGTTTGTTTAAAAAAATAAAGGTTAATGACAAATTTAAATGTAAAAGAAATAAATTTCTGAAAATCGACTTGAAACCTTAAAAGTGTTCTCCTGCAAAACACACTTAATCACTTTTTCCTTATTGCCACATATATAATAATACTAAATATCGTTGTTTTTCCATTCTTGTAAAAAAAACCAAACAAAAGCAACAGAGCAAACACATAACATCATAGTAAGTATTTTAATGTTCGTATGCGAAGTTTGCATTGCTAGTCATACTTATTTCGCATCGCCTGTAGACATTGAATTAAGGAGAGTCGAAATCAACAAAGTCTTAAATGTTGCTAAATATAAGTTTGATGCGCACTTAAAACTTCCGAGTGGATATGAAATTGAACAATATTGCAATAAGTATGAGTGTGCATAAGTACAAGAAATAATAAGTCATGATTCAACTCTACTCACTGCTGATCACTGAACCATCATCCCATCCCATCCCATCAACCCATTAACCCTATTTTTGAATTAGACCTATATTTGTTATAAATATCAAATTCCAAAGCTGTGCACAAAAATTTATTACACCACCTTAAGACAAGATACTCACTGCTGATCACTGATTGGTGTCGACGCAAATTTGACAAATTTTATCTGGAAATATGCCTCATGGCTGTAGACGATTTTTGGATTAAAATAAGGTCAGTTTTGAAATACTCCAATAATGGGTATTACAGCAAGCAGACATTCTTGTCTATGTTCGTTAAGCTTCATGTCCTGGGCCAGTTGAACTATGTATGGTTGCTGGTTCATATCACGATGCAAAATTTTCCAAGTTATAGTATCCGAAAGACAGGCTTCTTTTGCATACTTTCGTGGGTGGCGGTGATGTTTTCGGCAGATATTTCGTTTCATTTATAAACATTTCTTGGTTATTTTTTCACTAAAACAGTGGAGACAAAATTATTTACCACACTGCGAATAATCCTACCAGTAGAACGATTATGCCAACATTAAGATGGAAGAAGGACACATAAATTTACCCGAACGGTTTACCAATTTTGACAAAACAATGTGATCAATTTGGACGCCAAAATATGGTCACTATCAACTGTTAAAGATCAAAGGTCCCTCAGTGCTTAATGCAATTTTAAAGTACTTTTCTTTCAACCTTGTTGGAAGCATTTCAACGAGTAAAAACCGCTAACGGTGTTTAAGCATTGTTTTGCCAAATTTCACTAGTTATACTAATGTGTAACTATAACTATTTACTCGTCATTTAGAAGTCAAAGAATGCACTACGTGCAATTTTAAATCCTTTTACGAGGTAAAGTTTAAAATAATAAAGAGAGATTTACGTCTCAACATTCATTATAAAATAATAATTCCTGTTTGCTTTATTTGTATATTTATGCCTCACCGGATATACGCCGAGACAGTCCCTATTAAAAGACCCATTAAATATGTTTGCTCTGAGATATAAATGTAATGCAGAAGCTTAGTTGTTTTTTTTAAAGCAATGAAATATGCATTAAAATTACATCATTATTATCCTTAAGCGGCCCATCCTTTACATAATATTATTGCATATGTTATAGTACATATTATTGTCCTTTTAACCTGTACCATGCAATAAATGGCACAATGCTTTCAAAGCAAATATTGACTACTAATCTTGACAGTGAAAAAGTAAGCAAAGAAAAAAGTCTTTTGATATTTGCCAATATATTATACCACCTTCGAATATGACATATATATTGGCAATATTATTGTGTAATACGAAAAATTACTTAATTAAATCGCAAGTAGGTGGGCCTCTTTACACTCTAGCAAACACGAAGTAAAACCTTTGAAATAAGATGACTTTATAATTTGATATCAAGCACAATTCTCAAATGTTGTTCAAAGGTTTGTGTTTAACACTTGAATTCAAGTGTTTTATCCATTTTGTCTCAACTTGATGTCAAGTGTCAGTCTGAAATTTTAAATACACGTGCCAACTAAGGCATACTCATGAATTCGCCTTTGTTGCAACACTATTTAAGGAGCAAAATAAATTGTAAATTTTTTAAAAATATGGCGATCAAAAAAAGAGAAATTACATTACTGCTTGCTAGTGAAAAAAGTATACTTATTGTTTGTGAGTAAAAATTAATTATATTTAAGAACGCGAATAAGAAATACTATTTACTTATAATTTTATATGGACACACAAGTGCGGAAATGTGTCAGTCAATAATGAATTCAATGAATTTAAATATTATAGCGTAGACATACGACAGCGTTAATTTGCATTAAAATCTCACTAACGTGAATTAAAAATTTACCCTGACAGACGACAGTATTTGCATTATGCTAGGAACACAACTGCGACGAACGACGAATTTCATCCACGTCGACGAATTCGTCGATAAGAGTTCGCTGAGTAAATTCGTCATGTGAAGCACACTAACGACGAGGAGAGAGAGAGAATTTTCTCTCAATTTTATTTTTTCGTCGTTCGTCGACGTACAAAATACAAATAAATCTATCTCGGAATTCGTCACGCACGACGAATTTCGTTCTAAGGCGGTGTTGTGTTCATTTACATATGCACAAATTTGTTTTGTTTTTTATGACGAAAGTTCGCACCGAAAAATTCGTCGTTCGTCCCAGCATTAAGTTAACATAATCTGTGCATCCCTTTCGTACCACACACTTCGATTATTTTCATTGGAAATCTTAAAATGGAAAACTATGTTTCGATATTAATATTTCTTTTTTCTCTTTTTAAAAACAATTATAATAACTTATATTTCCGGATTTTGAATCCATTTTTATTTTGAAAACGAAAACAATTAGCCAACATTTGATTGATTATTGTTGGTGTTACAATATTAGGACGGTGTTATCATAAAACTATTAATTAAATTTTATTTAGTGCATTTACGGTAAATCTAATACGCATTGGGATAGGGATAATTCACAAGTTAATTTGACTTAAGGCTTCTAATGCAAATTAACGCTGTGGTATGCCTACGCTATTAAACTTGAACTTACGAAGCAAAAATTGTACATAATTTATGTTCCACATAATATTACAATTGAGAATAACGTTTGAAAGTAAGTTGAGAGTAAATGAATTTATCAATTTGAAAATAATTTCCCCTTTTGTTTAGAATGCTATGTTTTTCAAGTTATTTTCAAATCGTTTTCGAACATCACTCATTTCAGAAAAGGTTTGATTTTAAATCATTCTAAAAAATTAAGCCCTAGTATTTTTTGAGAGTATATTAAGCATATTAAAATAATATAAAGGCAAAACCACATTTGACGTTTAAAATTAATTATGACTTTTACCCAAATTATTTGAATCATGATAAAAATATAAAAGGTACTTCCATTCTATTTTTGGGTTTAAAAATAGGTATTTTTGAAGTTTGTTTTTTGAGAGAAATAATGAAAAATGTTCCCATATAGTAAAAAATTTAAGTCTTCCACTAATTCTCTTAACAAAAATTTGCGAAAAATTAAAGTGATATAGATAACATCACATTTGTGAAGATTTAAAAGTGGTTATATAATAACTTTTCTCATATTTTTATGTTTTCTGCTTAATACAAATCTTTTGACTATATTTTCATCTAAATTTGGCGTTGAGAAACCAAATTTATTGATATTTTTGATTAGTTGACAATGAATTTTTACTAAGTTTAACAAATATTGATTGATATTGCATTTTGTTTAATCTACATAATTCGTTTCTTGTTGATTGTAAAATCTTTTTCTTATATATTGTTTGTCAAGTCTATTTCACAGATATTATAAGCTCTCAGCCACTTTTGACGAACATTAGGAAATGAAGGGAATTAAAAAAATGCTGCACTCATATTTTTACTTATGTCCTAATTCACTAAGAAGATTTAAAACGTTTTTGTTGGAAAATACTTTTGAGTTCTTGTGTTTGAATTCTCTAAATTGTTTTCTTGAAAAATAGTTGTTGTCTTTCATAATGAAAAATAAAAATATTATTACCATGTTTTTAAAACATAAAAATTAAATTAATGTATTATAAAATAGTTTGAAAAATATATGAAAAAATAATGTTTAGAACAAAATCATGAAGCAAATACACGACTCTTCTAGCATTACCAATAAATAATGTTTTAAAGAATCACAAATGCGTCTTTTTTTCGTCCATAGACAAGACGATACAATAGTCGAACAGAATTTATGCATTAATTGTTTATTTTATACATTCTATATTTTATAAAAACAATTTTGAAATAATTTTTGAATAAAATTTTCAAACAAACAGGAAACAGAGGGGGAAATATTTAATTAATACGGCAGCACGATTTTAACGGAAACTTCAGAGTGCCTATAGCTGTCAGAAGGTGAATGTCAAGAAAAAATTAGAGAATGGAAGTATCTTCTATATTGATATTGAAAACAAAAACAAATTTTGAGTGCTTTGTTTTTGTTTTCAATATAAATAGGCAGGCGAGAATTTTTACATGGCTTCTATGAACTGGAAGTAAGTAAGGCGTATGAGCATTATTTATGTATTAGTTGAATAATACTTATACGACTGGCGCAAACGAGTGAAAACCTAACTGCCAGTAGTTTTGAGAAAACTTATGGGATTTCTTAATTAAATAATGTTACGTTCGTATTTTCAAAAATAAAACTGGAAAACCATGAAACTCTAAAGATGAGCTGATTTGATGGCGTGGTTATTTTACATAATTTGACGCTGTAGAAACTTTTTTTAGAAACATTTTTTCTAAATTATATTAAATATTTTCATTTAATTTAAAGCATTTTTTAATTAAATTTTATATTAAATTAATTTTTGTTTGTTTGATACGTAAGTGTGCGAAAAGTTATTCACATTGACAAACAGGCGTTTAACGCATGTCCTGAAAAAGTTAAAGCACCGAAAACTCAGCTTAAATAGTAAATAACCGCCAAAATTTACTGTAGCTTAAATATGGAAATTACTCTAATAAAACAGTTGCTTTAACAAGAAAATATTTTGCTCTTCTTTAGAATTGTTAAGTTTAAAATTTGTTAAGGCACTAATAATTCCAAATTATTATTTTACTTATTCAGCAAAATGAATTCTTATTAAAAATACATTTAAATTGATCACATAGCTCCACAAAATATATTTATTTGTTTCCCCCTCAAAAATTCATTCCATTTTGTCATATATCCAAGTATATAAAACAAGCTACATCATTGGTTTTTTTTCCATCACGTTACAAAATTTACTTATGAAACATGAGTTTTTTGTGAGTTTTGGTATTTCACTAAATTACTAGTAAAGTCTAAAATTTTTAGACGATATTCATAATATTTACCTGATTTTATTCTTAGTATATTTGCTTTAAAGACATTGGTGAAAAGTTTAGTATTTTGCAGTTTCGAATTTTTTTATAAGTTTTGAAAAGAAAAAAATATTTAAATTTATATTTAAATAAATTAATTTTTTAATTCTATTTTACTAATAACTAAGAAACCATTGATTTTTTAGCTTAAATGTATTTCGTTCTATTACATTCATTATGAAGTGAAATTTGGGAATTGCTTTATATTTATAAGCAATTTTTAATGTGGCGTCGCTGCTTAATTTCTCTTTTCCAGGCATTTGGTGTCATATTTTTATAATTGCCTTTCACTTCTGCTTAATTTTTTTATTATTTGCTATAAAAACTTGTAATGGAAGCTTTTTGTAATTGTCTCCGAAAAAAATTTCTTCTTCTCTAATATTTATTATTATATATTTAATTGATGAATATAGTTAAAGGCGAGTGAAAAGTGAAGTAAAACTTTCCGCTTCGTTTGATATCTTAATGTACTCTAGAAGGAAACATTAATTTTTGTTATATTCAATTTAAATTATAATACATTTAATATTAAATTATAGCTTAGCCTCTAGGGAGCTTTTGTCATGCAACTCGACCTCTATTTGTTAACTATTCTTTACGGTTTAATGTTGATTGTGGGAAGCTGTTACATTTCATTTCTATGGCGAGTTCTTTAGTATTTCATATTTCATGCGAAATGCTTTTGCCCACGAATATCTTATTTTCCACTTCATTACACTGCAAGTGAGCAAGTTATTTATATATTTTTGTTTTTGTCTTTGTAAAAGTATTTTTCTTCTCTTTTGCTGCGGGAAGGGGGGAGGGGGTGGGATAAATAATAAGGATAAATTCTTATGCTTGTGAAAACTTTTCCCAAAGAAAACTATTAGCTGAGTATTTTCGTTTACTTAGTAAATATTTAACCAGAGAATGATTTAATTATGCAATCATAACAAGGTTTTGTTTCTTAGATCATTAATCAATTTTTATTAATATTTTCTTAGAAGCCAACAGAAATTCATTAATATTCTATGCCAGTTGAACTTTGTAAGGGTGCAAGCCCAAGTAATGATGCAAAATTCACCAAGTTGTAATCTCCACAAGGCAGAGTTCTTGTAAACCATGCGAATTGGTCAGCCTCGGGGGGGGGGATGTTTTATGCAGATTTTGCACTTTCTTAAAGTGAGTGCGTCTATTGATTATTTATTGAAAAAAAGGACACAAATTTATCCACGTTACTAAAAATATTTCCTGCGGTAAAACGGGTGTGGCGACCATAGAATTACGTGGGACGTTGATCAAATGTAGCACCCATTTTAATAAATTTTTTTTTTTATCAGTTTAGCGTTTTGTTGAATGCAACATCCGTTTCAGCTGATGTGGCAAAAGAGAATGACCACTGAACTGAATGACAGCCAATTCAACAGATGTAGGTTTAACAATATGACCGCTATCAACTGTAAGATTTCGGAAGTCCCTATTGAAAGACCCATTACTTTGAGTTAAATATTTGATCCATTTAATTAATCATTTAAATTGAAGTTTTATAAAACATACATATGTAAAACCTTTTTTATTGAAACAGAAAAATTAATTAAAGAACATAATACAATCACCACTATCGTGAAAATATTTTCCCTCGAAATTTTTTCACTTTTCACAAAATTGCAATCGTATAATTTTCACCCGGAAATTTTTCTCTTTTTTGATTTCCCCTTATTATGAATAATATTTTTCACGTGGATTTTTTCACTTTTCCCTTGTTTGGTTCACTTTATTTTTGCAGGCAAACTGATATTTTCCTTCGATATTTTTCTTCGGATTATATATTAAACTTTATAATTTTAGCACAAGATTAGTAAGTAAAGTTGATGATTCTTAACAACAATTTCCTCAAAACCTTTTCTCATGGAATAGGAATCGCTTTGTCTCACACACAGTAAATTCTATTGGGGTGCACCGCGTTGGTATACTAAAGAATTTGTTTTCACTGCATTTAGAATATTTAGAGACACGACTTTTAGGTTAAAAAAATATTAATTTAGGACCTAAAATTTTTGCATTTTTGATTATTAAACTTAAATTTGTCTGATTTTCAATTAATTTTTAAGCCTTACAAATCTTGTTCCCTTCTTTACATTCACTGGGACTGATAGCGTGAAAAAAAATTTCACGTGGAATTCCCAATACCTATTTTCTGTTTGGGTGGAATACAAATTTCACGTGAACAAATATTGCACTTGTTATTCACGATAGGGGTGAATATAAAGTTTCATATCATGGACAAATAAACACAAAACTGAATTCATAAAATGTGTTTTTTTAGTTTTTTTTTAATTTTGATAACCTAATTTTCTTATTTTATTAAACAGCCTTGAATACTGGGAAATTTTGCAGTGCTACCGTACTTTCAACATATTTTAATAAGAACTTTAATTACCCACTGAAAAAATTAAATCGTATTTAATTACAACTTAATTTTAAATAGAAATTAGCTAATTACGTACTTAATTATTAAGTTAATAATAAGGGGTAAGACCAATAATATTTATTTCTGTGCAGTAAGGAAGTTTTATTAAACCTTATGAAATAGAAACACATGTTTTTTGTAAAACGCTGCGCTGAGCATGGACAAATTTTGTATGAATTTTTTTGTAATTTAAATTTTTTTCATATAAAATTTGTCAACGCTTGGCGTTGCGTTTTACAAAATTATACCCTTAGTTTCGTAGCAATTGACTAATTGAAGAAATATATCGATTTTCTTATAGAGTTTTTTGTTTGTCTTCATAAAAATTTTATAAACAAATTATATTAATAAATATGCACATTGAATTGCGTATATAATTTTTTTGTTATATTTATCATAAATTTTACTAACACAATTTGTTATTATTTTCTCTCTTTTTTTAGCATAATGCCTTTCAAAATGTTATTGTAGTACATCATTAAATGAAATCTCACATTAATGAGAGAATAATTAATAACGAGTGTCAAACTTGTCAACTGAAGAGAGCCACGAAACAGAAATAATCAAATACTTATCAAATTACAGTTGAAGCAGGAAGTGTACAAAACCAATGATACACATGTATTTAGTGACACAAATAAATAAAAAAAAAACTCCTACTCTCCTTCCTACACGTCCATATTGTCAACGTTTTTACAAAAGAAAAATATATACAGGCAAACATACACGACAAAGTTAAGTAATGTAATGTAATGTAATGAATTTTTTCATATTTTTCTTGAATATTTTTTGAAAAAAAGAAAAATTTCTATAGTTACTAATGGCCTAATATATAATTTTTTCTCAAAAAAAAACATTTTTTTTCTGCAGAAACAAATATGATTAATTTTTACTCAGAAATTTAATAATTAATTTGGTCTGATATGTTGATTATTTATATTAATCATTCGTTGGCCAATTACTTTATGTTATGGTCAAATTAAGTAAATTGCATACAGTGGAGCAAATTGGAAATAAAAATTATGACCAAAAATATGCAAGTTGTGGATTTTGCACAATTTAACTCATAATAAAGAGTAACAACTATGGAGACATTTTTAAATTTTATGGGAATCCACAATTAGCGAACACCTACGTATTCCTAAAAAAGTTCAGATATTGTTATTTTTACCATTTACAATATATTAACCTTTACACACCGAAAGAATTTTGCTTCATAAATCCAATGAAACAATTTCATTAAATTTTTTTCACAAATCTAATAATAATTTCACAAATCCAATGAAAATTTCATGAATATTGTGAAACAATTTCATTGGAATTGCTTCCTTGATATTCTGGTTTCGTTAGAATATTTTATTAAATTTATGACAACAATATTTTCTAATTATTAAGAAACCCCTTTATATTTAAGTTATTTCATTATTTTCATGAATTTATTTTATTGTTTCGATGAAGTTATAGCACTGCATTAATTAGACTGTTAAATAAATTTGATGAAGTTTTCAATAAAATAAATTTAGCGAAACTGGTTTTATTAATCCAACGGAACGTGATGTTGGTTGAATTTTAATGAATTTTTCATTAGATTAATGTCGAAATTCATTGAATTTCTGCCGAAAATTCTTTCAGTGTACCCATACTCTAACCTCTAAGACAGTAACAAAATTATAACAATACTGATGTGAATGACTATCGGTCAGGTTATGAAAACCATTTCGTTTTGAAACCGACAAATTTCAGGAATAAAATCAAAAAGAAATCTCATTTATTGTACCTTTTTATTTGGTTTCAAGATTTCATGTTCTTGAGGTGTTTTATCCAAACTTAATTTTTAATACACTGAATTATCTGTTAAAGAGACCACTATTTTCCGTTTTTGAAACTTTGCGATTTCAAAATGAAATGGTTTTCAGAACATGGTCATATTTCTATATTTTTGGTATTCTGAAAAATATTGTTGAATAAAATATAAAAAATGTTTCACCTTATGAGAAGCACATAACAAAATAAAAATTTATTGATTTTCCTTTTAATTTACTTTAACGGGATAATTAAAAAATTGTTAACATCTTATGCCAAAAAAAAAACAATTTCTTCGTGCAACTTTTTTTTTGCAAAAAAGGGGGAAAAATTGTTTATTGTTTGTTGTTTAGAATAACTTCCAGGGACTTCGGAGATTTTGCTCACAATAATTAGCAAAGTTGTAGCTAAGATAAAACTGGACAACTTTAATACAATTTCAACGTGTCTAGGCACACCAATAGCTCATATAGACAGACCACTTTTTACCTTAAAATTTTAATTTTTCGACGCTACATTTTTTTTTCCAAATCGTATAATCAAGTACACACATATCTACTGACCTTCAGTAACAAAAAATTGTGCAAAAACCCCAATTTTATTTTTGTACTTTTTTAAATAGAAGAATGAATATTTTGTTTTCACTTAACTTACAAGGACTAATAACTTTTCACTACCAATACTTGGCAAAGCAAAAATAAAACCTTAAATACTAAAATCGGAAAGACAAGAAATGCAACAATATCAAAGAAAGGAAAAAATGCTATAAAAGAAAAAAGCTAACGCTTTTAAGTTGCTAAGTGGTCTTAATGAGGTACATAAGTAGCGCCCCTAGATACGATCTGTTATGTGTTCACAGAATTTTTCCAGCTTTACCGTAGATACAATTTTCCTAAATATTGTTAGCAAAAAATTAGAAGTCCCTGCAAGTTATTCTAAAAAAGTGAAAAAATTTTCGTTAATTTTTGCAAAAAAAAGTGTAGAAATTATTTTTTTGGCATAAGATGCTAAAATTTGTTTAGTAGAGGGTTTTACTACCCTGTGGTAGTACTATCAAACCTATGTATGACCCCGGCTCATGTCATAAAACAAAAATTTATTTCATTAGAAATTTTTTATTATTATTTTTTAAATAAATAAAATTAGTATTCAATTTGACATAAATCTCTCTTTTTTAAGCTTTTTCTAGTCATATGAACAACAGAATACAATAATAATTTTATTTTGAAATACATAATAAGAAACTTGACAAAATTGTATTAGAAAAAAAGTTGTCACAATTGATTAGAATACAGGTATTATTATAAAACTATAATTAGGTGTGTTTTTTTACTTTTGCAGTAAAATGCAGTAAATGAGTAGTTATTGCAAAAATTTTAAAATTTACTCTCAAAAAGAGCTGTTACTGAAAAAAGTACGCGAACGGAAAAATAGTAAAAATTAGTAAGATTGTAGAAACAGCTGATTCCAGCTCCATATAGTGTTGAAACATTTATAAGCTTTTGACTATTCAACTCTTTTTTCTTATTGGTATTTTTTCTCGTGGTAGTGTTGTATTTTATTTCATATAATATTTGTAATTAATTTATTTTTTATCTCCTTGTTTTGTTGTTGGTTAAATTAATAAAAATTGCTTGACTAAGCAAGTGCAATACTAAGTAACCAGATACTTTACAGTTTTACAACTCTGAGTAATTAGAATAATTTGCAAAACAAAAGGATTAATAAAATAAACAGTAAAATATGTATATTAACATTTATTATTGTTATGCTTTACAAATTAATTATTTTTTAATGACTTTAACAATTTTTATTTAAACTTTTCACAAATTTTTCACTCTTCAATTGCTTACTTTTCATTTGTTTACATTTTGAATCATATGTTTTTATCTTACTAAACTTTACTACTACAAATTTCTCCAGTAAAAATTTGCAAAACATTCAGTCGAGAACTGTTACTTTCCTCTCTCAATGGTTGTTCTCATTTACTGCATTTTGGGTACGCGAACGCAATTTAGCAAAATGCAGTAAAGTTCAGTAAAAATTTGTAAGAACTTTTGAGTACGCCAACGCAATTATTGTTGTAAATCTGATTTGTGTAGGGTTTGTATTAGGGATGCCAACGGGAAATCCCGAATCACGAAATCCTGGGATTTTCGGGATTTTTCAAATCCCGATTCCCGGGGTTTATAAAATTCAATCCCGGGTTTCTTTTTCGGTATTTCTTAGCAATTTTTATATAAAAAACCATTTACAAATTAAAATATTCGTTGATTTTATAATATTTTTTATAATCATAAATAATTAATAATCAGGCTCAAGTTTAGTAATTTCAATTCTTTATTGAATGAAATACATCATGGGCACGTGACAAAATATGTTCACTTGGCAATCACTGTTCACTTGGCTATCACAGTTTCAGAATGCTGGAATAACCAAAATAAAACGGTAGAATGCAACAACAAAGTAACATAAGACCATTACAATAATACTTCCATGCATGTACCGATGGTACATCGAATAAGTAAAAATAATTAATGTGATGATCTTAAAAGATAGGCAAGAATAGTTAAACATACTTAGGTAGAGTAATATAATTTCGTGCTAACCTAAATAGAAAAATGAAAAAATGGAAAAACAGAAAATTAATAGTGATACTTTTAAATGTGTTTACCAAACGTAAATCATTTGTATACACAACAATCGTTTCTCATATTCCGTTTGATTGTAAATTTAAGTTAAATAGCTGATGTTAATAAGAATCTCTACCCAAGTAGATAGACTAGGGTGCTGATGAAGTGCGTGGCTGCACAGAAAAGTATCGGTATTTCCCCCAGCTTAAAGTTTAAGTTTAATTTTTCTTCTCTTTTTTAGAAACTCACATTAATTAATAAAAATATTTCATTCAATAAAGAATTGAAATTACTGAACTTGAGCCTGACTATGAATTATTTCTGATTCAAATTTACTACAGTTCGATTAAAGAATCTAAAAGTTTCTCACATTTTTATAATATTTAAAATTCCTATACAATTTTATACATGCAGTTTTAACAATTTAATGACAATTCGTGACATATTTCTTATAAATTAACAACAATACATTAATTTTTTTTAAGAACAAACACAACTCGCAAAGCGTTTAGCTTGTCTGCAGAAAACACCCAGAGTCTATGGTGGGAATCGAACCCACGACCTCTAGACTGAGAGAATAGCATCGCTATTACTCAGCCACAGGGGCACTCTAAATAATGAATAATAATAAAAATAATAATAATAATAAATTAACTACTTTCTCACGGTTATTTTCATCAAAGATGCTACAATATACAACTAAAAATTATTTTGAATACAAAAAGAAGCATATGAGCATTGGAAATAACATTTGGAGAATTCATAAGTTTGACAAATTTATTCCGTCTTATTCTATATTATAAGAGCAATTATGAATAAAATTCGAGGAGAAATTTTTCCTGGCGAATAACTTTAAACAGTAGCACATAATATGGAAAACAAAATAATGTATTTGGAAAAAGGGAGACATTTCTTGCGGAAATTTATTCATAAGTGCATAATCGCAGATTGTTAATCTGTATGTCGACTCCTCAATGCTGTAAAAAAATTAACATTTATCTACTTTTCGGTAACAATTGAGTACTATTGAGAGCTTCTTACAATTGAAGTTGAACACAATACAAAGCAAGTGCAAACTTTTTGATGTGGGGTTGACGTAAACGTAAGAAATTTTTACCGAATAATGCGTTTCGTTTTGTAAAAGTCCATAGATACGTTTGTTCGTTTTGGTTAAGATTTTGAAAAAATTTACATGTATAGAAAACAAAAATAAATATTCATATTTAGTTAATTTCCATGTTTAGTTAAGTACACTATCATACATATGCAATTTTCCGCCATTTAAAATAATTTTTATGTTTAATTATTTTGCATTTGTAAAGAAATAATACCGCCAAATTCCTCTCTCTCTCTCTCTTTCTTATTAAAGAAATCAAGCAGATACTGCGGTTTTCTTATCAGCTACTCTATAAAATTTATCTCTGATCTAATAGAAATGATCATTTTATGAAAATTTTCATAAGCTTTTGGAAATCGGCCAGACTTGGCAGAAAATCTGTCACATATATCAAATTTTTTATCTACACTATCATACTTTTTGAGCACACGCGATTTTTTTAACATATCAAACGACTGTGTATGATAGTGTATCACAGCCTTTATGGTTTTCAGTATAAGTTCTCTAACATCAAAAATATATGAGAAAAATTCTTTTGATTTTTATTTCATACTCGTATTACAAAATTGTTAACTTTAAAGACAATTGTGTAATGATATATTATCAACATAAAACCTTTTAAAATGCATAACATTTGTTTTTAAAGTAATATTTATTTAAAAAAAAAAAATTGATTTTACCAAAAAAAATTAGATCCCGAAATCTTGAAAATTCCGGAATCCCGAAAAAATCCCGAATCCCGAATTAAAAATCCTGAATGAAATCCTGAATCCTGAGATTTCCAAAAATCCGATTGGCATCCCTAGTTTGTATAGTTCAAAATACACGTGAGTAATCATTTAAATAGGACCGACCATCTGAGCAATGCGTATAAAAACTTTGTATCAGCTGCTAACAGCAAATATTCATAATTAAAATGCATACTTCACGAATCATCCAACATTAAAATAACTTAAAGTTTTCCTAAGTTCAGCTCACATCGTAATACGTTAACATGCACATATTTAACATTATTTGCTAAACTTGTCCTTTCTGTTCCTGCAGTTACATTATTTAACTTAAAGAATTACAAAAAGAAATAAAGTATAAATAATTCAAAACAAACTCAGAAAATACTTTAAATATTTGTATCAGTGTGTTTAGTATTTTACGGAAATTTATACGAAAAAAATTCATATTATTAAATGAGTTAGAAAAAAGGTAAAACTATTAAATGAAATTTTTACAAAATTTACAAAGTTATAGACAAAAAAATAAATCAAGAATTAAAGTTCTTAATTAGGACAAATAATAATTTAACTAGATTTTAATTAAATGAGATTTATAAAAGAGAAAGCCTAAGTTAAACTTAATTTGTAAAGAAAACAACAAAGCAGAAATTTATTTTAGAATCATGTTTTATTTCAAATAAAATATAAAAAAGTCTTATTTTTCAGAAAAATATTGCAGTACTAAAGTAATGGCTGGCGAACTACAATTATAAGGGCCTATTTTTTACAGTGTAAATCTCAAGGACACATCATTCCAATTTTCTTATACTTACTTAATAAGAGTTCAAAATAAATTTCTGCTAAAAAAAAGATTATATATTAAAAAACAATTATAACAAATCAAAACCTTTATTTAAATAAGTAAGAAATATTTAATCTTGTGCAAAATTCATATTAAAACGACCATTAATCCAAATATTTATTTATAACTTAAGATTGAGAGGAAATTGTATCGTCTCTAATATAACTGTTAGTTAAACTTAGTTTAGTTTTATTAGTTGATAAGACTGTATAAACAATAAAGTATAACTAATATATAATTTATAAAAATAGTATTATCCTGTATTGTAATTCAACAATAATAATTTAAAATATCAGAAAAGCCATTAAACAGAAACTTAATTGTAACACAAAAAAAAGTTGCAAATAAAATTAAAAATGGGAACTATTATTTGTATAAAAAATTTGGCGCTTTTAAGTAAATTCATAACATTTCTTTGCAGAACTTCGTTTCATATTACGAGTAGCAATAGCATTTTACAAACTTTTAATTTCTTCCTTCTATATACATATCGGCGCTTGAAAGCGCCTTCAAACAGTTCATCTAGAATACATAAAAATATTTTTGCCTGCTTTTGGCTTAACCTTTTCTGACTCAGAATTGTGAATTTTTTTTATTTAAAAGATTTTAAGAACTCATAGCATAAGTAAAAAATTTCTTTCAGTATTTTTTTTTTTTACTTTTACTTTTTGTGGTGAAAAGCGTAAAAGGGAAATGTGAAGAATATCAAATTTGTTGGCGATAAGAGCTTAAAATTAATAACAAAAAATTTCACTAACAATATTTTGCATATAAAAAAAAAACAATTGAGTTAGAGATTCACAAAATTTAATAAAATTTAAAACGCCGATAATTTAAATTTTTTAAAAATTTCACTACAGCAACATTGACTCAACAAAAGTGTATGTACGTTAGAGTAATTACAAAAAAAAATATGAAAACACTTACAATCGAGGAAGTTTTTTGTGTAATTTAAGAATACTAATTACATTTTTGAGTTTTTTCTTAATTCCCTTTTTCAGAGTCTGAACACAATGTAACGATTATTTATTGCGGTGCGGTTTTCCATACGATTTTGAAGTAAAAATCCGCAGTGGGGGACGGAATAAAATTAAAATCTATTTTATTTTCATTGCGGACTTTCTTATTCTCTTAATTTTTGATACTCTTTCTCTTGCTGACGTTGGCCGTAGTTTTTGAATAATTGGCTGTGTTCACAACATTATTTTAAAAAAACATAATTTTGAAGTTCAAACATTTTTGTCATAAATTATAAAAGTTTAAAAAATATATCAAATATATCTGCGAATGTATAAAATGTTAATAATTTTTTTGTTTTTAGTTATAAAAGTGTAAGCACAAAAAAATTAACAAAAATTTAAACAAATAATGACAAGTATTCCCGTCGCCGTCTTCCGTTGTATTATGTTTATTTTTCTCTCCCGCAAAGAGAAATCGCACCGCACCTCAAACATTGTGTTTAGACTCTCAGTTGGAAATTTACACCCAGCAAAAAGTTATACATTACCAACTAAACTACTTGCCATATAATGACTTACTTTTCTGATTACAAATCACGTTACCTAAAATTTAAACAAATTATGTACAAATGAGGAGAACGATTTTTTTAAATTAGGTATAAAACCCGAACAAGTTGCAAAGTAAAAAAACTAAGTACTTCTGAAAAATCAATTATTATAGTCTCACGCCTTGTTAAAACCATTAACTTGGTAATCCAGTAGGGGAGTGCTTCCACCAAAAATGCTTAGTTCCAAACCTGATTACCTTTTTTGAAATTTTTTGCTAGTATTAAGTAATAAGTAAAAACTTAAAGTTAAAAGTTAATTTTCCTATGAACTTTATTTTCATTTTTTTGCGTTCGCACGTTCAGCATTTTGGTTAGATGTGGGAATGCCAATTAACTACTCCTCGACCGACCAGTGTGTCTTCAAACACTTAACTGTTTACTTGCATTTTGTCTTTGAAGAAGTAAGAGTTAACAGTTCATAGAACGACGATTCGTTGTAGTGTTGCGACTGGAACCAAGCATTTTCCTATTCAAAGCTCTAACGAGGATGCGGCGCCACTCTGGCTACAGAATAATGCTATAACAGTATATATTGCACTCGAGTTCCATCTTACCTGGTGTAAGTTTGGGAGTTTCTTCCAGCTTGTTCGGGGTCATCGTGAAGTTGTTTTGTAATGACGATATACATATATGCCTGATATAGTTCACATAAGAACTCAGTCAGTGCTCAGTCTGTGTTAACATCATCTTTCGCAACTTGGTGGTAATGGGCCTAAAGAGAGACATAGTTTTCTCTTAATTTGTCATTAAAAGAATAGTTGGGTTCTGGTTTGTTTCTTAACTCTTGAAAAAGGAAATTTATAATGTGTTTTAGAAGGAGCTCGAGTACATGGTGCTGACAGCCAATGTATTGTGTCTTCAGAAAGCCCTTGCTAAAGACAACACCCTGTATCAGCTTTACAATCCCGCGCAAACGATTACTATTTTTTTTTGTCTTAATAAAGAGAAGTAACCTTCAGGCAATGAATACTTACTATTATTACCAGGTGTTACCTTCTTTAAGAAAGTTATAGTGATAGAGAAGACAAGTGTTGAAGGAACAGGAAGGGAGAAGCTTCATTATTTTAAAACTCTGCTTTTTGCATGTTTTTAATAATGAAGTGTTGCACCGCCTCTGGTTTTAAATTTTTTTAAGCTAATTGCTATTTTATATTTTTTTTACTTCGTCAATGATTCTGCTACAAACCGGAGGAGGGCGCTCTGATGTAACATTGCGATTAATAACTGCTGAAGTCAAAAACGTTCAAGTAACCAGAGACTATGCCTTCATTACTTGAACTTTCCTACAATACTAATATATAGGGACACTAATGCACATCATGTTATTTCATGACTGTTGGATACAGGGATTGCACCCAGGACCTTCGGTTTTGTAATCAACATGCTAACTACTTCAGCCAACGGCACCCTCACCTCACTTACTGCTGTCGTGTCGCATATTATCATGCGAATATTTCCCTAAACATCGTATTTATTAATGAGCTGATGTAGTTCCTTGTACGAGTAAATGGCTGTGGCAAAACAACTCTCACATTTCAGTATACCCAATTTGATTTAGGTTGTGGTATTTTTAAGCAGAACTACTTAATAATCTTCCCGTTGGACTCTTTTACCCTCAAACTGAAGACAATAGGGATCTTTGTTTGAAGTTTTCCAAAAGTTTTGGCTTTCATATGCTGTCCTTCTGACCTTACTCGTTTCCAAACACCCGCCTGACTTGAAACCGGCACATAATGATCCCGTTTAGCAATGGTTGCAAGAACGTTATGTGATTTATGAGTAGAAATGTTGGTTTCCAGTACCAGTAAACTCGCTGTTGTGGTGCTTGTTCTTTTGTATTTCGGTTTGCATTGAAAAGAATATGATGTGGAAGAAGAGCTTGAAAACTTGGCTTAAGATTCAAAAACAATATCATTCGTGGGTTGCGTTTGAGAGGTACAGATTTAAGCTTCTGATATTGATAGTCGGATTCATTTTCTAGAGTGGATTGATTCCAAAGGGCGTCATTAGACCGTTCAGTATTCAACCTTGCTTACCTCCACTCTCAACTTTATCTTCCTTAACTTCTTCCTTTATCTTCTTTATCTTCCGAGTCTTTCCATTCTCCATTCACTTTGGTGACAACAAATAACTGAGAAATTCTTGCAGTGAATTTGTCAGACGGTTTCTTTTTGTTTTTCTCATTAAACTCAATCCGCCGTCGATTGCATTGGATAAATGTGGAAAGTCTAGAGATTCTCGCTGTTGAACAGAAAAAAATTAAGTTTCCAAAAATTTGGTGGTTTTTCGGCATCCGGTGAGATCTGTGAGCTTTTTAACACATGGAATGCTTGGATCCTTTTTTTTGTTAGGAAGAAGAAGGTAGTTCCTTCGGCCAAATAGACCTGTTTGCCTTAACACTATTGCTGGATTTTCAAGAAGATATTTTATGGTGGTTTAGAAGTTAGTGAAGGGCTTCTTAGTAAAACTTGCAGTGAAGAGACTTAAAAAAATTAAAATTTAAAAAAATTTGGGAGCTTTTTTTATATCTTTTTTTAATTTGGTATTACTTAAGTCATATGAAGGCAATTATTTCTCGAATTTATGTGGGTGGTTTCATTTTTTTAATGTAAAATAATAAAAATAGAAATAACCTTAGTGTAGGGTTATTTTAAATCTGTTCTGCTGTAGCAGATAAATTTTTTTTATTAAAAATGAATTAATTCCTTTACAGTTTAAAACAAGATAATGTACCAGAGGTATTGAATTAAAATGAAATTAATAATTATATTTATTTAATAGCTTTTAAAGATTTTTAATGATTTGTAACATATTTGTAAGAAGGGGTGATAAAGGGTTAAAACAAATATTGGTTTGAATCAATATTTCATTATTATCTTGTCCGTGACTTTAAAAGATTTCCCTTAATTTTTCTATCCACTGGGTTGTTTATAACTCTTTTTTGCTTCCTTCCAATTTATATTTAAATTATAGAAAAAAAAAGTTATTATTTAAAAGTTACAAAATTTGCTGATATAAAATAGCAAAAATCGTATTAATTACTATAGAAAACCATAACTAACCATAACAAACAAAACAAATATTATTTAAAATGATTATATTAAACAGCTTATTAACTTAACAAACTGTATTTACATAAAAAAATACAATAATACTAATTTAAATTTTTAAATGAAAAAAGCGAACTTAAAAATATAAACAAAACTAAAATAAATATTTATAATGAAATTAATAAGAGAAAAACGGAATTTGAATCTATAAAAACGTTTTTTAAAACTATAATCAAACTCTGTATACTGTAATTGATTTATTTAATTGAGTTTCAATTACAAATTATTTCCAGTTTCTGAAAACTAATAATAATAATAAAAAAAGTTAAAAATGCAACAAGAAAGTATTAATAAATGTAATAAACTATATAAACAATTGAAATAAATTTGTGTGAATTAATTTAATATTTACGGCCGTAGTAATAAAAAACAAAGGTAAGTTTGGCTAAAAAACTTTATTTTTATTTTATTTTAATAAAATAAAATAAATAAATAAGTTATTAAATTCTTTCTTACTTTTCTGCGGAGTTGCATTTCAGAACTCATGATATATGCAGTGTTGCCAATCTCGAATTTTCCGAACGCACTACGTATCAGCTGCAGCCCAGAGATGAATTTACGAATGTTCCAAAGTGAATTTATTTATTGGGTAGATTTTGAACATAAAATTTTCACAATACTGTTGAAGCACGAGGGCTACTATTTACATTTCGGAAATAGCAAATACTAATAAACATTGTTAAATGAAAATGGGTTTATTGTTTTTCGAAATATTTCCCTTGATGATGAATACACTTTTGCATTCGTTCAAACTATTTGTCATAGCAGTTTTTCCGTTCCTCTGGAGACACCTACAAAACAAGGTTTTTTTAACGATTTAACTGCTTCTTCGGCACTGGTAAATCGTTGACCACGCAGTTTACCTTTGATATTGAGGAATAATAAGAAGTCATTAAGTAACAAGTCAGCACTGTATGGAGGATGAGTCATCAGTTTAATGTTTTGACTGCTAAAAAATTTACTTGTTTGACAAGATGTGTGAGAGCTAACATTGCCATGATAAAGAATTATTCGTCTTAGAGGGTTAGTTTTGCAAATTGCTGCGAAGAATTTAGACAACTAAATTTTCGTTTACCACTCAAAATTGATAGTTCTACATCTATAAAGTGGAACAGTGGGTACATGACTTATTCGGCCGAAGAAATAGGCGACCATTTGCCGAAGCTTTGCTTCTTTCACGAACAACTTTATTTGTATTTAGCTCGTCTTGGGACACTCACACGGTTGATTGATGTTCTGTTTCCGGCTCATAAGCATATATCTATAATTCCTAAAGTGTCACGATTTTAAACACTTTTAAACACACATTTTCACTTGAATGGACCACTTCCCTCGAGCCTTTTTTTGAACGATTGATAAATTATAGGGTATCCAACGAGATAAAATTTTTCTTATAAGCGTTCATCCAAAGTCAAATGTATTGAAATGCAAATAATGTGCAAGGATGCCTTTATTTCACCAAATGTCACAAGACGATCTTGCATTATCAGTTCACGCACTGTATCAATATTTTGGGGCACAACAACTGATTTTGGATGTCCTTCACAGAGTTCGTCGACGACGGAACTGCGATCACGATTCAATTGATTATACCAGCGTTACTGTGAACTATGATGATACTTTATCGCCATACAAGGAATTGAGTTCATCGACACATTCTTGTTGAGGCAATCCTCGCCAAAAGTTGAGGAAAATAATCGAACGAAAACCTTCTCATGAAATTAAAATTTTTTGAGAAATTTTTAGATTATTTCATTGAACTGTAGTGAATTTTAATCAGAAATAATTCATAGTCAGGCTTAAGTTCAGTAATTTCAATTCTTATTGAATGAAATATTTTTATTAATTAATGTGAGTTTCTAAAGAAGAGAAAAAAATGTGTTTACCAAAGGTAAATCAATTGTATACACAACAATCGTTTCTCATATTCCGTTTCATTGTAAATTTAAGTTAAATAGCTGATGTTAATAAGAATCTCTACCCAAGTAGATAGCCTAGGGTGCTGATGAAGTGCGTGGCTGCACAGAAAAGCATCGGTATTTCCCCCAGCTTAAAGTTTAAATTTAATTTTTCTTCTCTTCTTTAGAAACGTACATTAATTAATAAAAATATTTCATTCAATAAGAAGTGAAATTACTGAACTTAAGCCTGACTATGAATTATTTCTGATTAAAATTTAATTTTTTTTGTCAAATTGATTTTCTGAACTCACTGTAAGCAAAACAAACAGCACTTGTGCATCAAAACGTTGTGCTTAATTTTCTGCTAAGAATGTCAAACTTTACTGTGGTGTTGCCAGATTTTAGCTGTTAACATAAATGTTGCCAGTTAGCCAGATAGAAACAGTAGCCCGAAGTACACCCGATGAATCGGCTCCTAGCCTCATAAAACATTTAGTTTGCAAATTAATTTGTATAAATCAGGTAATTAGGTCGAGAGATATCGTTCAAGAAACATGTTTAATAAATCTTTTTTTTATTCAAAAATGTTCGTCAAATCGGCTTTAGATATTCCCTTATTGAAAAAAAAATTATATTGAATTAAATGGCGCACATTTGATCAAAATATGTAAAATGGTACAAAGGATATCGTCGCGACGCGTCGCCGAAATTTTTTAAAAGAAGTGTTTGTAAATTTCTTGTCAAATCGATTTTCGATACCGATTTCTATTATTATCATTATTATTATTTATTTTTTATTAAAAATCGGCAGGAAGTTTCACGGATGGCCTACAAGTTCAACCAATTCTCATTATATTTATCTTTGCATACACAAGCAATATGATTTTGCTTTTTTTTTGCCTTCATGGATGTTTTTTTGTGGGTATGTGTGAGTTTGCACATGCAAGTATAAAATAACGCAGTAAATTTTCTTCTCCTTACAACCCACTTGACCAGAGATTTGATATAAACGAATGCTCACTAAAGCGAAGATATTTCGAAACTAAATTGTAACATATATGTTCGCAAATATATAAAAATTTGAATGTTTGCTAAGGCTTCAAACTTCGAACTTGTCTCGATAGTTTTTCGAACATGTGACAGCAGCCGATTAGATGTGTGCCAGCCTGTTAGTCTAGAGGTACCCAGTTCAAGCCATGACAGCACTGTTAAAGTTAAAAAATAAATTTAAAAATTATAATAAGAATACATACTTGTATACATATGTGCAATAATTGAACAGAAAACATTTGACACAATAGCCTAGTGGCTGTATGCTAGTCTGTTAGAAAGGAGATACAAAGTTCAAATCCTGCAGCGTAAGTTCTTGACTTATTAAAAAAAATAAATAAAATAAGTAAGTTAAAATAAATAAACTACAAAATAAAATTACTAAGTTAACTTTTTTTGCTGCCTTTTTGCGATATAGAAATTAGTTCGATATTCTCTTGCTTTTGATATTGCTAGCGAAACTTCGAGATCGAATTTTTTTTTGGGACAAAACTTAGCGGCCAAAACTTGAGTGCCACTGTCGATAGTTTCACACGATAAATGCTTGAGATATATTTGAAATCGATATCAATAACGAGAGTCTTGATCAACTGGGAACGTAAATTTTGTTTGTGTGTGTGTTAAAGTAATTTTGGAAAACAAACAAACTGTTACCCACGTTGTAACGCAGCAGCGTGAATTATATTTTTTGTTGAACGGAAACGGATGTATATTTTATTCCCATTTATTTTTATTTTGCTGGAACAACTGGCAGTTGTTCTAGAAATAAAATTTGTTATTTTTATGTACGGATGACATCATATTTGGTTATTAAATAATAAATATTCGCTTATAAAATATAAATTATATACATGTACACAGATAGATCAAAGCATCATGGTAAGGTATTTTTATTTACTTACAATCCTTTTTTTGTGATTCTTTTACGGGTCAACTGTATGAGTTTGACTTCCACAGACCTTATTTAATATGAAGGTGCTCTCAAAACTAATCGACTTAACAAATAAAGCACAATAAATTCGGACATTCCACCAAAAAATTATAAAAAGGTATGTACATATATGTAGATTTGTCATACCGTGTGTAATTTCCACAATATTAATAAGCGACCCATAAAGTATTTATATTCTGGATCCTCATGCATAGGGAGGACAAACAAGCGATGTCCGTCTGTCTGTATGTGAAATCGGTTCATCGAAGCTACCAGAAAAGCTAGAGCCTTCGGTCTTAAACTGGTGTATCAGAAATGGTCCGAAAAAGATTGAAAACCCGCAAAATCGAGTAAACGGTTTCACAGCGTTATTTTGCCATACAAAAGTAACTACCGAAAACCAATATTTTTTTATTGAATAAACTTACTTTATATTTTAGTAGGAATAAAATTGGTATTTTAAATAAATAAAACAACTAAAAAAATCAATGAGACGTTTCCAGGGTTAGGAAACTTTAACTTTTATGTTATATAAAAGTAACTTACTAAAATTTTTTTCCATTCTCTCTATAAATTAAAAATATCTTATATAGTTTAAAAAAAAGGATTGATGTAAGAAATCAGAAAAATCAAAAAAAAATTATTCAGGTTTGGAAAATTTACACTTGTGATATATAAAAGTAAGTAGATCTAATTACTTTTTTTCTTTTTCTTTATAAATTATATACATATATTTTACGTTTTAGAAAGAAAAGTTTGGTGTAGAAAATTATAAAAATAAAGATAAATAACTTTTATTTTTCTGATATTAAATAAAATAAAATAAAATAATTGGTTTTAATTTACTTTTTTCTTTGTTCACTTAACATACTTTATAATTTTTTAAGAACTACTTGATTTGTATAAGGAATCAGAAAAATCTAATAGGATGATTCCAGGGTTAGTAAATTAAATTCTTTTACATAAAAGTAAGCAGGTCAAATTATTTTTTTCTTTTTGCTTTCAAATTATTTATACTTTATTATTTAGAAAGAAATAGTTGGCATAAAAATTATAAAAATAAAAAAACATATCTCCAGACCTGGAAAACTTAAACTTTTTCTGGTATATAAAACTAATTAAATAAAACTAAGTATTTCCTTGGTAATTAAATATATTGCATATTAATCAAAAAACATTCATAGTCAGGCTCAAGTTCAGTAAATTCAATTCTTATTGAATGAAATATTTTTATTAATTAATGTGAGTTTCTAAAGAAGAGAAGAAAAATTAAACTTAGACTTTAAGCTGTAGGAAATACCGATACTTTTCTGTGCAGCCACGCACTTCAACAGCACCCTAAGTCTATCTACTTGGGTAGAGATTTTTATTAACATCAGCTATTTAACTTAAATTTACAATGAAACGGAATATGAGAAACGATTGTTGTGTATACAATTGATTTACCTTTGGTAAACACAGTTATAAGTATCACTATTAATTTTCTGTTTTTTCCATTTTTTTAATTTTTCTATTTAGGTTAGCACGAAATTATATTACTCTACCTCAGTATGTTTAACTATTCTTACTTATCTTTTTACGATCATCACATTAATTATTTTTACTTATGCGATGTACCATCGGTACATGCATGTAAGTATTATTGTAGTGGTCTTATATTACTTGTTGTTCCATTCTACAGTTTTATTTTAGTTATTCCAGCCTTCTGAAACTGTGATAACCAAGTTAATAGTGATTGCCAAGTGAACATATTTTGTCATGTGCCCATGATGTATTAAGTGAGAAAGTTTTAGATTCTTTAATTGAACTGTAGTGAATTTTAATCAGAAATAAGGTGAAAAAAGGAACCCTATTGTTTTCGCTACGCTGTCCGTCTGTCCGTCTGTCCGTCACACGGTATTTTCTCAGGAATCGTAAGAGCTACGGACCTGAAATTTGGACAGAGTATGTAGAACCTTGGCCACTACAACAACAAATACATGAGAATTAGAAATTAAGGGTGCTCCAAAACGAGCGACGAAAAATGTTAAAATCTCATGTAATATACATACAATTGTACGACCATGTGTATATTGACACTTGAAATGTGTAAAATTAGTGTATTTTTATATAGACTACAACAATAAACATTAAAATATTAAAAAATTTAAATTAAAGGGTGGTCCATCAGTTAATGCAATTTTGACTATGTAATTTTGGCAAATTGCTATATCTTGGGAGACCGTAAGATGTAAACTCTTGAAATTTTCAAAAACGGTAAAACTAAGAAATCCGAAAATTATAAAATCGCTAAACCGAAAAAAATCGCCAAAACCTGAAAAAACGCCAAAAATTAAAAAAAAATCGCCAAATCGAAAAAATCGACAAAATTAAAAAAAAATTATAGCACTAAAATAAATCGCCAAATTCGAAAAAATCGTTTAAATGAAAAAAAGTCGCCAATATCATAAAAAAAACGCCAAAAACCGAAAAAAATCTCCAAAACCGAAAAATGCGCCAAAACCAAAATAATTGCGTATGTGAAAAAAAAAATCGCCAAAATGAAAAAAAAATAGCCAAAATTAAAAAAAAATTGCCAAATTAAAATAAATCGCCAAAATTTAAAATAAACGCCAAAAACCGAAAAAAATCCTCAAACCGAAAAAAAGTGCCAAAACTAAAAAAATCGTCAAAACCAAAAAAAAAAATTACTTATATGAAAAAAAAACGCCAAAATTAAAAAAAAATCGCCAAAATAAAAAAGTCGCCAAAATAAAAAAAAACGCCAAAACAATAAAAATCGCCAAAATTAAAAAAACTTCAAAACAAAACAAAAACAAATCGCCAAAAAAATGCCAAAACAATAGTTTATATTGTTCGTATTGAATTACATAACTCGTACCCGTACGGAACCCTTCGTACGCGGGTCGCGGGTCAAAGTCGCACTTCACTGAATTTTTAAAATTTTTATGAAAAAATTTAATGAACTATAAATCGTCCATTTCATATGCAAAAAACTAAAAACACTATACATCGTCTATTTTTCATGCAAAAAAATTAAATGGGCTATACATACAGAATATAATGGGCTATACATGGTTAATTTTTTAAATTTTTATGAAAAATATTAATGGGCTATAAATTGTCCATTTCGTATACAAAAACTTAAATGGACTATATACGTCATCTATATTTCGTGCAAAGAATTTAATGAAATATACATCATCCATTTTTTATGAAAAAAAATTAAATGGACTATACATCGTCAATTTTTCAAGTTTTTATGAAAAAATTTAATGAACTATAAATCGTCCATTTCATATGCAAAAAACTAAAAACACAATACATCGTCTATTTTTCATGCAAAAAAAATTAAATGGGCTATAGATACAAAATATAATGGGCTATACATGGTTAATTTTTAAAATTTTTATGAAAAACATTAATGGGCTATAAATTGTCCATTTCGTATACAAAAACTTAAATGGACTATATACGTCGTCTATATTTCGTGCAAAGAATTTAATGAAATATACATCATCCATTTTTTATGAAAAAAATGTAATGGACTATACATCGTCAATTTTTCAAGTTTTTATGAAAAAATTTAATGAACTATAAATCGTCCATTTCATATGCAAAAAACTAAAAACACTATACATCGTCTATTTTTCACGCAAAAAAATTAAATGGGCTATAGATACAAAATATAATGGGCTATACATGGTTAATTTTTAAAATTTTTATGAAAACCATTAATGGGCTATAAATTGTCCATTTCGTATACAAAAACTTATATGGACTATATACGTCGTCTATATTTCGTGCAAAGAATTTAATGAAATATACATCATCCATTTTTTATGAAAAAAATTTAATGGACTATGCATCGTCAATTTTTCAAGTTTTTATGAAAAAATTTAATGAACTATAAATCGTCCATTTCATACGCAAAAAACTAAAAACACTATACATCGTCTATTTTTCATGCAAAAAAATTAAATGGGCTATAGATACAAAATATAATGGGCTATACATGGTTCATTTTTTAAATTTTTATGAAAAACATTAATGGGCTATAAATTGTCCATTTCGTATACAAAAACTTATATGGACTATATACGTCGTCTATATTTCGTGCAAAGAATTTAATGAAATATACATCATCCATTTTTTATGCAAAAAAATTTTTTATGAAAAAAATTTAATGGACTATACATCGTCAATTTTTCAAATTTTTATGAAAAAATTTAATGAACTATAAATCGTCCATTTCATACGCAAAAAACTAAAAACACTATACATCGTCTATTTGTCATGCAAAAAATATAAATTGCCAATACATACAAAATATAATGGGCTATAAATGGTTAATTTTTTAAATTTTTATGAAAAACATTAATGGGCTATAAATTTTCCATTTCGTATACAAAAACTTAAATGGACTATATACGTCGTCTATATTTCGTGCAAAGAATTTAATGAAATATACATCATCCATTTTTTATGCAAAAAAATTTTTTATGAAAAAAATTAAATGGACTATAAACTATAAATCGTCCATTTCATATGCAAAAAACTAAAAACACTATACATCGTTTATTTTTCATGCAAAAAAATTAAATGGGCTATAGATACAAAATATAATGGGCTATACATGGTTAATTTTTTAAATTTTTATGAAAAACATTAATGGGGTATAAATTGTCCATTTCGTATACAAAAACTTAAATGGACTATATACGTCGTCTATATTTCGTGCAAAGAATTTAATGAAATATACATCATTCATTTTTTATGCAAAAAAATTTTTTATGAAAAAAATTAAATTAAATTTTTCAAATTTTTATGAAAAAATTTAATGAACTATAAATCGTCCATTTCATACGCAAAAAACTAAAAACACTATACATCGTCTATTTTTCATGCAAAAAAATTAAATGGGCTATACATACAAAATATAATGGGCTATACATGGTTAATTTTTAAAATTTTTATGAAAAACATTAATGGGCTACAAATTGTCCATTTCGTATACAAAAACTTAAATGGGCTATATACGTCGACTATATTTCGTGCAAAGAATTTAATGAAATATACATCATCCATTTTTTATAAAAAAAATTTTTTATGAAAAAAATTTAATGGACTATATATACATCGTAAATTTTTTAAATTTGTATGAAACAATTTAATGAACTATAAATCGTCCATTTCATATGCAAAAAACTAAAAACACTATACATCGTCTATTTTTCACGCAAAAAAATTAAATGGGCTATAGATACAAAATATAATGGGCTATACATGGTTAATTTTTAAAATTTTTATGAAAAACATTAATGGGCTATAAATTGTCCATTTCGTACACAAAAACTTAAATGGACTATATACGTCGTCTATATTTCGTGCAAAGAATTTAATGAAATATACATCATCCATTTTTTATGAAAAAAATTTAATGGACTATACATCGTCAATTTTTCAAGTTTTTATGAAAAAATTTAATGAACTATAAATCGTCCATTTCATACGCAAAAAACTAAAAACACTATACATCGTCTATTTTTCATGCAAAAAAATTAAATGGGCTATAGATACAAAATATAATGGGCTATACATGGTTAATTTTTAAAATTTTTATGAAAAACATTAATGGGCTATAAATTGTCCATTTCGTATACAAAAACTTAAATGGACTATATACGTCGTCTATATTTCGTGCAAAGAATTTAATGAAATAAACATCATCCATTTTTTATAAAAAAAAATTTTTTATGAAAAAAATTTAATGGACTATATATACATCGTAAATTTTTCAAATTTGTATGAAACAATTTAATGAACTATAAATCGTCCATTTCATATGCAAAAAACTAAAAACACTATACATCGTCTATTTTTCACGCAAAAAAATTAAATGGGCTATAGATACAAAATATAATGGGCTATACATGGTTAATTTTTTAAATTTTTATGAAAAACATTAATGGGGTATAAATTGTCCATTTCGTATACAAAAACTTAAATGGACTATATACGTCGTCTATATTTCGTGCAAAGAATTTAATGAAATATACATCATTCATTTTTTATGCAAAAAAATTTTTTATGAAAAAAATTAAATGGACTATGCATCGTCAATTTTTCAAATTTTTATGAAAAAATTTAATGAACTATAAATCGTCCATTTCATACGCAAAAAACTAAAAACACTATACATCGTCTATTTTTCATGCAAAAAAATTAAATGGGCTATACATACAAAATATAATGGGCTATACATGGTTAATTTTTAAAATTTTTATGAAAAACATTAATGGGCTATAAATTGTCCATTTCGTATACAAAAACTTAAATGGACTATATACGTCGTCTATATTTCGTGCAAAGAATTTAATGAAATATACATCATCCATTTTTTATGAAAAAAATTAAATGGACATACATCGTCAATTTTTCAAATTTTTATGAAAAAATTTAATGAACTATAAATCGTCCATTTCATATGCAAAAAACTAAAAACACTATACATCGTCTATTTTTCACGCAAAAAAATTAAATGGGCTATAGATACAAAATATAATGGGCTATACATGGTTAATTTTTTAAATTTTTATGAAAAACATTAATGGGGTATAAATTGTCCATTTCGTATACAAAAACTTAAATGGACTACATACGTCGTCTATATTTCGTGCAAAGAATTTAATGAAATATACATCATTCATTTTTTATGCAAAAAAATTTTTTATGAAAAAAATTAAATGGACTATACATCGTCAATTTTTCAAATTTTTATGAAAAAATTTAATGAACTATAAATCGTCCATTTCATACGCAAAAAACTAAAAACACTATACATCGTCTATTTTTCATGCAAAAAAATTAAATGGGCTATAGATACAAAATATAATGGGCTATACATGGTTAATTTTTAAAATTTTTATGAAAAACATTAATGGGCTATAAATTGTCCATTTCGTATACAAAAACTTAAATGGACTATATACGTCGTCTATATTTCGTGCAAAGAATTTAATGAAATAAACATCATCCATTTTTTATAAAAAAAAATTTTTTATGAAAAAAATTTAATGGACTATATATACATCGTAAATTTTTCAAATTTGTATGAAACAATTTAATGAACTATAAATCGTCCATTTCATATGCAAAAACTAAAAACACTATACATCGTCTATTTTTCACGCAAAAAAATTAAATGGGCTATAGATACAAAATATAATGGGCTATACATGGTTAATTTTTTAAATTTTTATGAAAAACATTAATGGGGTATAAATTGTCCATTTCGTATACAAAAACTTAAATGGACTATATACGTCGTCTATATTTCGTGCAAAGAATTTAATGAAATATACATCATTCATTTTTTATGCAAAAAAATTTTTTATGAAAAAAATTAAATTAAATTTTTCAAATTTTTATGAAAAAATTTAATGAACTATAAATCGTCCATTTCATACGCAAAAAACTAAAAACACTATACATCGTCTATTTTTCATGCAAAAAAATTAAATGGGCTATACATACAAAATATAATGGGCTATACATGGTTAATTTTTAAAATTTTTATGAAAAACATTAATGGGCTATAAATTGTCCATTTTGTATACAAAAACTTAAATGGACTATATACGTCGTCTATATTTCGTGCAAAGAATTTAATGAAATATACATCATCCATTTTTTATGCAAAAAAATTTTTTATGAAAAAAATTTAATGGGCTATACATCGTCAATTTTTCAAATTTGTATGAAAAAATTTAATGAACTATAAATCGTCCATTTCATATGCAAAAAACTAAAAACACTATACATCGTCTATTTTTCATGCAAAAAAAAAAATTAAATGGGCTATAGATACAAAATATAATGGGCTATACATGGTTAATTTTTAAGATTTTTATGAAAAACATTAATGGGCTATAAATTGTCCATTTCGTATACAAAAACTTAAATGGACTATTAACGTCGTCTATATTTCGTGCAAAGAATTTAATGAAATATACATCATCCATTTTTTATGCAAAACAATTTTTTATGAAAAAAATTTAATGGGCTTATACATCGTCAATTTTTCAAATTTTTATGAAAAAATTTAATGAACTATAAATCGTCCATTTCATACGCAAAAAACTAAAAACACTATACATCGTCTATTTTTCATGCAAAAAAATTAAATGGGCTATAGATACAAAATATAATGGGCTATACATGGTTAATTTTTAAGATTTTTATGAAAAACATTAATGGGCTATAAATTGTCCATTTCGTATACAAAAACTTAAATGGACTATTAACGTCGTCTATATTTCGTGCAAAGAATTTAATGAAATATACATCATCCATTTTTTATGCAAAACAATTTTTTATGAAAAAAATTTAATGGGCTTATACATCGTCAATTTTTCAAATTTTTATGAAAAAATTTAATGAACTATAAATCGTCCATTTCATACGCAAAAAACTAAAAACACTATACATCGTCTATTTTTCATGCAAAAAAATTAAATGGGCTATACATACAAAATATAATGGGCTATACATGGTTAATTTTTAAAATTTTTATGAAAAACATTAATGGGCTATAAATTGTCCATTTCGTATACAAAAACTTAAATGGACTATATACGTCGTCTATATTTCGTGCAAAGAATTTAATGAAATATACATCATCCATTTTTTATGCAAAAAAATTTTTATGAAAAAAATTAAATGGACATACATCGTCAATTTTTCAAATTTTTATGAAAAAATTTAATGAACTATAAATCGTCCATTTCATATGCAAAAAACTAAAAACACTATACATCGTCTATTTTTCATGAAAAAAAATTAAATGGGCTATAGATACAAAATATAATGGGCTATACATGGTTAATTTTTAAAATTTTTATGAAAAACATTAATGGGCTATAAATTGTCCATTTCGTATACAAAAACTTAAATGGACTATATACGTCGTCTATATTTCGTGCAAAGAATTTAATGAAATATACATCATCCATTTTTTATGCAAAAAAATTTTTTATGAAAAAAATTTAATCGTCAATTTTTCAAATTTGTATGAAAAAATTTAATGAACTATAAATCGTCCATTTCATATGCAAAAAACTAAAAACACTATACATCGTCTATTTTTCATGCAAAAAAAAAATTAAATGGGCTATAGATACAAAATATAATGGGCTATACATGGTTAATTTTTAAGATTTTTATGAAAAACATTAATGGGCTATAAATTGTCCATTTCGTATACAAAAACTTAAATGGACTATTAACGTCGTCTATATTTCGTGCAAAGAATTTAATGAAATATACATCATCCATTTTTTATGCAAAAAAATTTTTTATGAAAAAAATTAAATGGACATACATCGTCAATTTTTCAAATTTTTATGAAAAAATTTAATGAACTATAAATCGTCCATTTCATATGCAAAAAACTAAAAACACTATACATCGTCTATTTTGCATGCAAAAAAAATTAAATGGGCTATAGATACAAAATATAATGGGCTATACATGGTTAATTTTTAAAATTTTTATGAAAAACATTAATGGGCTATAAATTGTCCATTTCGTATACAAAAACTTAAATGGACTATATACGTCGTCTATATTTCGTGCAAAGAATTTAATGAAATATACATCATCCATTTTTTATGCAAAAAAATTTTTTATGAAAAAAATTTAATGGGCTATACATCGTCAATTTTTCAAATTTTTATCAAAAAATTTAATGAACTATAAATCGTCCATTTCATACGCAAAAAACTAAAAACACTATACATCGTCTATTTTTCATGCAAAAAAATTAAATGGGCTATAGATACAAAATATAATGGGCTATACACGGTTAATTTTTAAAATTTTTATGATAAATATTAATGGGATATAAATTGTCCATTTCGTATACAAAAACTTAAATGGACTATATACGTCGTCTATATTTCGTGCAAAGAATTTAATGAAATATACATCATCCATTTTTTATGCAAAAAAATTTTTTATGAAAAAAATTAAATGGACTATACATTGTCAATTTTTCAAATTTTTATGATACAATTTAATGAACTATAAATCGTCCATTTCATATGCAAAAAACTAAAAACACTATACATCGTCTATTTTTCATGCAAAAAATATAAATGGGCTATACATAGAAAATATAATGGGCTATACATGGTTAATTTTTAAAATTTTTATGAAAAACATTAATGGGCTATAAATTGTCCATTTCGTATACAAAAACTTAAATGGACTATATACGTCGTCTATATTTCGCGGAAAGAATTTAATGAAATATACATCATCCATTTTTTATGCAAAAAAATTTTTTATGAAAAAAATTTAATTCAATTTTTCAAATTTTTATGAAAAAATTTAATGAACTATAAATCGTCCAATTCATATGCAAAAACATAAACACACTATACATCGTCTATTTTTCATGCAAAAAATATAAATGGGCTATACATACAAAATATAATGAGCTATACATGGTTAATTTTTTAAATTTTTATGAAAAACATTAATGGGCTATAAATTGTCCATTTCGTATACAAAAACTTAAATGGACTATATACGTCGTCTATATTTCGCAGAAAGAATTTAATGAAATATACATCATTCATTTTTTATGCAAAAAAATTTTTTATGAAAAAAATTTAATGGGCTATACATTGTCAATTTTTCAAATTTTTATGAAAAAATTTAATGAACTATAAATCGTCCATTTCATATGCAAAAAACTAAAAACACTATACATCGTCTATTTTTCATGCAAAAAATATAAATGGGCTATACATACAAAATATAATGGGCTATACATGGTTAATTTTTTAAATTTTTATGAAAAACATTAATGGGCTATAAATTGTCCATTTCGTATACAAAAACTTAAATGGACTATATACGTCGTCTATATTTCGCGGAAAGAATTTAATGAAATATACATCATCCATTTTTTATGCAAAAAAATTTTTTATGAAAAAAATTTAATGGGCTATACATTGTCAATTTTTCAAATTTTTATGAAAAAATTTAATGAACTATAAATCATCCATTTCATATGCAAAAAACTAAAAACACTATACATCGTCTATTTTTCATGCAAAAAATATAAATGGGCTATACATACAAAATATAATGGGCTATACATGGTTAATTTTTTAAATTTTTATGAAAAACATTAATGGGCTATAAATTGTCCATTTCGTATACAAAAACTTAAATGGACTATATACGTCGTCTATATTTCGCGGAAAGAATTTAATGAAATATACATCATCCATTTTTTATGCAAAAAAATTTTTTATGAAAAAAATTAAATGGACTATACATCGTCAATTTTTAAAATTTTTATGAAAAAATTTAATGAACTATAAATCGTCCATTTCATATGCAAAAAATAAAAACACTATACATCGTCTATTTTTCATGCAAAAAAATTAAATGGGCTATACATACAAAATATAATGGGCTATACATGGTAAATTTTTCGAATTTTTATGAAAAAATTTAATGAACTATAAATCGTCCATTTCATATGCAAAAAACTAAAAACACTATACATCGTCTATTTTTCTTGCAAAAAAATTAAATGGGCTATACATACAAAATATAATGGGCTATACATGGTTAATTTTTAAAATTTTTATGAAAAACATTATTTAACATTAAAAGAATTTAATGAAATATACATCATCCATTTTTTATGCAAAAAAATTTTTTATGAAAAAAATTTAATGGGCTCTACATCGTCAATTTTTCAAATTTTTATGATACAATTTAATGAACTATAAATCTTCCATTTCATATGCAAAAAACTAAAAACACTATACATCGTCTATTTTTCATGCAAAAAATATAAATGGGCTATACATACAAAATATAATGGGCTATACATGGTTAATTTTTAAAATTTTTATGAAAAACATTAATGGGCTATAAATTGTCCATTTCGTATACAAAAACTTAAATGGACTATATACGTCGTCTATATTTCGCGGAAAGAATTTAATGAAATATACATCATCCATTTTTTATGCAAAAAAATTTTTTATGAAAAATATTTAATTCAATTTTTCAAATTTTTATGAAAAAATTTAATGAACTATAAATCGTCCATTTCATATGCAAAAAACTAAAAACAATATACATCGTCTATTTTTCATGCAAAAAAATTAAATGGGCTATACATACAAAATATAATGGGCTATACATGGTTAATTTTTAAAATTTTTATGAAAAACATTAATGGGCTATAAATTGTCCATTTCGTATACAAAAACTTAAATGGACTATATTCGTCGTCTATATTTCGTGCAAAGAATTTAATGAAATATACATCATCCATTTTTTATGCAAAAAAATTTTTTATTGAAAAAAATTTAATGGGCTATACATCGTCAATTTTTCAAATTTTTATGAAAAAATTTAATGAACTATAAATCGTCCATTTCATAATCAAAAAACTAAAAACACTATACATCGTCTATTTTTCATGCAAAAAATATAAATGGGCTATACATACAAAATATAATGGGCTATACATGGTTAATTTTTTAAATTTTTATGAAAAACATTAATGGGCTATAAATTGTCCATTTCGTATACAAAACCTTAAATGGACTATATACGTCGTCTATATTTCGCGGAAAGAATTTAATGAAATATACATCATCCATTTTTTATGCAAAAAAATTTTTTATGAAAAAAATTTAATTCAATTTTTCAAATTTTTATGAAAAAATTTAATGAACTTTAAATCGTCCATTTCATATGCAAAAACCTAAAAACACTATACATCGTCTATTTTTCATGCAAAAAAATTAAATGGGCTATACATACAAAACATAATGGGCTATATATGGTTAATTTTTAAAATTTTTATGAAAAACATTAATGGGCTATAAATTGTCCATTTCGTATACAAAAACTTAAATGGACTATATACGTCGTCTATATTTCGTGCAAAGAATTTAATGAAATATACATCATCCATTTTTTATGCAAAAAAATTTTTTATGAAAAAAATTTAATGGGCTATACATCGTCAATTTTTCAAATTTTTATGAAAAAATTTAATGAACTATAAATCGTCCATTTCATAATCAAAAAACTAAAAACACTACCCAGCTAAAAAAATTATATATGGTCCATATATTTTTAATATATGAATGTATATAACCATATATGAATATGTATGAATTCATGTATGGAAATATATGGGATTATACATGGCAAAACTATTATATTTTAACTAATATATGGACTAATATATGAAATGTATTATAACATATGATCTCATATACGAAAATTTAATTATGACGCTCTTCATATGTGGATCCATATATAAATATAAGATTTTATATATGGATCCATATAAGAATGTGTGCATACATGATATCTCACATAAGATCGTTTTTGCAATCAAAAAAACTTGGAATTTTACCCATTAGAAAATACATACGGTATGCACAGTTTATATGCGTACCCTCAACGTTTGAAAAATAAAAACTTTTGTTACATTGTGGCCCCATTTAATATTCAAATAATCAAAAGGATAATCCAGTCATTAATTTTATAGAAAATAACAAAATTCTCTAGATAAGAAACAAAGTTCATATTACTGTATTGAAAACTATTGTTAGAGGGATTATTTTTTCTTTTATAATTAATTGCATTAGTTTTTAATCTGATTTCTTAAGCTAAATGTTATGTACGAATATGATTTATGTGTTTTTTAAATAATTCATTCACCTTTTGATGAATGAAATGACTTTTAGTTCGTTTTGAATTATTTGCCCAAACAAATGTTTCATTAAATACAACCTCTCTCTCAAGTCTAAAAAAAATTAATTTTAGCAATTTAATTTATTGCACAGCAGTGCGCTTTTGTGAATCAAGAGTGTATGAATATGAACTTTGCATACTGTGTATGAAAATGTATGAATATATATAATCATATATGCCCATATACCCTCATTTTTCGGATCCGAGCCATATATGGGATATCATATATGCTCCATACATATTTTTTTAGCTGGGTATACATCGTCTATTTTTCATGCAAAAAATATAAATGGGCTATACATACAAAATATAATGGGCTATACATGGTTAATTTTTTAAATTTTTATGAAAAACATTAATGGGCTATAAATTGTCCATTTCGTATACAAAAACTTAAATGGACTATATACGTCGTCTATATTTCGCGGAAAGAATTTAATGAAATATACATCATCCATTTTTTATGCAAAAAAATTTTTTATGAAAAAAATTTAATTCAATTTTTTAAATTTTTATGAAAAAATTTAATGAACTATAAATCGTCCAATTCATATGCAAAAACATAAAAACACTATACATCGTCTATTTTTCATGCAAAAAATATAAATGGGCTATACATACAAAATATAATGAGCTATACATGGTTAATTTTTTAAATTTTTATGAAAAACATTAATGGGCTATAAATTGTCCATTTCGTATACAAAAACTTAAATGGACTATATACGTCGTCTATATTTCGCAGAAAGAATTTAATGAAATATACATCATCCATTTTTTATGCAAAAAAATTTTTTATGAAAAAAATTTAATGGACTATATATACATCGTCAATTTTTCAAATTTTTATGAAAAAATTAACGAACTATAAATCGTCCATTTCATACGCAAAAAACTAAAAACACTATACATCGGCTATTTTTCATGCAAAAAAATTAAATGGGCTATAGATACAAAATATAATGGGCTATACATGGTTAATTTTGAAAATTTTTATGAAAAACATTAATGGACTATAAATTGTCCATTTCGTATACAAAAACTTAAATGGACTATATACGTCGTCTATATTTCGCGGAAAGAATTTAATGAAATATACATCATCCATTTTTTATGCAAAAAAATTTTTTATGAAAAAAATTAAATGGACTATACATCGTCAATTTTTAAAATTTTTATGAAAAAATTTAATGAACTATAAATCGTACATTTCATATGCAAAAAACTAAAAACACTATACATCGTCTATTTTTCATGCAAAAAAATTAAATGGGCTTTAGATACAAAATATAATGGGCTATACATGGTTAATTTTTAAAATTTTTATGAAAAACATTAATGGGCTATAAATTGTCCATTTCGTATACAAAAACTAAAATGGACTATATACGTCGTCTATATTTCGTGCAAAGAATTTAATGAAATATACATCATCCATTTTTTATGCAAAAAAATTTTTTATGAAAAAAATTTAATGGGCTATACATCGTCAATTTTTAAAATTTTTATGAAAAAATTTAATGAACTATAAATCGTCCATTTCATATGCAAAAAACTAAAAACACTATACATCGTCTATTTTTCATGCAAAAAATATAAATGGGCTATACATACAAAATATAATGGGCTATGCATGGTTAATTTTTTAAATTTTTATGAAAAACATTAATGGGCTATAAATTATCAATTTCGTAAACAAAAACTTAAATGGACTATATACGTCGTCTATATTTCGTGCAAAGAATTTAATGAAATATACATCATCCATTTTTTATGGAAAAAAATTTTTTATAAAAAAAATTTAATGGGCTATATATACATCGTAAATTTTTCAAATTTTTATGAAAAAATTTAATGAACTATAAATCGTCCATTTCATATGCAAAAAACTAAAAACACTATACATCGTCTATTTTTCATGCAAAAAAATTAAATGGGCTATACATACAAAATATAATGGGCTATACATGGTTAATTTTTTAAATTTTTATGAAAAATATTAATGGGCTATAAATTGTCCATTTCGTATACAAAAACTTAAATGGATTATATACGTCGTCTATATTTCGCGGAAATAATTTAATGAAATATACATCATCCATTTTTTATGCAAAAAAATTTTTTATGAAAAAAATTAAATGGACTATACATCGTCAATTTTTAAAATTTTTATGAAAAAATTTAATGAACTATAAATCGTCCATTTCATATGCAAAAAACTAAAAACACTATACATCGTCTATTTTTCATGCAAAAAATATATATGGGCTATACATACAAAATATAATGGGCTATACATGGTTAATTTTTTAAATTTTTATGAAAAACATTAATGGGCTATAAATTGTCCATTTCGTATACAAAAACTTAAATGGACTACATACATCGTCTGTATTTCGCGGAAAGAATTTAATGAAATATACATCATCCATTTTTTATGCAAAAAAATTTTTTATGAAAAATTTTAAATGGACTATACATCGTCAATTTTTAAAATTTTTATGAAAAAATTTAATGAACTATAAATCGTCCATTCCATATGCAAAAAACTAAAAACACTATACATCGTCTATTTTTCATGCAAAAAAATTAAATGGGCTATAGATACAAAATATAATGGGCTATACATGGTTAATTTTTTAAATTTTTATGAAAAACATTAATGGGCTATAAATTGTCCATTTCGTATACAAAAACTTAAATGGACTATATACGTCGTCTATATTTCGTGCAAAGAATTTAATGAAATATACATCATCCATTTTTTATGCAAAAAAATTTTTTTTCTAATTTTTATGAAAAAATTTAATGACTATAAATTGTCCATTTCATATGCAAAAAACTAAAAACACTATACATCGTCTATTTTTCATGCAAAAAAATTAAATGGGCTATACATACAAAATATAATGGGCTATACATGGTAAATTTTTCGAATTTTTATGAAAAAATTTAATGAACTATAAATCGTCCATTTCATATGCAAAAAACTAAAAACACTATACATCGTCTATTTTTCTTGCAAAAAAATTAAATGGGCTATACATACAAAATATAATGGGCTATACATGGTTAATTTTTAAAATTTTTATGAAAAACATTATTTAACATTAAAAGAATTTAATGAAATATACATCATCCATTTTTTATGCAAAAAAATTTTTTATGAAAAAAATTTAATGGGCTCTACATCGTCAATTTTTAAAATTTTTATGATACAATTTAATGAACTATAAATCGTCCATTTCATATGCAAAAAACTAAAAACACTATACATCGTCTATTTTTCATGCAAAAAATATAAATGGGCTATACATACAAAATATAATGGGCTATACATGGTTAATTTTTAAAATTTTTATGAAAAACATTAATGGGCTATAAATTGTCCATTTCGTATACAAAAACTTAAATGGACTATATACGTCGTCTATATTTCGCGGAAAGAATTTAATGAAATATACATCATCCATTTTTTATGCAAAAAAATTTTTTATGAAAAAAATTTAATTCAATTTTTCAAATTTTTATGAAAAAATTTAATGAACTATAAATCGTCCAATTCATATGCAAAAACATAAAAACACTATACATCGTCTATTTTTCATGCAAAAAATATAAATGGGCTATACATACAAAATATAATGGGCTATACATGGTTAATTTTTTAAATTTTTATGAAAAACATTAATGGGCTATAAATTGTCCATTTCGTATACAAAAACTTAAATGGACTATATACGTCGTCTATATTTCGCGGAAAGAATTTAATGAAATATACATCATCCATTTTTTATGCAAAAAAATTTTTTATGAAAAAAATTAAATGGACTATACATCGTCAATTTTTAAAATTTTTATGAAAAAATTTAATAAACTATACATCGTCCATTTCATATGCAAAAAACTAAAAACACTATACATCGTCTATTTTTCATGCAAAAAAATTAAATGGGCTATAGATACAAAATATAATGGGCTATACATGGTTAATTTTTTAAATTTTTATGAAAAACATTAATGGGCTATAAATTGTCCATTTCGTATACAAAAACTTAAATGGACTATATACGTCGTCTATATTTCGTGCAAAGAATTTAATGAAATATACATCATCCATTTTTTATGCAAAAAATTTTTTTTTCAAATTTTTATGAAAAAATTTAATGAACTATAAATCGTCCATTTCATATGCAAAAAACTAAAAACAATATACATCGTCTATTTTTCATGCAAAAAAATTAAATGGGCTATACATACAAAATATAATGGGCTATACATGGTTAATTTTTAAAATTTTTATGAAAAACATTAATGGGCTATAAATTGTCCATTTCGTATACAAAAACTTAAATGGACTATATTCGTCGTCTATATTTCGTGCAAAGAATTTAATGAAATATACATCATCCATTTTTTATGCAAAAAAATTTTTTATTGAAAAAAATTTAATGGGCTATACATCGTCAATTTTTCAAATTTTTATGAAAAAATTTAATGAGCTATAAATCGTCCATTTCATAATCAAAAAACTAAAAACACTATACATCGTCTATTTTTCATGCAAAAAATATAAATGGGCTATACATACAAAATATAATGGGCTATACATGGTTAATTTTTAAAATTTTTATGAAAAACATTAATGGGCTATAAATTGTCCATTTCGAATACAAAACCTTAAATGGACTATATACGTCGTCTATATTTCGCGGAAAGAATTTAATGAAATATACATCATCCATTTTTTATGCAAAAAAATTTTTTATGAAAAAAATTTAATTCAATTTTTCAAATTTTTATGAAAAAATTTAATGAACTATAAATCGTCCATTTCATATGCAAAAACCTAAAAACACTATACATTGTCTATTTTTCATGCAAAAAAATTAAATGGGCTATACATACAAAACATAATGGGCTATATATGGTTAATTTTTAAAATTTTTATGAAAAACATTAATGGGCTATAAATTGTCCATTTCGTATACAAAAACTTAAATGGACTATATACGTCGTCTATATTTCGTGCAAAGAATTTAATGAAATATACATCATCCATTTTTTATGCAAAAAAATTTTTTATGAAAAAAATTTAATGGGCTATACATCGTCAATTTTTCAAATTTTTATGAAAAAATTTAATGAACTATAAATCGTCCATTTCATAATCAAAAAACTAAAAACACTACCCAGCTAAAAAAATTATATATGGTCCATATATTTTTAATATATGAATGTATATAACCATATATGAATATGTATGAATTCATGTATGGAAATATATGGGATTATACATGGCAAAACTATTATATTTTAACTAATATATGGACTAATATATGAAATGTATTATAACATATGAGCTCATATACGAAAATTTAATTATGACGCTCTTCATATGTGGATCCATATATAAATATAAGATTTTATATATGGATCCATATAAGAATGTGTGCATACATGATATCTCACATAAGATCGTTTTTGCAATCAAAAAAACTTGGAATTTTATCCATTAGATAATACATACGGTATGCAAAGTTTATATGCGTACCCTCAACGTTTGAAAAAGAAAAACTTTTGTTACATTGTGGCCCCATTTAATATTCAAATAATCAAAAGGATAATCCAGTCATTAATTTTATAGAAAATAACAAAATTCTCTAGATAAGAAACAAAGTTCATATTACTGTATTGAAAACTATTGTTAGAGGGATTATTTTTTCTTTTATAATTAATTGCATTAGTTTTTAATCTGATTTCTTAAGCTAAATGTTATGTACGAATATGATTTATGTGTTTTTTAAATAATTCATTCACCTTTTGATGAATGAAATGACTTTTAGTTCGTTTTGAATTATTTGCCCAAACAAATGTTTCATTAAATACAACCTCTCTCTCAAGTCTAAAAAAAAATTAATTTTAGCAATTTAATTTATTGCACAGCAGTGCGCTTTTGTGAATCAAGAGTGTATGAATATGAACTTTGCATACTGTGTATGAAAATGTATGAATATATATAATCATATATGCCCATATACCCTCATTTTTCGGATCCGAGCCATATATGGGATATCATATATGCTCCATACATATTTTTTTAGCTGGGTATACATCGTCTATTTTTCATGCAAAAAATATAAATGGGCTATACATACAAAATATAATGGGCTATACATGGTTAATTTTTTAAATTTTTATGAAAAACATTAATGGGCTATAAATTGTCCATTTCGTATACAAAAACTTAAATGGACTATATACGTCGTCTATATTTCGCGGAAAGAATTTAATGAAATATACATCATCCATTTTTTATGCAAAAAAATTTTTTATGAAAAAAATTTAATGGGCTCTACATCGTCAATTTTTCAAATTTTTATGATACAATTTAATGAACTATAAATCGTCCATTTCATATGCAAAAAACTAAAAACACTATACATCGTCTATTTTTCATGCAAAAAATATAAATGGGCTATACATACAAAATATAATGGCCTATACATGGTTAATTTTCAAAATTTTTATGAAAAACATTAATGGGCTATAAATTGTCCATTTCGTATACAAAAACTTAAATGGACTATATACGTCGTCTATATTTCGTGCAAAGAATTTAATGAAATATACATCATCCATTTTTTATGCAAAAAAATTTTTTATGAAAAAAATTTAATGGGCTATACATCGTAAATTTTTCAAATTTTTATGAAAAAATTTAATGAACTATAAATCGTCCATTTCATATGCAAAAAACTAAAAACACTATACATCGTCTATTTTTCATGCAAAAAAATTAAATGGGCTATACATACAAAATATAATGGGCTATACATGGTTAATTTTTAAAATTTTTATGAAAAACATTAATGGGCTATAAATTGTCCATTTCGTATACAAAAACTTAAATGGACTATATTTGTCGTCTATATTTCGTGCAAAGAATTTAATGAAATATACATCATCCATTTTTTATGCAAAAAAATTTTTTATGAAAAAAATTTAATGGGCTATACATTTTTATGAAAAAATTTAATGAACTATAAATCGTCCATTTCATAATCAAAAAACTAAAAACACTATACATCGTCTATTTTTTATGCAAAAAATATAAATGGGCTATACATACAAAATATAATGAGCTATACTTGGTTAATATTTTAAATTTTTATGAAAAACATTAATGGGCTATAAATTGTCCATTTCGTATACAAAAATTTAAATGGACTATATACGTCGTCTATATTTCCCGGAAAGAATTTAATGAAATGTACATCATCCATTTTGTATGCAAAACAATTTTTTATGAAAAAAATTAAATGGACTATACATCGTCAATTTTTCAAATTTTTATGAAAAAATTTAATGAACTATAAATCGTCCATTTCATATGCAAAAAACTAAAAACACTATACATCGTCTATTTTTCATGCAAAAAAATTAAATGGGCTATACATACAAAATATAATGGGCTATACATGGTTAATTTTTAAAATTTTTATGAAAAACATTAAAGGGCTATAAATTGTCCATTTCGTATACAAAAACTTAAATGGACTATATACGTCGTCTATATTTCGTGCAAAGAATTTAATGAAATATACATCATCCATTTTTTATGCAAAAAATTTTTTTTTCAAATTTTTATGAAAAAATTTAATGAACTATAAATCGTCCATTTCATATGCAAAAAACTAAAAACACTATACATCGTCTATTTTTCATGCAAAAAATATAAATGGGCTATACATACAAAATATAATGGGCTATACATGGTTAATTTTTTAAATTTTTATGAAAAACATTAATGGGCTATAAATTATCCATTTCGTATACAAAAACTTAAATGGACTATATACGTCGTCTATATTTCGCGGAAAGAATTTAATGAAATATACATCATCCATTTTTTATGCAAAAAAATTTTTTATGAAAAAAATTTAATTCAATTTTTAAATTTTTATGAAAAAATTTAATGAACTATAAATCGTCCATTTCATATGCAAAAAACTAAAAACACTATACATCGTCTATTTTTCATGCAAAAAAATTAAATGGGCTATACATACAAAATATAATGGGCTATATATGGTTAATTTTTTAAATTTTTATGAAAAACATTAATGGGCTATAAATTATCCATTTCGTATACAAAAACTTAAATGGACTATATACGTCGTCTATATTTCGCGGAAAGAATTTAATGAAATATACATCATCCATTTTTTATGCAAAAAAATTTTTTATGAAAAAAATTTAATTCAATTTTTAAATTTTTATGAAAAAATTTAATGAACTATAAATCGTCCATTTCATATGCAAAAAACTAAAAACACTATACATCGTCTATTTTTCATGCAAAAAAATTAAATGGGCTATACATACAAAATATAATGGGCTATATATGGTTAATTTTTAAAATTTTTATGAAAAATATTAATGGGCTATAAATTGTCCATTTCGTATACAAAAACTTAAATGGACTATATACGTCGTCTATATTTCGTGCAAAGAATTTAATGAAATATACATCATCAATTTTTTATGCAAAAAAATTTTTTATGAAAAAAATTTAATGAGCTCTACATCGTCAATTTTTCAAATTTTTATGATACAATTTAATGAACTATAAATCGTCCATTTCATATGCAAAAAACTAAAAACACTATACATCGTCTATTTTTCATGCAAAAAATATAAATGGGCTATACATACAAAATATAATGGGCTATACATGGTTAATTTTTAAAATTTTTATGAAAAACATTAATGGGCTATAAATTGTCCATTTCGTATACAAAAACTTAAATGGACTATATACGTCGTCTATATTTCATGCAAAGAATTTAATGAAATATACATCATCCATTTTTTATGCAAAAAAATTTTGTATGAAAAAAATTTAATGGGCTATACATCGTCAATTTTTCAAATTTTTATGAAAAAATTTAATGAACTATAAATCGTCCATTTCATATGCAAAAAACTAAAAACACTATACATCGTCTATTTTTCATGCAAAAAAATTAAATGGGCTATACATACAAAATATAATGGGCTATACATGGTTAATTTTTAAAATTTTTATGAAAAACATTAATGGGCTATAAATTGTCCATTTCGTATACAAAAACTTAATTGGACTATATACGTCGTCTATATTTCGTGCAAAGAATTTAATGAAATATACATCATCCATTTTTTATGCAAAAAAATTTTTTATGAAAAAAATTTAATGGGCTATACATCGTCAATTTTTCAAATTTTTATGAAAAAATTTAATGAACTATAAATCGTCCATTTCATATGCAAAAAACTAAAAACACACATAAAAACACACTAATACATCGTCTATTTTTCATGCAAAAAATATAAATGGGCTATACATACAAAATATAATGGGCTATACATGGTTAATTTTTAAAATTTTTATGAAAAACATTAATGGGCTATAAATTGTCCATTTCGTATACAAAAACTTAAATGGACTATATACGTCGTCTATATTTCGCGGAAAGAATTTAATGAAATATACATCATCCATTTTTTATGCAAAAAAATTTTTTATGAAAAAAATTTAATGGGCTATACATGGTCAATTTTTCAAATTTTTATGAAAAAATTTAATGAACTATAAATCGTCCATTTCATATGCAAAAAACTAAAAACACTATACATCGTCTATTTTTCATGCAAAAAAATTAAATGGGCTATACATACAAAATATAATGGGCTATACATGGTTAATTTTTAAAATTTTTATGAAAAACATTAATGGGCTATAAATTGTCCATTTCGTATACAAAAACTTAATTAGACTATATACGTCGTCTATATTTCGTGCAAAGAATTTAATGAAATATACATCATCCATTTTTTATGCAAAAAAATATTTTATGAAAAAAATTTTATGGGCTATATATACATCGTTAATTTTTCAAATTTTTATGAAAAAATTTAATGAACTATAAATCGTCCATTTCATAATCAAAATACTAAAAACACTATAACATCGTCTATTTTTCATGCAAAAAAATTAAATGGGCTATAGATACAAAATAGAATGGGCTATACATGGTTAATTTTTAAAATTTTTATGAAAAACATTAATGGGCTATAAATTGTCCATTTCGTATACAAAAACTTAAATTGACTATATACGTCGTCTATATTTCGTGCAAAGAATTTAATGAAATATACATCCTCCATTTTTTATGCAAAAAAATATTTTATGAAAAAAATTTCATGGGCTATACATCGTCAATTTTTCAAATTTTTATGAAAAAATTTAATGAACTATAAATCGTCCATTTCATAATCAAAATACTAAAAACACTATACATCGTCTATTTTTCATGCAAAAAATATAAATGGGCTATACATACAAAATATAATGGGCTATACATGGTTAATTTTTTAAATTTTTATGAAAAACATTAATGGGCTATAAATTGTCCATTTCGTATACAAAAACTTAAATGGACTATATACGTCGTCTATATTTCGTGCAAAGAATTTGATGAAATATACATCATCCATTTTTTATGCAAAAAAATTTTTTATGAAAAAAATTTAATGGGCTATACATCGTCAATTTTTCAAATTTTTACGAAAAAATTTAATGAACTATAAATTGTCCATTTCATAATCAAAAAACTAAAAACACTATACATCGTCTATTTTTCATGCAAAAAATATAAATGGGCCATACATACAAAATATAATGGGCTATACATGGTTAATTTTTTAAATTTTTATGAAAAACATTAATGGGCTATAAATTGTCCATTTCGTATACAAAAATTTAAATGGACTATATACGTCGTCTATATTTCGCGGAAAGAATTTAATGAAATATACATCATCCATTTTTTATGCAAAACAATTTTTTATGAAAAAAATTAAATGGACTATACATCGTCAATTTTTAAAATTTTTATGAAAAAATTTAATGAACTATAAATCGTCCATTTCATATGCAAAAAACTAAAAACACTATAATCGTCTATTTTTCATGCAAAAAATATAAATGGGCTATACATACAAAATATAATGGGCTATACATGGTTAATATTTTAAATTTTTATGAAAAACATTAATGGGCTATAAATTGTCCATTTCGTATACAAAAATTTAAATGGACTATATACGTCGTCTATATTTCGCGGAAAGAATTTAATGAAATATACATCAGCCATTTTTTATGCAAAATTATTTTTTATGAAAAAAATTAAATGGACTATACATCGTCAATTTTTAAAATTTTTATGAAAAAATTTAATGAACTATAAATCGTCCATTTCATATGCAAAAAACTAAAAACACTATACATCGTCTATTTTTCATGCAAAAAAATTAAATGGGCTATAGATACAAAATATAATGGGCTATACATGGTTAATTTTTTAAATTTTTATGAAAAACATTAATGGGCTATAAATTGTCCATTTCGTATACAAAAACTTAAATGCACTATATACGTCGTCTATATTTCGCGCAAAGAATTTAATGAAATATACATCATCCATTTTTTATGAAAAAAATTTAATGGACTATACATCGTCAATTTTTAAAATTTTTATGAAAAAATTTAATGAACTATAAATCGTCCATTTCATAATCAAAAAACTAAAAACACTATACATCGTCTATTTTTCATGCAAAAAATATAAATGGGCTATACATACAAAATATAATGGGCTATACATGGTTAATATTTTAAATTTTTATGAAAAACATTAATGGGCTATAAATTGTCCATTTCGTATACAAAAATTTAAATGGACTATATACGTCGTCTATATTTCGCGGAAAGAATTTAATGAAATATACATCAGCCATTTTTTATGCAAAATTATTTTTTATGAAAAAAATTAAATGGACTATACATCGTCAATTTTTAAAATTTTTATGAAAAAATTTAATGAACTATAAATCGTCCATTTCATATGCAAAAAACTAAAAACACTATACATCGTCTATTTTTCATGCAAAAAAATTAAATGGGCTATAGATACAAAATATAATGGGCTATACATGGTTAATTTTTTAAATTTTTATGAAAAACATTAATGGGCTATAAATTGTCCATTTCGTATACAAAAACTTAAATGCACTATATACGTCGTCTATATTTCGCGCAAAGAATTTAATGAAATATACATCATCCATTTTTTATGAAAAAAATTTAATGGACTATACATCGTCAATTTTTAAAATTTTTATGAAAAAATTTAATGAACTATAAATCGTCCATTTCATAATCAAAAAACTAAAAACACTATACATCGTCTATTTTTCATGCAAAAAATATAAATGGGCTATACATACAAAATATAATGGGCTATACATGGTTAATTTTTTAAATTTTTATGCAAAACATTAATGGGCTATAAATTGTCCATTTCGTATACAAAAACTTAAATGGACTATATACGTCGTCTATATTTCGCGGAAAGAATTTAATGAAATATACATCATCCATTTTTTATGCAAAAAAATTTTTTATGAAAAAAATTTAATGGACTATACATCGTCAATTTTTAAAATTTTTATGAAAAAATTTAATGAACTATAAATCGTCCATTTCATAATCAAAAAACTAAAAACACTATACATCGTCTATTTTTCATGCAAAAAATATAAATGGGCTATACATACAAAATATAATGGGCTATACATGGTTAATATTTTAAATTTTTATGAAAAACATTAATGGGCTATAAATTGTCCATTTCGTATACAAAAATTTAAATGGACTATATACGTCGTCTATATTTCGCGGAAAGAATTTAATGAAATATACATCAGCCATTTTTTATGCAAAATTATTTTTTATGAAAAAAATTAAATGGACTATACATCGTCAATTTTTAAAATTTTTATGAAAAAATTTAATGAACTATAAATCGTCCATTTCATATGCAAAAAACTAAAAACACTATACATCGTCTATTTTTCATGCAAAAAAATTAAATGGGCTATAGATACAAAATAGAATGGGCTATACATGGTTAATTTTTAAAATTTTTATGAAAAACATTAATGGGCTATAAATTGTCCATTTCGTATACAAAAACTTAAATTGACTATATACGTCGTCTATATTTCGCGCAAAGAATTTAATGAAATATACATCATCCATTTTTTATGAAAAAAATTTAATGGACTATACATCGTCAATTTTTAAAATTTTTATGAAAAAATTTAATGAACTATAAATCGTCCATTTCATAATCAAAAAACTAAAAACACTATACATCGTCTATTTTTCATGCAAAAAATATAAATGGGCTATACATACAAAATATAATGGGCTATACATGGTTAATATTTTAAATTTTTATGAAAAACATTAATGGGCTATAAATTGTCCATTTCGTATACAAAAATTTAAATGGACTATATACGTCGTCTATATTTCGCGGAAAGAATTTAATGAAATATACATCAGCCATTTTTTATGCAAAATTATTTTTTATGAAAAAAATTAAATGGACTATACATCGTCAATTTTTAAAATTTTTATGAAAAAATTTAATGAACTATAAATCGTCCATTTCATATGCAAAAAACTAAAAACACTATACATCGTCTATTTTTCATGCAAAAAAATTAAATGGGCTATAGATACAAAATATAATGGGCTATACATGGTTAATTTTTTAAATTTTTATGAAAAACATTAATGGGCTATAAATTGTCCATTTCGTATACAAAAACTTAAATGCACTATATACGTCGTCTATATTTCGCGCAAAGAATTTAATGAAATATACATCATCCATTTTTTATGAAAAAAATTTAATGGACTATACATCGTCAATTTTTAAAATTTTTATGAAAAAATTTAATGAACTATAAATCGTCCATTTCATATGCAAAAAACTAAAAACACTATACATCGTCTATTTTTCATGCAAAAAAATTAAATGGGCTATAGATACAAAATAGAATGGGCTATACATGGTTAATTTTTAAAATTTTTATGAAAAACATTAATGGGCTATAAATTGTCCATTTCGTATACAAAAACTTAAATTGACTATATACGTCGTCTATATTTCGCGGAAAGAATTTAATGAAATATACATCATCCATTTTTTATGCAAAAAAATTTTTTATGAAAAAAATTTAATGGACTATACATCGTCAATTTTTAAAATTTTTATGAAAAAATTTAATGAACTATAAATCGTCCATTTCATAATCAAAAAACTAAAAACACTATACATCGTCTATTTTTCATGCAAAAAATATAAATGGGCTATACATACAAAATATAATGGGCTATACATGGTTAATATTTTAAATTTTTATGAAAAACATTAATGGGCTATAAATTGTCCATTTCGTATACAAAAATTTAAATGGACTATATACGTCGTCTATATTTCGCGGAAAGAATTTAATGAAATATACATCAGCCATTTTTTATGCAAAATTATTTTTTATGAAAAAAATTAAATGGACTATACATCGTCAATTTTTAAAATTTTTATGAAAAAATTTAATGAACTATAAATCGTCCATTTCATATGCAAAAAACTAAAAACACTATACATCGTCTATTTTTCATGCAAAAAAATTAAATGGGCTATAGATACAAAATATAATGGGCTATACATGGTTAATTTTTAAAATTTTTATGAAAAACATTAATGGGATATAAATTGTCCATTTCGTATACAAAAACTTAAATGGACTATATACGTCGTCTATATTTCGCGCAAAGAATTTAATGAAATATACATCATCCATTTTTTATGAAAAAAATTTAATGGACTATACATCGTCAATTTTTAAAATTTTTATGAAAAAATTTAATGAACTATAAATCGTTCATTTCATATGCAAAAAACTAAAAACACTATACATCGTCTATTTTTCATGCAAAAAAATTAAATGGGCTATAGATACAAAATATAATGGGCTATACATGGTTAATTTTTAAAATTTTTATGAAAAACATTAATGGGCTATAAATTGTCCATTTCGTATACAAAAACTTAAATGGACTATATACGTCGTCTATATTTCGTGCAAAGAATTTAATGAAATATACATCATCCATTTTTTATGCAAAAAAATTTTGTATGAAAAAAATTAAATGGGCTATACATCGTCAATTTTTCAAATTTTTATGAAAAAATTTAATGAACTATAAATCGTCCATTTCATATGCAAAAAACTAAAAACACTATACATCGTCTATTTTTCATGCAAAAAATATAAATGGGCTATACATACAAAATATAATGGGCTATACATGGTTAATTTTATAAATTTTTATGAAAAACATTAATGGGCTATAAATTGTCCATTTCGTATACAAACACTTAAATGGACTACATACGTCGTCTATATTTCGCAAAAAGAATTTAATGAAATATACATCATCCATTTTTTATGCAAAAAAAATTTTTTATGAAAAAAATTAAATGGACTATATATACATCGTCAATTTTTCAAATTTTTATGAAAAAATTTAATGAACTATAAATCGTCCATTTCATATGCAAAAACACTATATATCGTCTATTTTTCATGCAAAAAATATAAATGGGCTATACATACAAAATATAATGGGCTATACATGGTTAATTTTTTAAATTTTTATGCAAAACATTAATGGGCTATAAATTGTCCATTTCGTATACAAAAACTTAAATGGACTATATACGTCGTCTATATTTCGCGGAAAGAATTTAATGAAAAAATTTTTTATGAAAAAAATTAAATGGACTATACATTGTCAATTTTTAAAATTTTTATGAAAAAATTTAATGAACTATAAATCGTCCATTTCATACGCAAAAAATTAAAAACACTATACATCGTCTATTTTTCATGCAAAAAAATTAAATGGGCTATACATACAAAATATAATGGGCTATACATGGTTAATTTTTTAAATTTTTATGAAAAACATTAATGGGCTATAAATTGTCCATTTCGTATACAAAAACATGCACAAAAATGAAATGGGCTATAGATACAAAATATAATGGGCTATACATGGTTAATATTTTAAATTTTTATGAAAAACATCAATGGGCTATAAATTGTCTATTTCGTATACAAAAACTTAAATGGACTATATACGTCGTCTATATTTCGTGCAAAGAATTTAATGAAATATACATCATCAAATTTAATGGACTATACATCGTCAATTTTTCAAATTTTTATGAAAAAATTTAATGAACTATAAATCGGCCATTTCATATGCAAAAAACTAAAAACACTATAGCTACATCGTCTATTTTTCATGCAAAAAAATAAATGGTCTATACATACAAAATATAATGGGCTATAAATGGTTAATTTTTAAAATTTTTATGAAAACATTAATGGGCTATAAATTGTCCTTTTCGTATACAAAAACTTAAATGGACTATATACGTCGTCTATATTTCGTGCAAAGAATTCAATATTTAATGGACTATACATCGTCAATTTTTAAAATTGTTATGAAAAAATTTAATGAATTATAAATCGTCCATTTCATATGCAAAAAAAACTAAAAACACTATACATCGTCTATTTTTAAAATTTTTATGAAAAAATTTTATGAATTATAAATCGTCCATTTCATATGCAAAAAAATAAAATCACTATACATGGCCTATTTTTCATGCAAAAAAATTAAATGGGCTATAAATATAAAATATAATGGGCTATACGTGGTTCATTTTTTAGAGTTTCGTACACCAAAGGTGAAAAAAGGAACCCTATTGTTTTCGCTACGGTGCCCGTCTGTCGTCTGTCACACGGTATTTTCTCAGGAACCGAAAGAGCTACGGACCTGAAATTTTGGACAGAGTATGTAGAACCTTCGCCACTACAACAGCAAATACATGAGAAATAGAAATTAAAGGGTGCTCCGAAACGAGCGACGAAAAATGTTAAAATCTCATGTAATATACATACAATTGTATGTACATATGTATATTGACACTTGAAATTTGTAAAATTAGTGTGTTTTTATATAGACTACAACAATAAACATTAAAATATTAAAGAATTTAAATTAAAGGGTGGTCCATCAGTAAATGAAATTTTGAGTATGTAATTTTGACAAATTGCTATATCTTGGAGACCATAAGAGGTAAACTCTTGAAATTTTCAAAAACGGTAAAACTAAAAAATCCGAAAATTATAAAATCGCCAAACCGAAAAAAAATCGCCAAAACCTGAAAAAATCGTCAAAAATTTAAAAAAAATCGCCAAATCGAAAAAAATCGACAAAATTAAAAAAAATCCAGCACTAAAATAAATCGCCAAATTCGAAAAAATCGTTTAAATGAAAAGAAATCGCCAAAATGAAAAACAAGCGCCAAAAATCGGAAAAAATTGCCAAAACGCGAAAAATGCGCCAAAACCAAAATAATTGTTTATGTGAAAAAAAATCGCCAAAAAGGAAAAAAATCGCCAAAATTAAAAACAAATCGCCAAATTTTAAAAAAAAAATCGCCAAAACGAAAAAAAAACCCAAAATTTAAAATAAACGCCAAAACTCGAAAAAAAGCCTCAAAACGAAAAAAAAGTGCCAAAGCTAAGAAAATCGCCAAAACCAAAAACAATCGCCTATATGAAAAAACGCCAAAATTAAAAAAATCGTAAATAAAAAAATTGACAAAATAAAAAACGCCAAAATAATAAAAATCCCCTAAATCAAAAAAAACCTCAAAAACCAAAAAAAAAATCGCCAAAACGTGAAAAAAGTGCCAAAACTCAGAAAGTGCCAATAAATTCAAAAAACCCCCAAACTAAAAAAACACTTAGAACCGAAAAAACCCAAAAACGAAAAAAATGCAAAACTATAGTTTATATTCGCTAAAGTTAGTATTGAATTACATATCTCGTATCCGTAGGGAACCCTTCGTGCGCGGGTCAAAGTCGCACTTCACTGAATTTATTTAAATTTAATATTGAATGTCAAAATTTCTATTTCTTTTAATTGTTGTTTCTCATAGTTGTTAATTTACTCATGTTTGAAAAAAGTAGTTTTAGTACAAAAACTGAGTTGTATATTGTAATTTCTTGTTAATTTCATCGAAATCAAGTAAAATAATTTAATTTGGAAAATGTCAAAATATATGGGAAATTACTTAATTTGAACTATTGGAATATTAAATACGTATTTTTTATGATAAAAGTAAAAAAATGTTAAGCAAAGATTCCACTATGGCGAAACGTACCGATTTTTCCGGCTCACTGGGGGTCTCATCCTTTCTAAAACATGCTAAGTCAAAAAAGCCAGTTTTGAGATAAAAGCTTTCAAAGTTTATTAATGATATCTCGGGAATGTTGCGAGATAGAATCTTGTTATTATATAATAATTGCAACAGCATTTTCTTTGTTTATTTGAACTTTATAAATTTGTTGTAGATCATAGTTAAAATACCTCATAATACTTAAGATTGTACACAAACCTATCACCTAGTCCTCTAAGTAGACTTGGCATCTTTCTGGTGGTACTTTTTTGCCTACTGTGGTCATCAAAGTACATATAAAATTTTTTATTTTGGACAAAAATTTTAATAAATTTTTTTTGCCTACTTTATTCCAAACTAAATCATGCTAAGTGTATTTAAAACACTTAAAAAGGCAGATTATTTAATCTTGACATATTATGCTAAGTATATTTTTGCTCATAACTTTTGATAGAATAGTCTACAATCAAAGTTTTACAGAATCTAAGTTAATGCAGGATGAATTCAGAAATGCTATTCCCAGCATAACATATTATGTTTACTTAGCATGTTTTAGAATGGGACTGTCGATATTAAGTACGCCGATTAAAAATATTGTACTCGATAGATAAAAACTGAAAACCCCATTTAAATTTAGGGCATAATGTGCCTTCATTACACATAATTTGATTCAATTATTTAAAAACAGTTTTCTTCTGCAAAACAATGTAATCTGATTTTAGCTTGAAACACTTTTTCCTGCGATAACATATAATATCACAGAATGATTCATTAAAAATTGAATTACATTCTAAAACAAACGCTAAGCTACACTAATGGCAAGACATTTGTTTCAGTTATTGCAGGTATGGGAGTAAAGGAGAAAATACTTCGTGACTGAAAAATTTGAGATGTTTTCTCCTTCATACGCACGGGCGCATACACAAACGTCATGCACGTACACTCAGGAAAAAGCTGTAACTTAAAAATAAGAATACGTCCCATTAATTTAATAATTTTCAATATAATAGAAGATGTATGTTGAGGTACTTAAAAATAACTAAAATTAATAAATTAATACTGTAAATTAACATTTTTCCACATTGAAATAAAAGATTTCATCATGATTAGACTTTTGTTAATGTTTCTAATTAATTCAATATGGTTTTTATTGCTTTTAAGCTTTTTTTCCCTGGGTGTATTTTAAGAACAAAAATTAAATGTGCGGGATCATAAATAATCGTTCAATATGGTTGCACTTAAAATCTCATGCAAGTGAGTATCAATACATATTTTTAAATCTTAAAGAAAAATACTAAATATTTGTTGTGTCATTCCTTACCACGTAAAGGCTAGTACTCACTATCCTACATAATCGTACGACTTTTGAGAAAATACATCCCTGGTATGGTGAAGTTTGTGAAAATTTTCAAAAGGCAATGACAATTCATTAGAACAGGGTTGCATATTTTCTTAAATCATGCAATCGTGTAATAATAACCATACCCATAAAAAACAGCTGTTCGAACAGAACTTATGGGCAACCCTGTATTTCATTAATTAATTAATCGTCATCATATCACAACCTTTACCATAGAAACCAATTGCATTTTGGTTTGGTTATGACTGTGGCACGTCTAATTTAACCTTTAAGAAACATCAAGTGAGAAACGTAAGTGAATGCAAGTGAATAATGTTGACTTCGTTTAGTCCGAATTGACTTAAAGTCGTGTGATTAATTTGCTCAGATCAATTTTTTGTGCAAAAATGTTTGCAAATATACTTCAAGTACTAAAATTTTTTTAATGTCACTATATTCTCCATCGCGTTTATTTATACTGGCATTGAAGAAAATTGCAGGTAACATTTTATGTTGTATATATATATATATATATATATATATATATATATATATACATATATTCGTTAACGGAGCATTACATAATTTGGCGTTAATTAATTAACATGTTTTATAATAAGAAGAAAAAAGGACTTCTGAAGAAAAAAATTTTTTTCGCATTTAATTTTGATAAATATGTCGATGTTATTTCAAATAACATCTTATCTATTTTCTTTTATTAAAAAATTTTAACCTGAACTTAACAAAAACAATGCTCTGAAGTATATATCGCTCAAGTAAATCAACATTATCATAACTCGAAAAATAAAGAATTAATTCTTATATTAGTTATAATCGTGGTTGGCGTATTTCGATTTTGACTATGACATTTTCATAATAGATTAAAGAACAGCGCTACATGTGTTCTTCAATCTATGACCAAAATATTGTTGTCAAAATCGAAATCACGACAAGGCCCATTGTTATTCTTATTAAGAATTTCATATAACTATCTTGAGAGTTAAATAATAGACTTCTTTCGAACTCTTTCAGTAGCTCGTTTTTGACACAAACAAACCTGTAATCAAACATATATTTTAAACCAGTTTGATTATGTGTTTGCGTCTAAACGAGCTACTGAAACAGTTCGATGCAAGTAGAATAAATAAATGTTATTTTATTAATTTGTTTAAAAATCGAGAACTTCAACTCGTTTTCTGTAAAACTATTTTTTTCGACTTACAACATTGTTGAAGTAAAGGAGCAATATATAAACAATGATAAATTATTGCAATCAATTATCAACAAAAATAAAACCTCAAAAGTAATTGCAAAATAGATAAATTCCATAAATATTATTAAATGACATAATGAAATAAAGATTTTAAAAAGCTTACGGCTAATATTTTACGACTCAATAATTTATTGCCAATTATAAGAGGATTAAAATAACGAAATACTTTGCCATCTTTGAAAGTGGAAAAGTTGAAAAATACATTTTATTATTCCAAATATATATAAAGAAAAGATAATTGTGATTTATAACAAATAAGTAATATGGTCAATTTTGTGTTATTTTATGAATAGAATATTATGTTGATTGGATTTATCATTAACTCGGAATAACAATCCGCTGTAAAGATCTTAAAAATTTATTTTTGATGAGACATTTAAAGTTCACGGCCACTTTTAAATTACTTCAAATCAGGACAAGGTTGAATAACTTTGAAGAGTGGCTTTGGTTAACTATTCTCACAGATATATGAGTTGAATGTGCTCACAGCTGACAAAAAGGCAATAGTACAGTAAGCATTTATTGTGCTACCAGCTGACACGGCAAACATTATTTTGCCACTTAAATTAATTCTAGAAAATTTCTCGTTTAGAAAATAAAAAGTAACTCACTGTAAGTGTTTGAGGATGAGTGGTGAAGGCAAGGAGAGCTGTAAACGATGACAGAATACAAAAATTCAGTGTGACTTTGACTGGCGTATGAACACTGAATATGTAATACTATACCCACTTTAGCCTATATAATAAATATATAGTTTTGGATTTTTTTTTTCGTTAAGAAATTGGCGTTTTCTTGCGTTTTTTTTGTGTGCGTTTTTTCGTTTTTGGCGATTTATTTTTATATTTTTTTCTGCTTTTATTTCGTTTTGGCGTTTTATATTTTGGCATTTTTTCAGTTTTGTCGATTTATGTTGTTTTGCCGCTTTTTTCTCGTCTTTGCATTTTATTATAATTTTGGTGATTTTTTAATTTTGACGTTTTTTTAAATTTTGGCAATTTTTTTAATTTTGGCGATTTTTTCAGATTTTTGCGATTTATTTTAATTTTGAAATGTTTTTAATATGGCTTTTTTCGTTTTTTTCTCATATGTTCCGTTTCGGCGATTTTACAGTTTTCGGATTTTTTAGTTTTAAAGTTTTTGAAAATTTCAAGAATTTGCCTCTTACGGTTTCTAAGATTCATCAAGTTGTCAAAATTACATTAACTTGTAGAACACCCTTTAAATTGGATTTTTTTTAGATTTTATACAAATTTTTAGTGTGTATGTCCAAAAGCTATTAAATTTCGATTACGATTAGTAGTCAATTAGATTAATTATAAGAAGAATTGTACTGACTATATAATTCCCTTTAAATAAATTTCTCCTAAATAATTGATTACGATAACTAATAATCAAAAAGTAAATTATAAAGTAAAAGTAAAAAAATAATCAAATAGAATCGAAGGTAATCAAAAAGAAGTCCGAATACTTTCAAAAATTACTTTTGATTATTAATAAATAATCAAAAAGAATAATATGTAATCGGACTATTTTTTAATTACTTTTAATTCTTTTTGATTATTTTTTGTAATTTCAAGTAATTCTGATTACTTTTCCACTATTAGTAATCCTAATGAATTAGTAATCGGGCGAAACTAAATATAATCGTTATTGAATAATTACTTGATTTTTCAAAAAAATGTAATCAGTACGATTAATAATCATAACCTAACAGCTGTGCTATATACATATAATTTTTTGTTTTTTTTTTAATACATGGGATTTTAAAATTTTTCGTTACTCATTTTTGAACAACCTTTAATTTCTAAATCTCATGTATTTGTTGTTGTAGCGGTCGAAGCTATACATATTCTATGCGGTTTCCAGGTCCGTAGCTCTTACGATTCTAAAAAGTAGTCTATAACGGACAGACGGACAGCTCAGCGACAGCAATAAGGTTCCCTTTGGAATACGGAACCCTAAAAAGCTTTAAATATTTATTGTTTTAAATTATTTATAATTTATATCTATTTTAATTGTTTTCAAATTAACTCGTACCAAATTTGAAGACTCTTGCTATTATACTTTTCAATATATAAGATTGTTTTTAATTACTTTGCAGGGGGTGCCCCTACCCGTGGTACTATTCTACTATTATCTTGAATAACTTCGCAGCTCGCTCTCAAAAGAGTCCATAACAAATTTTAAGACTCTTGCTAATGTAGATTTTAAGATATAAAATTATTATAATTTAATTTGTTTGGGGGGAACTTCTTCCCCAATTTTTACATTAACAATATTTTATATTATTTGTATACTCTGACTCCTATAGCTTTTAAGATATAAGACATTTTGTTGGTGTGGGTTTGGCACAGCTCTCTTACGGGTATGAAAAATACATTACAACCTATTCTTAGACCTACCGAATACACATACATACATTCATAGAAACCAGTCCAGGCGTTTTGGAGGAGTTCAATTACAAAAAAACCGTTACACGAAAATTTAATATGTATAGATGGACCGACAAAATACACCAACTTCAAAAGATACAAGCCCTGACCTTAATAAAGAAAGGCCATAACTTATTTTTTTTTTATTGAGATTTTTGCATTTTTTGATATATACAAAATACTCGATTTCAAAAGAATAATATTAGCGTAACGAAATGAAGCAACAACTGCAGTTACTCGAATGCCTCAAATATTTGTAGAGGATAAAGGACTACAGTTTATATAAATTTATGCAGATAAAAAGAGCATTCAAGAAAAATATTAAAACAGCAGAAACGGATTATGTATTGTCTGCTTATTTTGATAAAGAAATTTAACAACGATTGCAGAAAGTTGATCCAAAACTTTAAATGGAACAAATTACAAAAAAATTAACCATTAAAATCCGTTTATGTAAAAACTGCGTATTAAGCTTAAATTTAAATTGTGTTTCTTTGTACATACTTGACCTTAATAAAGCTTAAAAAATTTATTGGTGCTAATTCTATGGCTCAATGAAAAATCACCCAAAACCAAATCGCCCAAATGTAAAAATGAAAGATCGCAAAAAATTTTTCAATATAAATTTTGGGTGATTTTTCATATAAAAAATCGCCCAAAAATATTGGGCAATTTTTAATTTTTTTTGATGATGTTTCATTTTGTAGTTTTGGGCGATTTTTCATATGAAAAATTTTCCAAAACTAAACCGCCCAAAAATAAAAATGAAAAATGGCCCAAAAATTTTTTCATACAAGTTTTATCTAATTTGTAATATGAAAAGTCGACCAAAATTTTTTATACATTTAAACAAGGCGAATATATACTAGGACCACCAAGGGATAAAGTGACTATTTTCGCCCCTTGTAATTTGAATATACTTTGGATGAATATACTTTTGGATTTTTCAGTACATTTTTATGACATTTAAAGTATAAATTTCTCAAAGCGAATTGAGTATACCTTATATAAAATTGCCTTGCATTTAAAAATTAAAGGTTTTCCTTCACTCAAAAAATCTGTAAATCATCAAATCGAACATACAATTTAAAATACATTTATATATGCATGTATGTTGTAGAAAATATTTGAAAGCTTCTCCAATGTGTTCCATCTCCACCATTATTTGGCTTTTATAACAGTAGAAGTGGTTTACCAAATTGTTTTAAGCGAAACCGAGATTGAACATACCAGTCGAAGGCCGTCAGCGCAGCAAAATATTATTTTGCAGGAAAACATTGCAATGCCATTAGCCTGTGCCGTGTCGGGAAATACCATGGTGAAGAAAATCCTTAAAGCTGGCTGCCAGTGCAGGAAAACGTTATTAAACAGGAAAACTTTGAAAGGCAAAAAATCTTTATTAGGCTGCGCAAACATAATGGTGTAGAGAATCCTTTATCCTGGCCGAAGATCGGCTATGCAAAAATCTCTATGTGTCTGTGAATAATTTAATACATAATAATATTTTTTCTGCGTAATATCGTTTTCCTGCACCCCAGGCTTTGGGCCGGGCTTAAGGATTTTCTCCACTATCGTGTTTCCCGACACACGACAGCCTAATAAAAATTGTTTGTCTTTTATTGTTTGTCGATATTTAGTTTTATGAATTCTGTTGTGGGTAGTATTTCAGTGAAAATAAGATTTGATTTATTTTTTTAATTTAGTGATTGGATACAAAATACAATTTTTTCTGTGTACTTCACTGCAGCTTTTTTCAATATATGAAAAAATCTTCTCCCACATTTCTAAATGAAATACAAATTGTAAATGAATAATAAAACCAGAGATTACTTTGCTGTTTAATTCAAATTAAATAAAACCTCCTATACACCTTATACCTTTAAAATTAAATTAAATAAAAATATCTCTAAGTGCAATTAATTCGTTAGCTGGAGAAAGCAAAATTTTTGTGTCGATGTGTGCTTAACCTTAAACTTTAACCTTTTCAAATATAATCCCAAACGCATTACAAGAATACTTCACCATCTGTTAACGTAAAAGGTATTAAAACATAATTAGCACAAGGGTTCTATTTTTTCTGCTAGTTAGTGAAATATGTAATGAAAACGAATTTCTAAAGTTTGTTTTTTTTTCTCTTTTTTCCTGTAATGGCCTAGTTAAAAAGTTTTTATTATAAATATTTGCAGACATACATACATACATATGTATATATACTTTTATGGTAGAAAATAAAACTTTAAAAGGAAACTTGTAGCTTCTCTTGTAACCGTTCGCTTGGTGTAAAATAATAAAATTGACATAAAATATTATATTAATATTTTCCTTTATCATTTAAGCTAACTGACATTTATAATCTATTTTTTAACTCGACAACAACAAAATATATCCAAAAAATAAAAAATAAAAACATAATAAATAATGTCTGCCTGAAAAGGTTTAAACAGCTTCTTTGTGGGTTCCAACACTTTCGTTGATAAATCACAGTTACTGAATTTTATTTAAGCCGCAGACTTTAATGGTTGTTGTTTCCATTATACGCAGATTTAATATATCACATTTCATTTAATTAAATACAAACATATAATAAAAAGTGTGTATGTGTGTGTGTGTAAAATTGAGTGCATACCAGTCCTTTTCCACGCCCGCTTTTAATTAGTTGTCTATATATGTGTATGAAAGTATGTGTGTGTGCACGTACATATCCCTCCTTTGTTGCAATAAAGGCATAACTCAAAAAAAGCTACTTTTCATTTCAATTAAATTTAAAATGGTTTTAACATTAAAATTTACTTACAACTCAATGATGATATAAAGATATATTATTTTCTCAATAGCTGGGTCTACACAAGCTTTTTTTTAACCCCTGAAAAGGGGTGTTATAAGTTTGTAGCGTGTTACTGCAATTCTGTGTATCTGTGTGTATGTACGAGTCCACGTACAGAACAATTGGCTGCACTGATATTGATTTATTTTTTTTTTTGTTTGAAAGGCGACTTGATAGAGAGTGTTCTTAGCTACGTTTGAAGAAAATCGGTCCAGCCGTTAATAAGATATAACATCTTTTTTGGATATATCGAGAGTTTAAAAATTTTTAATTTATGTTATTATTTGAAATTTTAACAAAAGATTAAATATGATATACAAATATTTTTACCACTATTAATTCCAAAAAGTTTTTTTGAGATATGTCTATGTTGCAATAAATGAGCGATAGGTGTGATTGCGATTATGATTTCATGTTTTGCAAAATCTAACAAATGTTTTGAATCCTTTTGTATTTATAGAAATATTATTATAGGAGTTCACATACAAAAAAAAAAAAAACAACCTGATATTTATTAACGAAAATTTTAGTAATTTATTAAAATTTTTATTTTTATCTTCTTCTTTTACTCCACTACTACTGTGACATTATATTTAAGTATTTTGCTGTGATATTTTATCAATTATTTTTCCATTTATTTATATAATTTATATTGATGTGAGTGTTATACAAGAAAACTGTGTGCTTTAATAAAACTTAACGTGAAAATTGGAGGAAAACTATATATTCAATAAATATTATCCCTACAGAAGCTGAAAAAACCAGCGAATAAATAATAATTTATTTTGTCATTAACAGTGTTCGTTTTTTTCATATGCGATTTTTTTCATTTCTTCAATTATTAACATAAAAACCCATTTTTAGTCATTCATCTTGCCATAAAATAGCTTTTTTTGCATTTTAGAGGAAATTGTTATATGTCAGAGTTTTTCATTTTACTGAAATCAAAGTGCGAAAATGGATAATTCATAAAATTTTTAATCAATCACGTACACGATTTATATTCCATAATTTTTTTCGAATACTTCAGTTTTCATTACAAGATTCCATGGAAGTAAGGTTATATTACGGGTAAGAAAGAGGTTCAATGTTTACTACGCATGCAGGAATTCTATAGGAACGAACTGGGGCTTGCAACCGAGGATAGTAACCTGGATTTACACATCGGTGGTCGGACCGGTTATTTCCTAAGACTGTGTGGTGTGGTGGAAGGCATTGACGAAGGAAAGCCCCAAAAGATTACTATCAAAGGTTCAGAGGTGTGCCTCGCTGGGCATCAGAGGTGCTCAGGGGAGCACACCTCAGGCTGCCTTGGACGTCATTTTTCATCTACTTCCTGTAGAGGACTTTGTGGTGGGAACGGTGACTAGAACTCTCTTTAGTCTCCTCGAAATAGGCTTGGTAAGGATAGGAATAACAGATCAGATATCAATCTTAAATGAGATCAGTTTTAATGGCCAGGGATCCATAACTCCTGGGTTTACGGAATATAAATCACTAAAATTTATTTTAATAGAAAACCCCCACTGGTAATTCCGGATAGGGACTATTGGGTCAAATTTGATATGCTATGTGAAAGTATTACAGTATTTACAGACGGATCAAAAATGGGGAAGGCATACGGGCTGGTGTCTATATCTTGGGAACGAACATTCGCAGTTCTTTCAGACTGCCAAATAAATGCAGCGTTTTTAAAGGCTAAGATCTTGGCAGTCCTCAGGGTCATGGAACTGGTGGCAAGGAATGTAGCAGAAGATGAGAAAATAACCTTCTATGTCAACAGCCAGGCAGCGCTAAAAGCTTCGAAGGGGCACAATGTCAAATCGAAGCTTGTTAGTGACTCTAGAGCCCTAAACTTACTTATGGATGAATATAATGTCAGATTATGTTGGGTTTCTGGCCACAGAAGTGTTAAGAGAAATATAATTGCCGATGAGCTGGAAAGAATAGGGACGGAGTTAGATGAGGGAATGTCGGAAAGGTCGTTGAAGTTACCGATAGGTCATTACTATAAAGAACGCAGTAATTGGGTAGAAAGCAGGACTAAAGGTAGAATTAGTAAAATCGTAGCGTGAAGTTTCGTGTCAGCTGACATAAACCGTACCATATGCATTGCATGTTACTAGTTATAAAATATGTGGTGGTAGCACTGCTGACGTAGAAATCTACAGAAAACAGATTTTTCTGTAGCGAATGTCAAAAAAGCCGCATTAATACAAAAACAACAATAATGTGCTGTGCAAACTGTTACATTTTCTATAACTTGTGCACGAAGCCGAACAATACGGCAAGCTGTAAAGTATAACGACTAATTAATTAATTACTAATTCTACCTTAACAGTTCATGGCGAAGTAGGGAAAATTGTAGTCTCGAGTGTTATGTGACCAAAACTTGACTCAGGGAGATTCAAACTTCTACTGGACATAAATAGAAAGGCAATACAAATTGCGATAGGCTCGTTGACAGGTCACAAAACCAGCATTTGAGATACTGGCACTACACATTTTTGTAGGATGTGCGAGGATGAAGAGGAACTGGAAACCATTGAACATATTATCTGCCACAGCCTGAAGCTGCAACGTCATAGGCTAAGGTGGCTGAGCAGACGTTTCCAAGAGAACATTACTGATATTGGAAAGTATAAGCTAGATGACATCAAGGGCTTCGTCGTGGGAATTCATTGGCTCAATGACGAATAAAAGGGTCAATTCTGGCTACAAATGGCGGGTATATATAATTTGTTGATAGACAATAGAAGGAAATAACAATGAACCCAATTAGGTCTCCGAGTGGAGGTGCGGTATAGCATCACCCTTTCTATACTAAGCTAACGTTATATTACAGAAAAAAACAAACAATGAATCTACATAAAGGATGTGACTATCCTAAAAACTCGTACAACTTTTGAAATAATATCAATCAGGACTGTATTCTCTCAACGATTGTGTAGGATAGTGAATCCTAGCCCTAGTAAGTCACACAAACGATAAAGGAATTTTATTAACGAATGGTAAAAAAGCCGCCGAAAACATTTAAAGAAGATTCCCCACGACTTTATTGTATAGTGTGTGACTGCAAACCTAATAAACCAAAATTGTATTAAACGAACAAAAGAAATAACCCACTGTATACATACATATATAGCTAATCTATGACTTGACTATATACAGAGTGTTTTTTATAAAGGTATATAATTTGAAATAGAATAAAACAAAGATGAATTTTTTAAATTGACACACAGAGAAAACAGATTCGTTGAGACAACCGAATTTGTTGCCAATAAAATTTTGGCGGTTGCACCAACTACATAGAATTCTGGTATAACGACTGAAATTTTCTTGTGGTGCTACCATATTTTAATTATAACCCTTAGGGCCATTTTCACAACTTGCCTTTAGCTAAAGGTAGGATTTTGTCAGCTCGATAAATGGCTTTGTTTTATAAAACCTGGTTAGTATAACTAAAACAATGTCATAATTGGTACCTGTGAAAGAAAAATTAAAATTGGCCTTCTTTACTGAAATAAAAATAAACAATAGACGCAAATAAAAATACATAATTTAAGAAATTTATTATTTGACATATTGTCATAAGTTTATTTTAACTGAAATTTATTTCCTGGTGGTGAAGCGTGTTTATATGCATTTCTTCAACTACGCATTTCAAACAGCCACAAACATGTTATATTATGCACATACTTTCAAAAACTATTTGAGAATTCACAAATCATTATATCTTTGAAAGTCATAAAAGCTAATTTTTAATTTTCTGCTATAAACTATAAAAGTAAACTCAACCTCTAGTCAGTTGCAGCAACTGACCTTAATATAGAACGAAGATTTTTTTGTTGCCGATACCAAAAGTTGGTAGTAAAATCCAATTCATAATATTTTATTCGGTTGTGTTAACCATAACTTAATTAGTCATGACAAAAACATACGCTCGGTTGGTGCAATCAATTTAAAAATTGTCAGAATCATATATTTGTTACAAATATGCCTTTATGGTAATGAACATGGATTGTTTTTTGGATTAACAGAAAATTGATTGCGTGAATTGAAATATAGTTTATGCAAATGATATTTTATTGGCCTAACGATTTTTTAACCAATCTTTTTTCTGGGTGCATGAATTTTCACTTAATTCGAAAGATAATCTTCTGACATTATATTATAAAAATGTCTTTTTGCAATACTGATTTACTAAATCTACGCGTTTTTTGGTGGTCGTGTGGTTTCAATTGTTGCGTAAGTTCGATTTTGTAAGAACTAAAACCAAGATTTTTTGCAAAATCCTCCATAAAGTGGATCAACACATATCTAATTCCTGTGCTAGATGGCGGATAGACTAATTGAAGTCTTCATCTAAGCTACGATCTACAGCAGCAACGACTTCTTCGGTAGGCATTGCACGACTTCTCTTTGAATGTTTAATATCATTAAGAGTAAACGTGGTGCGAAAACATTCCACAGTTTATCGTATTAATTGCTCTGATAGACGATTATAGTGACGGTAAAATGGACGTAGTACACTATACGTATTTCAAACAGAACCATAATTTTGAAAATAAATTTGCACAATTTGGTAGCATTGTTCAGGTGTTAACAAAACAGCCAAACTAAACTAAACATAAATTACTTGTCATATGATAAAATGGCCGCCCATTTAAAAAGTCGTATTACTAGAAAAATCTGATAACTCAAGGTTTTACCAATGTGGGCGGAGCTGCGCCCATTAGGCTCAGAATTTAAAATACAAATTTAAGGCCTAAAGCGATTTTATTGAAATACATGTTGTAATAATGCAAGGCTATAAATTTACGTTGAAAAAAGTAAGAAGTAGTAAGAACTAATTTATCTTTCCTCTTTTATCCCCTGAAAGTCTACAATTCTAAACATTAAAATTGGAATTATCTTTATTATTCAGTATTTAAGTATTTCAAGTATACACGAGTGTGCAGGCATAAAAAATATATATATATTTTTTTTAATTTCACTAGAATAAACACTGCTTATAAGTAATTAAAATTACTGGCCACCTGCAGTTCATATTAGCCGTATTTGAGGGTAAATAAATCTTTGTTTTATATATTTTATAAAGCTTCGTGTATTATTACTAATTCGCATTTGAATGCCCTTTTCAAATCCGTCTTGGATTTATTTGCCCATGATGAATGCGCCACTCATTAATTTATTTATTCATTTTTTATTTTGTTTTGTTTTTCCCGCACATGCTAAACCAAAATGCCTAAAATATAATCAACTATTAAAGCTTAACAGTGTGAATTAAACATTAATTTACGTTTAGGGGATAAAATGCACCTGTGTACATTTAGTGTGCGTATGTTTGTATATATTATGTCTATATATATGTGAAATGAGTGTGAGAAATTGAGAGTGTTTTTGTTGATAGCGGATACAGATGTATACATGCATACGTAAATGCATATACATACATACAAATGTGTTAAAATGAATATCGACCCAGCGGGAAAACTGAGAATACCTTCTTAATTCAGACCTTAGTAAAGCCCTGCTTAGGAATGTTTTTATTCAGCCACTATTCTTGTCTTACTGCTAAATAATGCCTAAAAACAGGCCTCGACTCTTTCGAATAAAAGATAAGATATACATTCCACACTAAAACTTTTTTTAAACAGAGTAGAGGCTAAGTGCACTAAATTGAAGGTTTTAAAAATAATTTCTGGAAGTTCTATATGCGGGCAGACCTTGTACATGTAAAAGTAGGAGGATAGCGGCCTTCTAGATATTATCATTACTACATTTTTTCCTGCTGGGGAATGCTGCTTTAATTGAGGGATAACAACACAAATGTAAAAAGATACCAACATTAATTTAAAATTCATATGAAAGTGCTGTAATTTTTATCATAAAATATTAACAGAAGAAGTCTTAAACAATCTCATATATGAAAAATAAAACAAACAAAAAACAATAATATTTAAATATTTTTTTTTTATTAATAATATACATTTTGTTATGAAATGTGTTAGAGGAATTAAAGTTAAAAGCTAAAGAAGATATCGCGAGTAGTTTGTCAGTTACGTACGTTCACGCTCACGATAAAAACAAATTATTCCAAAAAGTCTCATAATTTTTATCTGTTCGTTGTCATATTGAAGACAATGTATAGAGGCTCTTCAATTTAGGAATGTGTGGAATTTTTGTGCTCACATTCTTGCTCTAAAAACGTTTTGTGGAAGATGTTGAATATAATTTGTGATTGCCAATATTATAACAGCTGTTATAATTTTTCCTTCCATGTATGGTCTGAAAAGAAAGTAAGAAATATTTCTTGATGTGATTAAGAATAGCACAGAATGTGCACATGGGTAATCATGTGCATAAAAATAACTCGTTTATAAGGAACCTTAGCCTAAATAAAAATTTCCTAGATTTACACTAAAAAAAACTAAAACCTTGGAAAATTTTCTAAGACCTGTTTTTTACTGGAAGCAAATAAAATATTTACTAAACTTCTAGTATATTAATGAACTAGCTTATAGTAGTTATATTTTTATTTTTAAGTAAAACTTTTCTAATACTAAGTAAAATTTTCCTATAAAATTAGAAGCTTTGCAAAAAATTTGTTTCATCTTTGATCTCAAATTTAGTAAATTTTCCATAGACTTTTTTGTGTGTTTAATTCCGATACTAGTATTCATTTTTAATTATACCATACCATATTTTAGGACAGCCTGAATAAACATTGAAAGGAGGTTTTGCTGGATGCTATGCGTATTTCACTGTTGCTAATGCAGATCATCAGGGAACCTTTACCCAAAGTTTTTTAGATCAACTAAAGTTATTATGTTATAAACTTCCATTTAAATAAATGAGAAAGAAGGTCAAAAACAAATAACAAAGTTGAAACAAGAACTCAATAATCAGCATTTTTGTTTCAATGTACATATTTTTAATGAAAAAAAATATTTAAATATTTTTAAAATATTTAAAAAAAAAATATTTTACTTAAGTAAAATAATAATTTGGGATTATTAGTGCGTTAAAAAATTTTAAACTTAGATATATCGTATAGTTTAAAGAAAAAGTACTTAAACCTGATAAATATTTTTCATAAATTTATGATATCTTTAAATATCTCTCAAGTAAGTCAAATTTGTTGAACTAATCAGGAGTAAGCCATTTCCTAAAATTTATTTTTTGATTTAAAACGAGATTGACTAGTTCTTAGGATGCAATTTCCCCAAACTTTAAAACCATTTTCCATTTTATGGTTAATGTTTTCTTTAAGCCAGTAAATTTGTCCTTGAATGTGAGAATTTTCGTGTGCATTTTTAACCCCCCGGGGTTTTATAAGTTTTAGGTGTGTGTCTGTACGACACAGACAACTTTTCTATAGAAAAGTGTAATGTCACACAGACAACTTTTCTAAAGAAAAGTGTAATGTGACACAGACAAATTTTTTTATAGAAAAGTGTAATGTGACACAGACAACTTTTCTATAGAAAAGTGTAATGTGACACAGACAGCTTTTCTATAGAAAAGTGTAATGTGACACAGACAACTTTTCTATAGAAAAGTGTAATGTGACACAGACAAATTTTTTTATAGAAAAGTGTAATGTGACACAGACAAATTTTTTTATAGAAAAGTGTAATGTGACACAGACAACTTTTCTATAGAAAAGTGTAATGTGACACAGACAACTTTTCTATAGAAAAGTGTAATGTGACACAGACAACTTTTCTATAGAAAAGTGTAATGTGACACAGACAACTTTTCTATAGAAAAGTGTAATGTGACACAGACAACTTTTCTATTGAAGAGTGTAATGTGACACAGACAACTTTTCTATTGAAGAGTGTAATGTGACACAGACAACTTTTCTATAGAAAAGTGTAATGTGACACAGACAACTTTTCTATAGAAAAGTGTAATGTGACACAGACAACTTTTCTATAGAAAAGTGTAATGTGACACAGACAACTTTTCTATAGAAAAGTGTAATGTGACACAGACAACTTTTCTATAGAAAAGTGTAATGTGACACAGACAACTTTTCTATAGAAAAGTGTAATGTGACACAGACAACTTTTCTATAGAAAAGTGTACTGTGACACAGGCAACTTTTGTATAGAAAAGTGTACTGTGACACAGGCAACTTTTCTATAGAAAGGTGTACTGTGACACAGGCAACTTTTGTATAGAAAAGTGTACTGTGACACAGGCAACTTTTGTATAGAAAAGTGTACTGTGACACAGGCAACTTTTGTATAGAAAAGTGTACTGTGACACAGGCAACTTTTCTATAGAAAAGTGTGTACTGTGACACAGGCAACTTTTCTATAGAAAAGTGTGTACTGTGACACAGGCAACTTTTCTATAGAAAAGTGTGTACTGTGACACAGGCAACTTTTCTATAGAAAAGTGTGTACTGTGACACAGGCAACTTTTCTATAGAAAAGTGTGTACTGTGACACAGGCAACTTTTCTATAGAAAAGTGTGTACTGTGACACAGGCAACTTTTCTATAGAAAAGTGTGTACTGTGACACAGGCAACTTTTCTATAGAAAAGTGTGTACTGTGACACAGGCAACTTTTCTATAGAAAAGTGTGTACTGTGACACAGGCAACTTTTGTATAGAAAAGTGTACTGTGACACAGGCAACTTTTCTATAGAAAGGTGTACTGTGACACAGGCAACTTTTGTATAGAAAAGTGTACTGTGACACAGGCAACTTTTGTATAGAAAAGTGTACTGTGACACAGGCAACTTTTGTATAGAAAAGTGTACTGTGACACAGGCAACTTTTGTATAGAAAAGTGTACTGTGACACAGGCAACTTTTCTATAGAAAAGTGTGTACTGTGACACAGGCAACTTTTCTATAGAAAAGTGTGTACTGTGACACAGGCAACTTTTCTATAGAAAAGTGTGTACTGTGACACAGGCAACTTTTCTATAGAAAAGTGTGTACTGTGACACAGGCAACTTTTCTATAGAAAAGTGTGTACTGTGACACAGGCAACTTTTCTATAGAAAAGTGTGTACTGTGACACAGGCAACTTTTCTATAGAAAAGTGTGTACTGTGACACAGGCAACTTTTCTATAGAAAAGTGTGTACTGTGACACAGGCAACTTTTCTATAGAAAAGTGTGTACTGTGACACAGGCAACTTTTCTATAGAAAAGTGTGTACTGTGACACAGGCAACTTTTCTATAGAAAAGTGTGTACTGTGACACAGGCAACTTTTCTATAGAAAAGTGTGTACTGTGACACAGACAACTTTTCTATAGAAAAGTGTGTACTGTGACACAGACAACTTTTCTATAGAAAAGTGTGTACTGTGACACAGACAACTTTTCTATAGAAAAGTGTGTACTGTGACACAGACAAATTTTCTATAGAAAAGTGTGTACTGTGACACAGACAACTTTTATATAGAAAAGTGTACTGTGACACAGACAACTTTTCTATAGAAAAGTGTACTGTGACACAGACAACTTTTCTATAGAAAAGTGTACTGTGACACAGACAACTTTTCTATAGAAAAGTGTACTGTGACACAGACAACTTTTCTATAGAAAAGTGTACTGTGACACAGACAACTTTTCTATAGAAAAGTGTACTGTGACACAGACAACTTTTCTATAGAAAAGTGTACTGTGACACAGACAACTTTTCTATAGAAAAGTGTACTGTGACACAGACAACTTTTCTATAGAAAAGTGTACTGTGACACAGACAACTTTTCTATAGAAAAGTGTACTGTGACACAGACAACTTTTCTATAGAAAAGTGTACTGTGACACAGACAACTTTTCTATAGAAAAGTGTACTGTGACACAGACAACTTTTCTATAGAAAAGTGTACTGTGACACAGACAACTTTTCTATAGAAAAGTGTACTGTGACACAGACAACTTTTCTATAGAAACGTGTACTGTGACACAGACAACTTTTCTATAGAAAAGTGTACTGTGACACAGACAACTTTTCTATAGAAAAGTGTACTGTGACACAGACAACTTTTCTATATAAAAGTGTAATGTGACACAGACAACTTTTCTATAGAAAAGTGTACTGTGACAGAGACAACTTTTCTATAGAAAAGTGTACTGTGACAGAGACAACTTTTCTATAGAAAAGTGTACTGTGACTGAGACAACTTTTCTATACTGTGACACAGACAACTTTCAGAGGCATCAGAAGACGGAAGATAATTTTTAAATGTCTCGTTTGCACCCAGCAAAAAAGTTTGCCTACTGGAATGCAAAAAAGTGTATGTATTAAAAAGTCAAAAAAGAAAAAGTAAAAAAATAATAAAAAACATGTGGATTATAGGGTTCTTGTTTCAACTTCGATATTTGTTGAACTTCTAATTTATTTGAGTGAGAGTTAACATAATTACTCTAGTTATTCTAAAAGTTTTATGGCAATAGTCAATTTCAGTGTATTTTTAATAAAAAAATATTTTACTATATCTGTAAGAGCCTGTATTTTGTGTTACAAGAAAATGGAAGTAAGGTACATGCTCAAATCTAAAACCCAGCAAAAAAATTTTGATTTGGAAGCACTAACAACTGCTTATTTGATAATAAAAGCTTCGAAAAATGCTTCTGAAAAGCACTAACATAAGGCGGGATCTCACTTCTATTATTTATTATTACTTCCGTGAAGTTTGCCTACTAGAATGAAGAAAAGTATATGTACTCCTCAGTCATAAATACTTACAGTTTGCCTGAATAACCCATTATTTTTGTTTGAGAAGTTCAAAAAGTATGCGGTACCTTATATTTTTCGCCTACAAATATCCAAAAGTTAATAAATTACTGATTGCCCAAAAGTATTCAAAATATAATGGGTTATTTTTTGCATAAAAATATGCAAAAATTTTAACATTACTTTTTCTTTAAAATTATTCAAAAGTTAAGGAGCACTACAATAAGTTTTTTCACGTAATGATATAGATAGGTTTTTATTTTATACATAACAGGACAGTCATTATTATACATAGGTACCACTCATTACTTTGTAAACTATTAAAAGAGTACTACGCATTATAAAATCTTGAAAATTTTTTGTTGGGCACAGTCATTAATTTTTCTTTAAGGTTTCCTCGGCATACTATCTTTTATAATTTGTAGCCTCATGCGATGTGTAATTTTTTGAAAACGCAAAAAAGTTACATATTTGAATAAAAATGCTTAAAATAAAATCTGGAATCAGTTTGGAAGAATTTGTTATAACATTTTCAATACTAATAATTTTTTCATATTTTATTTAATTAAAAATAAAAAATTCTCTCATATAATTTTATAAAAATATTCACTCTTTGCTTTATAAAGTGTACAATTACTGTCGGTTGCTCTAGTTATTTTGCGATAAAGCCAGCATTATAAGTGTAAAGTATTAAGGCAACAGCTGATTTTAAATTATTTCATAAGTAACTTTCTTCAACTGTGTTATCCTCTGTGCGTTTGACTCAAGTTTAGTTTTAGGAAAATACTAAGATGAATATATTTGAAGAAGTGGTGCGCTCGTTTGGCTCTGTGGCTAATCGTTAACCTTTTATCAATTGAAATGCTTTTTCCAAATATTGACACTCACAGAAAACACTGTAACTATTATTAAAATCATTAACACTTTTCTTTTTTTATTTTATTAATTCATGACTTTTCCATACCAATTATATTAATCTCTATGCTCTCTTTTATGTATATCCTGTCATGTTTAAACTTTATTAATTTGCAAAAAAAATGAGTATTTTTACTTCAACAACTAAATGAAAATATGCAGTAAGAGGAACTCCAATTAAGAAATAATAAATAATAAAAGCTTAAAAGTTAATTAGAATGCTTTCGTTTTCAAAAGAGTTTCTGCTTATTTCAGTCAAGTTGTAAAAGTCTTAATTGCATTTAAAAAAAATTCTTATATTCATTATAAATAAAAATTGCTGACTCCCGCATATTGAATGTTTAATATTAATTTGAAGCTTATTCTTCTCTTGTTAGTTTAACCCTAGAAAGCTTAAGAATTTTTATAGTATTTTAATATTTACTTATCTTATGTAAATTGCTGAATACATTTTTAAAAAGTATAAAGTAATGCAGTTACTTCCGGGGATTGGTATTTTGATTTAAATTATTTTTAATTGATTTAAAGAATTATTTTTTTTTGCAAATAAGTTTTAAGTAGTAAATTTCATCATGAATAAATGGCAAAATTAACATCGATTGGCACTCTATGGTTAAGGTCTGATAGCATTATGCTGTAAAAATATTTTTTTTGTAAGTAAGCGAAGAGTATGTTGTATTTCCGTTGATAATCATATTACGATATTTTTCTTTGGATATTTTTTTAATTTAATTATTATGCAGTGAAAATAGGGGATATAAGTAAAGGGTGTTCTAACAAGAGTCAAGAAAAAATATTAATTAGTATGAAAATTAATGACTTTGTGATATTAAAAATACAGGATATAATACATATGTCAATATTGCAAGTTTGATTTTGTGATTATCACGTAATTAAGAATTATGAATGTAAGACATTTATAATTCAGGAATGGCCTGATTCTGAAGAGTGGCCACTGTAGCCCACTCTAGACTGAGGGTCTAATTCATATAAAATATTAAATTAATCAAACTTGCATAGAAAATTTGTTGTATAAACCTCTTATTAAACAGAAATATTTTCTTATGAATAAGACAGCAAAATTTTAGCAATTACAGGAATGATTAGGAAATCCCGAAGTATATTTATTTAACTTTACTTATTTATTTGAAATTTCGCATGTTTTTGTTTTTGGTTAAGTATTGTTTATATGCATTTCGTTCCATGATGAGTAAAATGTAGTGAATATACATCATGCACTTTAGTGATTCAAGGGCAGCACTATTTTATTATATTATACAAATATAGTTGCATGGTTTACCCAGAAGAAGTTTTGCTTGGAGTCAGCAGCAGTTGTACAAATTACCGTCTAAGTGCAAATCGGCCGAAAATCAAAAACGTACAATGTTGTTGTAAGAAACTTGACTGCAGCCGGTCAAAAATACTTGTGTGGCAACACTCTATTTCTTGAATAGCTTTTGTTGTTTTTAACTAATATTTACTTAACATACTTCTTACAACTAGAATTCGAGCTGAAAAAACTCAGCCAATGTAGCAATGGTAAAGTTAGGAAAAAAAATTTCCTATTGCGTTCTTGTTTCAACTTTATATTTGTTGAACTTCTCATTTACTTAATAACTTTAGTTGTTTCAAAAAATATTTGGGCAAAGTTTCGCTTCCCTGATAATCTGCATTACGAACAGTGAAATCATTGTAAAAAATTGTATAATTGTTCATCGACTTTAGGCGACTCAACAATTTTGGGCCTTCATCAACCTGAATTTGTACAGTTTATTCACTTTATCGCCAGAGTGATCTTCAATCATATTTATTACAGCTACAGCTAAATTACCACTTCCGGTTGTAACGACGTTTTCTGCCGGGTATACTCAGCCTGAAAATACCAAAGTCGTTTATAAGAAATAATACGTCTATTGTCCTTAATTATTATTATTCTTTATTTAAAATGTATAAATTTAGTTTTTCTCTTAAATACAGGTTTTTCTTTAATACAGTTATTCCGAAGCATTATAACATCTGTTTCCTCTGTAGTCTCTCAGCTTCCTGGATTAATTCTTGACTTGGCTTCCGGCGAATTATCTTTTATGCCTCGGTAGTCAACTTTCTCTTACTATTCATGTTTTATGTATCGCCTTATCAGGACGGTTGAAACCTTGTGGATATTTTTATACCCTTTGCCAAAAAATGGTAAAAGGGTATATATAGGTTTGTCATTCCGTGTGTAATTTCCACAATATTAATAAGCGGCACATAAAGTATATATATTCTGGATCCTTATGTATAGGGAAGACGAACAAGCGATGTCTGCACGTGAAATCGGTTTTCCTAAGCTCACAGTAGAGCTAGAGACTTCGTTCTTGGACTGGTGTGTTCCAAAAAATTTTGCTATTGAAACTGGTTTTCGAGCAGACGGTTTCAAACTCTATTTTCCCATACAAAATAACTACCGAAAACCAGTTTTTATTACTTTTTATTAAATTAACTTATTTTATACTTCAGTATGAATAAAATTGGTATTTCTAATTTAAAAAAAAAATAAAAAAATTAAAAAAACGTTTCCAGTGCCTATGTTCTGTAACTTTGATGAGAACTTTTCCAAACGAAAAGTTTGTTGTCATTCTGTGAAACACAGGATGACTAACAAAAAACTTAGTTCCTTGCTCATGTTTCTTGTAGGCTTATTTCACGTTGTATATAATCCAGCTTGTGAAAAACAGGACAACCAATGTAATTGTTTGATTTTTCTCGACGCGAAAACTTCTCGCTAGTTACAGAACACAGGTACAGGGTTGGAAAACTTTAAATTTTTTCTTATAATTAAACATATTTCATGTTTTAGGAAGAAGGCTATTTTCTCAAGAGCCGTAAGAGCTACAGATCTGAAATTTGGACAGAGTATGTAGAACTTTGGTCGCAACAACAACAAAAAATTAAAGGGTGTTCCAAAACGAGTAACGAAAACTATTAAAGTCCCATATAATATACATATATACAATTGTATGTACATACATATGCATTTATATATAAACATCAAATTTGTAAAATTTGTGTATTTTTATACAGACTACAACATATAATACTAATATTTATAAAAATTAAAATTAAAGGGTGTTCTTTTAGTTTATGTAATTTTAACTATATAATTTTGACAACTTGCTGTATCTTGGAAACCGTAAGGGGCAAAGTCTTGAAATTTTCAAAAATGGCAAGACTAAAAAATTATAAAATCTTCAAACTAAAAAAAGTCGGCAAACCAAAAAAAAAATCGCCAAAACGAGAAAAGCACCAAATTAAAAAAAATCTAGTACTAAAATATATTGCACTAATTAAAAAAATTGCTTAAATGAAAAAATTTCTAAAATAAAAAAAATCGCCAATATAAAAAAAACGCTAATAGCCTTAAAAATCGCTAAAACGAAAACACCAAAACTGAAAAAAGCACCAAATTAAAAAATTCCTACAATCTAAAAAAATCTTCAAAACGAAAAAAAAATCGCCAAATATAAAAAAACGCAAAAAAACTTTTAAAAAATCTCTTAAACGAGAAAAAAAGGCACCGAAGCTGAAAGAGCACCAAATAAAAATAAACGGCAAAAACCGGAAAAAGTCACAAAAACGAAAAAAAGCACCAAATTGGAAAAAATCTAGCACTGATATAAATAACCAAAATGAAAAAAATTACTAGAAGAAAAAATATCACCAAAATGAAAAAAATCGCCAATATAAAAAAACGCCAAAAACTTTAAAAAATCGCTAAAACGAGAAGAAAGCACGAAATTGAAAAAAATCTAGCACTAAAATAAATTGCAAGAATTAATAAAAAACGCTAAAATGAAAAAAAACACAAATGAAAAAAATCGCTAAAATAAAAATAAACGCCAAAAACCTATAAAAAATGCTAAAACTAGAAAAAAGCACCAAAACTAAAAAAACACTAAACTAATAAAGAGCAAAAAACCTAAAAAAAATCGCCAAAATAAAAAAAGCGCAAAAAAATAAAAAATCGCTGGAACGAGAAAAAAAGCACCAAAACTAAAAAAAGGACCAAATTAAAATAAAACGCCAAAAACAAAAAAAAAAATCGCTTAAACGAAAAGAAGCATTAAAACAAAAAAAGAACCAAATTAAAAAAAGCCAAAACCCCAAAAAATCACAAAACGCAAAAAAACACAAAATTGAAAAACAGCCAACTTTTATTTTTTAAGATGCTTATTGCTATAATAAAAAAAACTATACTACATAAACGCACTTTGGTAAAGGGTATATAAGAAGAATATAGCACTCTTACTTGTTACTAATTTCTCCGCACGGCTACTGGGATGTTTCGCGACAAAGCACCCGCTGACAACGTTTACTAATATCTACTTATCGGTGCTTTACTGTATTGTTTTGCAACTATGAAATCACTAAAAATGTTTATTAATGTCTACTTAGTGGGTTCTACTGTATTGTTTCGAGACTAGGAATTCGATAACAATGTTTATTAATATCTACTTAAGCTCGTATGGCATTTAATTTTTCTTTCATTTATCAAGTTTCAGAGAAAAGTGCAAACATATTGTAATAGGAAAATTCAACTGGTGCAAAGGGAGCAGCTAAAAAAATGAAATAATGTCAACAACTTGACTAAAATTATCGATAACAAATGAAGATCTGTGTTCTCTGTTAGCGTTTTATGGTCAAACGTAGCGATTTTTAGTTTGTTTTGTCTTAATACTAGAGGTTTCTAATTACGAAAATTTTACAACTTTTAAACATTTTGTTTCCGTTTGATATAGTTTGTTCTTTCTAATATTTCTTATTGGTGTTTTATTGTATTGTTTCGCAACTAGGAAATCGCTAACAATATTTATTAAAAACTAATTATCGGTGTTCTACTATATTGTTTCGTGACTAGGAAATCGCTAACAATGTTTGATAATTTCTTTTGACGAGGTCCTACTTTATATTTTCGCGACTAGGTAATCTCTAACAATGTTTGCTAGTTGAATACTAACTTACCCTGATTCATTCTGATCAACTGATGCCTACACAACGACTGATGATTCTTTGCAAAATCTTCGGCCTTTTATACTCTTTTTCCCCTTTATGTTATTGTTGTAATATTTGCCAAGATTTCTGCATGCTTATTTTTGTTATTGTTCCTTTTTTATTTTATTCAATTGTGCTTTCTGTTGTTGTATACAAGTTTTACTTTAATGGATTTACATGTTTGCATGTATATTTTGTTATTGACTGCTAATCCTTTTGTTTGTAAATTATTTTGTGGGATGTGTTGTTGTTCCAGTATTTGTTATTTTATGTTTTACTTCTTAACAGGATGTGACTTCAGTTTGTGTGCAAACTGTTCGTCACAAGTTTTTAAAGTTCGTTGTGTATGTAAAGAAATTTTCATAACTCTTAAAGTTTTGAAGATCTCATTTCAAACTTCTATAGTAAAATAGAAACACTCTTTTCCAGAAAAATAATTTCAGTAAAGTAGGACTTTGACTTGTACATGAAAAATTCCGCACAATAAAATCTTTAGCTTATATAATCGAAAATCTTACCTGATGTAGACATTTTTTAACAAACAGTTTTGTTTTAGGTTTTTTTTGGTGTTAGCACTCTTTTCGTTCTCTCAATTTTTTTTTGTAGATATGACAATTTTTTTCGATTATTGGAAATTTTTTTCGGTTATTTTTTGCTTTAGCATTTTTTTTAGTTTTGCAACTTTTTTCGATTCGGATATTTTTCATTCTGACGATTTTTTTTTACTTTTTGGTAATTTGTTTGCATTTCAGTGATTTATTTATTTTTTTGTAGACACATACATATATTTCATTTAAGCCATGTTTTTTATGGCGATTTTTCCGGTTTTTACAATTTATTTAAATTTAAGCGATTTTTTTATTATGGTAATTTTTTCGTTTTAGCTATTTTATTAACAATTTTTGGAGTTTTTTTTAGCGTTTTTCTGCATAAAATAAACTGACTGAAAATTTTAGATGTCTAGATATAAATGAGTGTCCATTACATTAGGATTTCAACCATAGCTGTTAGGTAATGATAAGTAATTTTACTGATTACTAATTTGATTATTTTTTTTTGAAAGGTGAAGTAATGAATAAATTACGATTATATTCAGTTTCGCACGATTGCTAATGGATTACGATTACTAATAATGGAAAAGTAATCTAAATTTTTTGATATTACAAAAAATTATCAAAAAGAATAAAACGTAATCAAAAAATAATCCGATTACTTTTATAGATTACTCTTAATTATTTTTGATAACTTATTAATAATCAAAATCTTTGAATTACTCTGATTACTTTTGATTCTTTTTGATTATTTGTTGTAATTTCCAGTAATTCAGATTACTTTTCGATTATTAGTAATCGTAATCAATTATTTATCAGAAATTCTTTTAAAGGAAATTATATAATGAGTACAATTGTTTTTAAAATGTAATCTAATTGATTACTAATCGTAATCGAAATTTAACAGCTCTGATTTCAACATACGAGGGTGCGTCATTAACTCAAAGTCTTGTTTGCTTTCCCGCCACATAATTGAAATTATAATAATTGTCTACTTGCAGTTGACTCCTTTCTAAATTTGACAGCAGACTTTCGCTTGTTTCGATAAGAAAATTGGAAAAAAGTGAATTGTCTGCTCTTTAAGGATAATTGTTTCCGAAAAAAAAACTATCACTGAAGGCAAGGTTAAGCTAGATAAATATTATTTGGACTCTTCACTATAAATTTAAATAGTAAAACATTGATTTAATGAATTTCTTTGTGGTCGTACAAGTCGAACGTCCTTTACGCCCAGTTAAGGAAGCAATTGAAAAAATTCACGACATGGTTTTAGCCCACAAGTGATTGAAAGTGAAAAAGATTGTGTAGGCCATAGGCATCTCACATGTCTCAGCTACGAATTGCTCTCTATTACGCTCAATTCTCCAGATTACAGAAATGGCTTGGTGGAAAGAGATTTGACTCCAATGACGAACCATCTCTAAGCGTATTTTGATAACCTCGACAAACTATTTGAGAAACGTTGGGCTAAGTGTGCATAACTCAAAGAAGAAGAGAAGAAGAAAAATAAAATAACTTTTAATATTAAAACCTGCTTTTCAAAAAATCAAAAATTCACTGAGTTATTGACCCACCTATTTATTTCCTTGCACTTTTTAATTTTGAACAATTATGTATATTTTTTATTGTAGCGGTCATATTCTGTAAAAATGTCACGTCCGTACCTTACGATTCTTGAGGAAGATGTTTGTGATAGACAAACTGACAGACAGATATTGTGGCGAAAACAATAGGGTTCCTTTTTATCGTTGGTGTAAAGAACTCTAAAAAAAGCAGTTCACAATTTTAATGTGAACTTGTCGTTTCTGATTTTGCAGTTTGAATAAATTCGCTTAACTCTTTCCCCCTAATAAAAAAAAAAGAAATGTGTGTTTGAAACATATGAGGGTTGAACTTATAAGAACACCATACACAAAAAATTATATGATTTTTATATTAGAATACAAAAATCACCGATTCAATAAAAAATTATTTCATTTTATGTGATGACGATTTTGCAAAATTGTCATTCAATAAAAATAATTTGAGGAATGAACGAAAAGTTTATTTTCAGTTATAGTTGTGTGAATGAATGCCACATTTTCACTAACTTTTTCTTTCGTCTTTTGTTCTTTCTTCTTTTGTTAACTTCAAGTACAAAATTTTGTTAAGTTGTTTTTCCATATTCAACAAACCAAGTTTTTGAAAATGTTTTTAAAATATATTCTTCTAATAAAAAAATATATACAAAAAGTGTCAAAGTTTGAAAAAAATTAATGTGAATTGGTCATTTCCGGAATTGTAAATGAATTTGTTTTAAATTACTATTTTCAAATATCCGAGGATTTTTCTTAAAAATTATATACATATATATATATATATACATATATATATATAAATATATATATATATATATATATATATATATATATATATATATATATATATATATATATATATATGCATAAGTTAATTAATAATTTAGTTAATTTTTATTGTTCGTATTTTATCTTATATCTGAAGATAAGGTTTGGACGTTAGCTTAGTATTTTTTGAGAGAATCTGTGTTTAGAAACTGATTATATTGTTAATGCTTTGTATTTTTTATTGAGTGTTACAAAATAAATTTTTATAACTGTGGTTACAATTGTAATGTTAAGGCAATCTAAAACTTGCAAAATAATATAAGAATTGTTAAATTACCTAAAAGTATTCTTTAATGTTGTTAAATTGCAATAAGGAGTATTTTTCGATTATATATTTTTTTTTTGTTTTTTTGTAACATATTTGCTTATTGTCATTTACTTATACAAACCATTTTCGGTGAAATAAAATACATAAAATAAAATAACAAAAAGGATTTACGACTACACATTCTCACTTAAAGGCTCATCATAAGGCAAAAAGAAATGGTATTTTAAGTAATATGGCTTAATAAACGGAAATCATAAAAAAGTAAAAAAATATAACACACACATATGCATTCATGAACATACACGCACACTTGCACGAAGCCCTTTCAGTCCACAATCACTCCTGCTTATCAAACTAGACACTTATTTTGGTTTGACGAAAATATTTTATGACCAACCAGACACATAACGTCAGCACATACTTTTAAACGAAATTCAGTAGGGGTTGACTGAGAAATATTGGTGAACTTAACAAGGAAGGATTATAAATTTTGGTTTGGGATGTATTAAAAGTAGAGTTAGTTCATAAAAACTACTTGCAATAAAACTTGGCTGTCTAATTATAATAATTTTATTAATAATATATTATTATTATTATTTAGAGTGCCCCTACAGAGGTCGTGGGTTCGATTCCCTTCATAAGCTCTGGGTGTTTTCTGCAGACAAACTAATCGCTTTTCGGGTTGTGTTTGTTCTAAAAAAAATTAATAAATTAATAAATGAAAGAAAAACAGAATATAGTAAAATGATCACGATACCAAATAATATTTCAAGCAACTCACTAAAAATGATCAAATATTATCAGAGAGTACAGAGTCTTTTATTAAGCGCTTAGTCGAAATTTTTTATTTGTCTAAAAGGTCTAACTATTACATTAGCCACACGTCGTTGAAGGACAAGAAGCGAAACGAAATATGACCAAACGCACACCAAACAATGACTTTTTCAAAAGGAATTGGAAAAGCGATAAATCGCCATATCTGGCAAGACTACCATCGGCATCTCAAACTATTTATATTTAAGATCGTGCTATTATTTCTTAATTTCTCTCCCCGCTCTCTCCCTCTTTTTCTTTTTTGGATATGATTTCTGTGTGAAACAAATGGGTGAATTCACTCTTATTCTCAATAATTATCAAAAAGGGAAATGTATAAATAAATGAAATAAAATTAAATTAATTAAATTAAATTAAATAAACGTTTACAATACAAACAGACTCTTATAAAAACTTTGTAGACTTGTTATAAAAACGACGAAAAATTACAGCCGTTAAAGTTGTAAATAAATATGGTAACAAAACTTTAATGTTGTAGCCACAATTGACAAAAACTTATGAAAAGTATGTTAAAAGTTCTCTATTTTACTATTCACAACTTATGCATGTATTTATATTTAAAAAGGATTTTGCATTTATGTGTATTCATATGTACGTATATGAATATGTTTTATGACTAAAGGATAATTTCGTGTGCTGCAAGTAGAGTGCATGTGTGTAATTGCATGGTGGGCATGCAAAAAGAACTCCAAAATTGAGGAGATTGGAATGGTTAAAGATATCCACCAAACTTTAAGCAGGTCACTAAATCACTAATAAGATCCCTTGTCTACAACCTTCCTCTTCTGGCTTGACATCTTAAAAAATTAAAAAATTTATAAAAATCGTTTTACAGTCGGGAAATACATACATATAATAAATATAAAAATATATGGTCAAATATCTGTGTGAGTGTTATGTGATTTAGGTGTGTGGTGTATTTGTTGTAATAGTTTGCAAAAATTATTTTTGTTATATTTTCTATCTTTTAGGGTTCCGTACACCAAAGGTGAAAAGGAACTCTATTTTTTCGCTACGCTGTCCGTCTGTCCATCTATTTTCTAAGGACCTGAAATTTGAACAGAGTATGACGATTCTTCCCCGCTACAAGAGTTAAAAATCAAGAGTTAAAAGTAAAGGGTGTTCCAAAACGAGCAACAAAAATTTTTAAAATCCCATGTAATATACATACAATTTTATGTACATATGTATAATATACATTGTAGATTGACACTTGACTGCAACAATAAACATTAAAATTAAAAAAAAAAACAAAATGATATTAACGTTGTTCTATCAGTTAATGTAATTTTGACAATTTGTTGTATCTTAGAAAACGTAAGAGGCAAACTCTTGAAATTTTCAAAAACGGTAAAATTAAAAAATCCCAAAATTATAAAATCGCCAAACCAGAAAAAAATTACCAAAAACCAAAAAAAAAATCGCCAAAAACAAAAAAGCGCCAAATAAAAAAATTTCTAACACTAAAATAAATCGACAAGACCGATAAAATCGTCAAAATGAAAAAAAAATCACAAAAATGATAAAAATGCCAAAAATCGAAAAAAATCGTCAACCCGCCAAAAAAGTGGCAAAACTAAAAAATCGCCTAGATGAAAAAAATCGCCAAAATGAAAAAAAAAATTTCCAAAATAAAAAATCGCTAAGCTGTAAAAATGCCAAAAACCGAAAAAAATTGCCAAAACGAGAACAAATTCAAAAACTAAAAAATAGCCAAAATTAAAAAAAATTGCCAAATACCAAAATAATTTTAAAACTAAAAAATACTCAAAACCGAAAAAAACCAAAAAAACGGGGAAAAAATTCTAAAACTATATATTATATAGGCTTAAGTTTGTATTGAACTACATATCTAGATTCCGTACGGAAACCGTCATGAGCGGGCAAAGCTGCACTTCACTGAGTTTATTTATATTTGGTGAGACACCATATGTAAATGCATTTCTTTCCTCCTTGAGGGTTACATCATCCCATCATGGCATGAAGATTCATATGGTTTTAGTAAAAGTCTTAATATATTATTGAGTGTCACATTATACTAACATAATAAGCTTAGAAGCCTCAAACAAAAATCTTGTTCCAATATCGAGAAAATCCAATGAAGGCAAAACAAAATTTTACGGTTAATAAAATTAGCTCCAAGTATGCTACTATTGATTGAAGAAATTGCAAAATACGCAGGTAAATAGTTTACAATATTTTTTGCTCGTAATATTTTGAACTTTACTGAACACATCCGCCTAAAAAAGGGGACACACGGGCTCGTATACGTAACAATTTAAATGAGACTACTTGAAAATATTTATTTTTTCCTTTTTTGGTTATCACTACTTATGTATTATTAATAACTATCGACAAGTTTATGTCCGACACTGGCCGGGCCAAATAATTATGTTTTATGTTTAAGATTTGAATACTTATTGTTAGTTCATATTTGAAGATACAATAAATAAATAAACGAATTAAGAAAATCTTTACAAAACAGTCACGTTTATTTCAATTATGCATACATTTTTCATTTTCCTCAACGTCTTTAAAATTAGTTGCCGCATTGGCTTATAATACTCGTAATAATTATATTTAAAAGATGAATAGAAAAATAAAATATAAATTTTTATATCAGAAATACCGAAGTATATCTATTTGGCATTAAGTTTTTGAAGTCTACCGATGAGTTCCTCAGGCAGAAACAAAAAAAATTCCTTATAAATTAACGACTATCTTCAAAAATTATTTATAATTCAAGCGTGCTTTACTCGAAATTTTTATGAAAGTTTTGTTTAAACATACACTTTACACTTAAGTTATTATTTTGTCAAAGAAATGAACATGGGTATTTCTTTACTTAACAAAACTTAAGAGAAAATACTTATTTTCCCAATCTGAGAAAATTTTTACAGTCAAATATTTTATTTGACCTAAATTCGAATTTCATGAGCCTTATTCAAATTACCACTATTTCATATTTAAGATTATGAAATGTTTTCCTGAATTTAATCAAATTGAAATCTTCTATAACAAAATCGCATGTTAATATTGAAAACACCAGGTCAAGTTAGAAAAGTTAGCTTGAACTTTCTACATAAAATACAATCTTTCACAATATGTTTGATCAAGTTCATATGACTTGTTTTAAAGCTTAAGAAATACCGCCTGTTCCACTCTGTCAAGGGAATATCTTTATGTACATTCTAAGCGAAAGAAAAGTGATTCACAAATTTCTATATTCATGACTAAATTATATACATACATTTTGTATATATGTATTTACTCCAAAAATCTCAAAGACAAAGAAACAATATTTACCTCCATCTGAAATTTTCTTTTATTAACTTTGCATCAAAAATTAGGAATTCCTAGTAATCCGAGGTTTCTTTAAATGATAAAAGGCTTAATCTTCCATCTAAGAACAATATTTTTTTTTGTCTTAGAAATGTGAAAATACACTTTTTATTAGAGTTTTATCCATGCTTAGAGTTCAAAGTGTTATGCTTAATAAAATAGACATTGAAAACTTTTTGGCTGGCCTAGAGTTTGGAACTACCCGTTCCAAATGACGCTAAAAGCATTATTATTATTAGATGCAGGTTAAATTATTGTTGTGTGGTTAACATTTATATGTAAATTATTTTTACTATAAAGTATCCATGTAATGAATTGAAAGTCTGCAGTATTTGTGATAATTTAATTTTTATATCCTTTGCTTTTATGACGGCACTATATCCAAGTATTTTCGATGAAAACTGTATTTATGTTTCCCTGTCAATGTGATTTAATATTCAGTCTGCTTGTCAAAATCAAATCTATCAATCAATATTGCAGTAAAATAAATTCAGCAAAATAATTCTTTGCAATATCAATAAAATAACACTAAATAAAACAACAATATTATATGAAACAAAATAAATTGCAAATAATAAAAATTTCGCCAACTCAATCCCTTTGGAAGTTTTATTTCCCATAACAGGGAATAAACAATAAAAAAAACGGAAACGCAATTGAATGAAATGGAGGTTTGTTTTTTGGAGACATATAAAACTCTGGGTGTTCGTTTTATTGTTAACTTGCTAAATGTGGACAAGAAGAAAATTGTTTTAGGAATTATATTATTTAACTTTTTTTATAAATTAATATTAAAGTACGTGAGTGTAGCATAATTTTTTTTAACATCAAAAACTTGTGACCAGAACCTTATTTATATTAAGAATTTTATTAATGAAATTAGTTTTATGAAAATTTTTTATTTGTCTTGTATCAAAAAAGTTACCAAACATTTATCCGAAATTCATTTTACGTCCTTTTTTATATAAAATTCTTTTTTATAGCGCTGCAATTTGCAAATAGAAAAACTATCGTTTAAAAAAATTCTTGAAATTTCATTAAAAAATCCTGAATGTAAATCAGCTGCAGGTAAGGAAAACTTTAATTATGTATGTATATAATAAAAATGTTATACCAGGTAGGTTATTTCATTTTGTTCTTTTACCATGGTTTGTTTAAGAGCTATTGGAAACAAATCTACATAAAGTCTTATAAATAAAATTTTAATATATTACGCAGATTTTGTAAAAAATTTCGTTTCTAAACTTTTAAAATTTGCATAAAAAAACAAAAATTGGTTTCAAAAAATATTTTTTCCATAAAAATTTCAAGACAATTAATTCTGTCACTTGGAGGCAAATATCTGATGGAACATTCTTGAAAAAAATGTAAGAGATCAAATTGGAAGAAAACTCTCTCAAACAAAAATTTTGTTAGAGAATCTGTTGGTTAAAATCCAGTGCGTGAAATATAAAAGTAATTTTTAATGGGCATGCCTCCGCCCATAGTATGCTAAATTATATGTTTTTCAGAACTCAGGGTCTGTGATTATAAAATCAGTAAAATAAAGCCACGAAAAATAAAATACTAAATTTTAATGGCTGTGACTCTGCCTGATTTGCTTATATATAAGATTGTGTCTATTTGGTAAATATCGGTTAAGTAGAACCACACAAAATATAATAACCAGGGAAACCAGAAATATGCTCTAAAAAAGATGTGTTATAAGCATTCAATATGCACTAAAAACTTGAAAATATGAACTAAAGAGTCCAAAAAATATGTTTTTAAAAATAAATTAAATTGCTTTATTTGTAAATGAAAATATATTTTTAATTAAAAAATCAACAAAATTTTCATATTAAATAAGACAAAAAGTAAACAAAAAATGGGACAAAATTAACAAGGAATAACTGGGTTTGAAGGGCACGTTAAAACAAAATTAACATAAAAATTTTGACTATAACAAATAATACAAAATAATTTTTATTGCATGCTCTCAATTTTAAAAGATAACGATATCAGAATTCAGGCCATGTAACTGTATTTTGGATAAATAAGACAAAACTTTAATTTATAATTTTTATTGCAATAAATAACAAAATATTGAACTTCACTCAAAAAAAAAGACATATACTATTATTAAGGAAAAAAAGTTACTAAGTTTAAGTAAAACAATTTTCTAAGTTTAAGTAATTTTTTCTAAGTTGCAATAAATTTTTACCAAATCCTAGTAAAAATTACTTAATATGAGTAGAAAATAAAAAGTTCATATTCTTAAAAATAGTTCATAAAAATACACACAAAAATTCTCACATTCTAGGACAACTTTACTGACTTAAAAGAAATATTTACCAAAAATTGGAAAAAAGGTTTAACATTTTAGGGAAAAAATCAAAATCAAAAAATTATCTTTAAGAAATGACTTACTCCAGATTAGTTCATCAAATTTGACTTACTTGAAAAATTTAAAAAAGTATTCTGAATTTTAGATATATTTACCAGTTTTAAGCATTTTTTCTTTAAATTGCAGAATAAATCTTTTGTTTGCATTAAACAAAAAAACTAAGTAAATTTTTTATATTTTTGAGGAATATTTGAACTAGGAATATATTTTTTTGAAAATAAAATAAAATTTTAAAACTCATAAATTTCAATGCTTATTCAGGCTGCCCTGCCATTCTAAAATTTGTTAAAAAATTGGTTAGAATGCTTGCCTTCAGTCAGAAGGTTGATGGCTCAATACTTGTCTCCTCTTAAGGAATTAATATGTGTGTATTGTGAGTTATAATTAAGTATATAATATGAAGAATAATAACAAACATACCATGTGGTATAGAACTTCATTAAAAATAAAAATAAGTGCCATAATTAGAGACATAAAAAAAATTTGGAAAATTTAACAATTTGAGATTTGATGGGAAAATTTTAGCTAGTTTAACAAAAATTTTACTTAAATATAAAAATATAGTTCCTATAAATTAGTTCATTAATGAACTAGAAATTTAGTAAATATTTTACTGGTTTCAAGTAAAAACAGCTTTGGTGCCATACGAAAATTTTTTTTTACTCAAATTTAGAAAATTTTCCAAAGTTTTAGTTAATTGTTTTTGTGAGTGTAGAATTTTAAATAAAATCGTTCCTGTCTCATCTAAATAACCTTGTATATATTGACAATATTCCTTCAACGTCTACACGGGGCGGAGTCTTTCACAAATAGCCCGCCAATTTTTTCAATTTTAAAATTGTGTAATTGCAAGAACGAAAGGTGTTTGGTAGGTTTAGCACCAATAAAATAACTAGAATATCATAAAATCAATTAAACAAATTTGTGGCGTGTTCCACCCTATTTTATAACGAGACCATTTGGAAGCCATTCAGATAAAGAATGACAAATAATTTTTACAATCGGTCTTATATAAACTGAGTTATGAAGTAACAATGTCAAAAAGAAACTTAAATATTGACCAATTGATGGAATGTTCTTTTTTTCGAAGTCGGTTGAAAAATTTTTTGTATTTACAATATCAACCTTTTATTTAAAATTTATTAAACTAATTTATTTATTCATTCATTTTATTCACAACTGTTCCCACGATATCAAACAAAAAGTTCTCTAACTAGGCAAACAGCTGTTATACGTTCTTGTAACATAAATAAGCGCAAAAAGTCAACTAAAGACCAAATCCAAGGAAAAACGTTAACATTTTCATACAAAAATTCCAATCCCAGCAAAATAATAATTAATTAAATTTCTAATAAATTAATTAAATTTCTAATAAACATAAATTCCTTACACTACTTCTACTTTTGGCGCTAGTTTTTAGTTTAACTATGTTTGAGTTAACCAACAAACAATTTTAAACGGAGTTTAACCCCTCATACTGTTTTTCAATCATGGATTAACATTTGTCAATTTAGAAATAAATGCCATACTTTGTTTTTAATCTAGATATGATATGATATATTATTGAAAATATTTTATGTCAATAGGGCAACAGTTAAAAAGCGATATGACAATTCTTTATATTTATTAAGAAAAACTTCAATAAGCGTTTTCTGAGATTTTTAAGAATTTAAAATTAAATAATATGGACTTAAAAATAAGTTACGCTTAAGAAATAAACTACAAAAGAACATCAAATATTAAATCCAACGAAATATTTGATATTCATTTTTCTCACAATTGTCCTATCAAAGTTACTGTAGGTTTCATACGACCATATCACAGAATCCACCTTAATATATAGAGCCCTATCAGCTGTATAACTCAGCATATCAGCGCCCCAACAGTATGCACACTCCTGACAAATTCCCGTATTTTAGATTTCTTTTTTAGACGCCATGTTCTACAAAAACGTGGTGGATTGAATTCCATTTCCGAGCGGAATTGCACTCTGTGACATGGACGATAATCACTTAAATCTTTGTCGTCATAAGAAATATCCTTTTCATTTACGTATGAGTGTATTTATTTATTAAACTTTTCAGTAAAACTGTATTTTTTTCAATTGCATAATATTTACTTTATACATATGAACATATGAGTGTGTGTATGTTTATTTATAATTTGGTAGTTCTGACTTGAGTTTAACTGAGCAATGTTGCTCGGTTAAGCCTAGATTATGAAAAACAATACTTTAAGTTTAAACAACAGTTAACTGAAAAATAGAGTTTATCTTTATGTTAAAAACTAGTTCTAAGTGTCTACAATTTGGTTACAGTTTAGCGAAAAATTTTATTTACTCTTTCTTTAAAACGCTGTGAACAAATAAAGCTATTTAAGTTTCTTGATTTTTTAATGTAATGTATTTCTAAGGCTGTTAAGATATAATATTTAAATACCCAGCAAAAAAAATCGAAGCTAGTTCCAAAGGTTTTCTATTTTCACCACAAGTACTGAATTTAATATTTTTAGACTGTTGCTTTTGTCAAAAATTATTTTCGACAACCTTTTAAGTTCACGTCATTCAGTTATTTGCATCACTTCCGTGCTATGACAATCATGTGTTAAATTCATTGATGTATCATTAGAAATAGAAGTATTTGTGATGAAACATCAATGATTTGTATATTAATTTTTGCTGAATATACTCAAAAACCATATTGAATTTTGATTATATTCAAATTGATTGAAAAACATTAATGGGGTGTTAACAATTTCTTTTATATTAAATTAATGGAAGTTGTGTGTGACGCCTTAAATAAACCCTTGAAAAATAGATTAAGTTTTTAATGTTTAGAAATACTAAATTTTGTTTATGGATATTAAAATGGAAGAGTTAAATGGCCTGTAAAAAATCTTTAAATATAAAATCGTTTTTCGAAAGTCTATACAAAGTAAACTTACGCCCTCTTTTAAATGTGTTGTTATTTCCTGCTGCTGGAAGAAAATATTTATGTAAAAAGCTTTTTAGTGTAGAACATTGCTTTTGGAGTGAAAATTAAAGAGTTAAATGAATTTGTTTTGGGGTAGCTTATACATAATATCATTTGGTTTATTTTTGGAGTTTTTAAGAATTTTAAGAATGTTTAGAAATTAAAATTTTAAGTTTTTTGTTGTATAATCAATAACTCTTTATAAGCTAAGAAAATAAATTTATTTCATGTTGTTATTATGGATTTTCGTATATTTAGTTATTTATTTAATATACAATTTTTATAAAGTAAATTTAAGATATACTATATGTATGTAAATCAAGGCAACAGGTAACTTGACCATATGCGGAAGTATTACTTTGGATTTGGTATTTATTTAATGTAATTAAATATCCTCACAAAAATATAAATGTGAAAAAAGGCCAAGTACCTTTTCAAAATTTCGGCCATTAAAAGCAGTGAGATACAAATTTTGACCAAGTTCTTGTTTGGCGCAATACCTATCACTGCAATATGCATGCATTATATGGATTTGTAACTGTAAGAGTAGCATATAATTATAATTATAATTATAATTATAATTATAATTATAATTATAATTATAATTATAATTATAATTATAATTATAATTATAATTATAATTATAATTTGTGGATAATCGCCCACATTTTTTAAGTAAATTTTTTTTACCAGTGCGAATTATATATGTCAAGTTTCATTGGAAACGGATATTAATAATTAAATAAATAGTATATTTAAATCTGCTGGTCCGAAGTACATGAAATAGGAGGTTTAAATTGTATGGGCGTGTTAGAGCCAAATTTCAATAAAATCGCTTGAGATAAATATTTTAAATTTAGACTTTTAATTCTGTACTTTATTGGAATAGCACCGCCCCCTGGTAAAAATCTCCGTGTTTTCAGATTTTTCTAGTTAATTGCTACCTAGACCTACTTGTTTATCAACTTTCAGCTAACTAGCGTAGATTTTATTTATTTTCTTCTTATGGACGTGATATCGTCAATTTTCAATCTCAACACCTTCTATAGCCGTTAGTTATCTTTCCTGTAAAGTTTCGTTGAAAATGGATAGTAATAAATATATAAATATGTAGTATATTCAAATGTGCTGACCCGAAGTATATGAAATATGAAGCTTAAATTGTATGGCCGTGTTAACGCCCACTTTTTAACGAAAATTTATAGCCTTGTATTATTGCAACATGTATGCCAAGTTTCAATAAAATCGCTTGAGTTTACCGCCCTCGATTTGGTTTTAAAATTCTGAGCCTTATGGGCGCAGCCCCGCCCTCCTAGGTACAATTTTTGAGTTTTCTGATTTTTCTGGTAATTTGCTAATCTATTACTACTCGTTTGTCAAATTTATATTTTCTGTTCTTATGGGCGTGTTCCCGCCTACTTTTTTAAATCCTAGATGTGCTGTGCGCCTAGATGACAAAACAATCTGAAATTATGATTATGTATATCTGTAGTAAAACAACATTAATAATAAAAGTAATAAGCACACTTACCATTAGTTTTTAATTTAAACTCAAATCTTTTTAACATGGGGTCTTACACGTCTTTTTTTTTTGAACGCATTTTTTGAACTTGCACGATATGTCTTTTTAAATTTTTACATTATGAGTACTGTTTGTATTACTGAGTAATTGCAATATTTAATTCAAGACTTTTATTTTTGCCTTACAAATTTTAAAGTTAAAAAAAAAACTTTTATTGTTTGAGTAAAATGATAAAATTCAAAAATAACTTTTAATTTTTGCCTTAAAAGATAAAAGTTAAGAAATAACTTTTATTTCTGCCTTAAAAAATAAAATTTAAAATATAACTTTTGTTCTTGACTTTTTCGTTAAAAGTCATAACAGTTACGGTCCCCGCTTTAAATACGTACGACTGTCCCGTACAACAGTACGTAATTGCCCATATGTTATATGTTAATGAAAATTAAACCAAATTATTTTTACTTATATGTGCATGTTTTCAATAAGCACACAAACGCACAAAAACATACCATAGCATAGAATTTAAACTGATAAAGTTCAGCAATTAAGTATTGTTAAATATGCACTGACAGACACAATTTCATAATTAAATAGAACTTAAAAAAAATAAATACTATTTGATTACCACATTGAAAATTGGCTCTTAAAATGATTGCAGTGGAAAACTGCGTATACTTGTTTTATATTGAGTGTTTATTTCGATGCGTATACGTAACAACAAAAGTACACCCAACTCTTTTGATACACGGTCTTTTTGCGCGATTTTGAAATATCACGGTTCAGAAATACATAAAAAGCAAATAATTTTTTTTGCACCATTTTTTTTTGTAATTTTTATAGAGAGATAAATGAGGTTATTATATATCGGCGAATTCAAAAATTTTTAATGTTTTTTTTCTTAAAATCTTAGAATTCTCCCTCGCACATATACAAATATACATATGTATGTATCTTTCGGTGGCAGGTAACTTCAATTGCAATATCTGTTTTATTTTTCAGATAATCATTATCACAAATAATATTATAAGTATCTACTGTTTTCTCCCGTGTAAGTAAACATACAGCAGTGCTTTGTAACGTCTTTTTAATTCTTCGTATACCCACACGCATTGACTAAGTTATATACAAGTTCCCGGTATTAAAGTAAATCCGAAACTAGTTTTTTAAACAATTGTTTTTTTTAATTATGTTTTATAAAGAAAAGTGATCTCTGATAGAGTAAAATTTTCTTTCTATTAAAAATAGGTAGGAAATGAATAGTAAAAATATTAGACTAGTGGCAGGCTTGCAGCATGTATGACATTAAGTTGTATACTTGCTTTGATTTTAAAAACAAGAATTAGTTTTATAGCCTGTTTGTAGAACACGACTCGTCAATAAAAAAACGCTAACATGTTAGCATTATTTATTTTTTGGGGTTTTAGAACACAAGTGTTGACGATTTTGATCAAAAAACGTAACAGAGGTCAGTTTATTTGCATTTGTAGAACACGATTTGACTCACAGTAAACGTCAAGGTGGGCGAGTAAAATATTATACTCGTGTTAAACAAAATAATTGAAAAATAAACAAAACTCTAAAAAAAATAAATATAGTATAAAATAATTACTGCCTTATTCATGAAAAATATCTCAGGTTTATTAAACGCTTATTTTACGTATTTCTATGGGAAATTTTTCAAATAAACCTGTAATAAATCTACAATATTTTTGATGAATTACCCCGTTAAAAGTTAAGAAAAAATAAAGAAATGGAATTCACAATAAGGAAAAGGTAAGTACATTTTCATATAGAGTGTTCTCGTTTTGATTGCATACATTTTTAGCATCAAAATGAATAGAAGGCTGCAGTTTAGAAAGGATTTCATCTATGTTTAGGCTGTGAAAATGTCAAAGCTACTCCAGATTGCATTGTAGATATTTCGGAAATACTTTACTTAACTTTAAATCGATGTATAAACATATATATGTATCCATGTGTAGCTCCTAATCTGAAATAAATCTAAAAGCTAATAGCACTACAAGACAAATGATAATTCCGAGGAAGTCGTACCATCTACTGCAGCAAAACTTTCAAAGTATATAAATATCCTAAAATGTTCTTTTACCGCAGTCCTATGTAATTTGATATGAAAGAAAAACTTCGAATTTCTAAAAATAAAAGTATAAAAATTACAAAAACAGTTTTGCTGTAGAACGAAATCATATAACCCCCAAAAAATCTGCCTGGATTTATTAATAAAAAACCCTTGTTTCTCTGTCTCTATAGCATACGATTAATAACAATACATAGTAGCATTTATTTCTTTTATTAATTAGCATTTAAACTCTACCCACGCCTCCTCCACACAAGTGAGTACTTCATGCCCTTCACTAGTAAGTCTTTGATGCCAAATATTTTTACCATAATCTCCTCCGTCGTTAGATTGTTGTCTGCATCTGCTTCGGAATCTTCCTCTAGTAAATTGATTTGCTGATTGTTAGATGAGGTCGCATAATTGCCTGCAGGATGTTGAGTAAATTGAGACTGATTTTTTGTAATCACAATTATATCACTTATATATATGTTTTGTTTGTTGCATATGTGTTAAAAGCAGAGGTTTACGCAAAAGGCCCGCACTGCATTCCAAGTAAGGCTTCTTATCGCTGTGCATGAAGCAATGGACATTGCAATTATCAAACTTCATAGTTTTGTGTAATGTTTTCATTCAAATGTGTAGATTTTTGTGAGTGGTACGCTGAGCAAATGCCAGGGGACAGAATTCACACTTAAATAGTTTTCGCTGGTGTGAGTGCGTTCATGATCTTGAATTTCTGGCTGGCATGCAGATTTGCCACAAATGCGACAAAGAAAAGGCCTTTAGCCCAAATGCACCTTTGGAACACTCGGTACATTGGAACATTTATTAAATGTTAATGCGTAACATTTACCGATGTATGATCCAAATTGGAATAACGTGCGGCAGGATCACATGGTGCATATACATGTATGTAGTATATACATATGTATTTACATTTATACATACATATGTATGTATATTTATGTATGCACATCACTTATGTTCATCAAACTCAATTATATAAATTCACATTTTTTAAAACAAAATAAATTATTGAACAAAATTGATTGAGCTGTCAGTTCAAGAATAGGGTTGTCGTTTTTGTAAGGGAGAAAAAAAAATTTCATATGAAAAAATATAAACTAAAATTATTTCTTAACATGTTGGCAATATTACGATTTAGTACATATTTGACATATGGGCGAATTAACGTAAGCTGCACGAAAAAGTCGAGTCACGTTATACAAATGCTTTTCATTACGTAATCGTACATAAAATGGCTCATCGTGAATCGCCCTTGTCGCGTTCTACGCAAGTAAGCTTCTTCTATTTTTAGCTGTCTGTTATATGAATTGATGAACTCTATACATCGCGCAGACTGATAAAACATGCAGAGTATTAAATAGTTCCTTTTTGGCTTTATTTTTTTTCCTTTTTTTAATTACATTTCACAGAAAAATATGTGGTAGAGTTTTTTTTTCTCTCTGCTATTTTGTTTTCAGTGGTTTTAGTTCTATTTATGATTTTCATTGAAATATATTTGTTTTTATCTTTTCATTAAAAATAGTATCAGCACTATGCTAAATACATATAAGAATTTTTATATGAATTAGATGTAATGTTATCATTTTATACAATAAACCACAAATTTGACGAAAATATCCGGTTATTGTGAATATTTTAGTTAACATGGCTTAAATAAAATGTCACTATCATTGCAAAACAGTCTGACTTTAGTGGTCAGCTCATGAAGCTTGCTAGATTATTTTGTTAAATATTCTTTTTTTTTAATTTTTATACATACATGCAAATACTGAACTAAAACAATATTATTGACTCTAAATTTTTTTCAACAACATTTGTCATTCAACAATTTTTTTTTTTATTTTTCAAACCAAAACGTTATAAAAAAAATTTATGGTTTTTGTTTGTAAAATATTATGTGTATTTAAAACTTATTCCTAAGGATTAAAAAAATTTTTTATTGCAAGATGAAAATAATATTCATAAGGAAGGTTTTTGTGGCCAAAACCTAAAAGCCAAAATTCACAAGAAAAAACTTGTTTGTTCACTTTGTTAAGAAAATTCTTATACAGGGTCTACCAATAAGCAGTTTAATTTTGATTTAAAAAAAACGAATATTTTTAGCGAAATCAGCGGATAATTATTTAAATGTAAAGTGGATGATAAGGCATCAATAATTATCAATTATTATTAATTAATTAATAATTAGTAAATCGGCATCAACGTCACTTTAGCACAATAAAATTTGGCCTTGTGTAGCCGTTGTCGAAAACGATTGTCTCCTTTTGCCAAGTTTATACCATTTTCTAGACTTTAGCGAACGGAAAAAGATTGTCAGTTACATAAAATTACTCCCAAGATTGAATAAACAAGCCCCAATCTTTTTTCGCATTGTGGTAAAGTGACGTCGATGCAGACAACTGAAATAATGAATATTATATAGTAAGCCTTGCAAAATAAAATACAGAAAAACTAAAAAAAATACAAAATATAATTTTAAGGGGCCTATAGACACATACTGCTTGTACCTACTGCCGATGAACCTTTGGTATAAGAGTGTGATTGATATTTTACCACAAACTTATCAATCATTGTTTAAAATAAAAATTTATATAATGAACATGAGTTTGAGAATAAAAAAAATTATAAATTATTAAACCACAAGCAAATAAATTTCAAATTAAAAAAAATTATATATAGAATTCAAGAAAATAAGAAAAAAACTTATATTGTTTAGTCCTCGTCCAAACAGTGAAACATTTGCTGCAACACATTTTTGTTTTCTCTTTTGAAACTGCATTCGTGTCCACATTGTGAAGTTTTTTTTTTGCAGGTTAATACATTTTCTCATATATTTTTCATGAGAAGGAGGCGAGGATGACGTACTCAACAAGAACTTCGTGTACATGAAAAAACGTACTCTTTGCCATTCCTCTTTCCCCACTCGTCTACAAACTCAAATGTTTTGCAGCAAATGTTTCACTGTATGGACGACGACTTAAAGGGCCTGTGACAAACGGTAGCAAAGTACTAGTGTAACTAAATTTTTGACATTTCTGAGGTTAATAAAATTTCTCTAGCCCTAGGGGCTAGTAGAATTTTTAATACAACAGATAAATTTTTGACAAGAATAAGAAGCATGTTATCATAAGGGTAAAACCACCGTCGTCAATTAAAGCCGTCACGCATTATATAAATTTGTTGTCCCTTAAATGTAGATAGACTGTGAAAAATGCATTGTTTACTTTAATTTGCGAAAAATCATGCATCATATATATAAAGTTATTTAATTTTCTGCTACAAAAGTATTGTTTTATATAAAAATTTTGTTTTAAAAATTGTTGTAAGGCGGCGGTTTTTAGAAAAATTTTTTTGCTTCGCCGCCGTAAAAATTTTTTCATCAGCTTCTTTCTATGCTAAAGCGAATTTGTCAAAATTTTACATTATCAAAAAAAATTATCATTTGGCACAGCAGAAAAATTAAATTTTTTCCCTACAGGCAAATATTTTTTTACCATAGTACTTTTCTACCGTTTGGCACACGCCCAAAATCGTCAAACTTAAAAAAAAACATATCAGTAAAATGAATAAATTAATTTTTTGTTCGTTTGAAAAACTGTCAGCACTATGAGTTCATTTCAAAATCAAAACTATTTTAATTTTTCATACTCTATTGTCTGTGTGACGAATAAATTAACAAAAGTTGCAAATTTACCAACACATGCTTATTGCATGAGCATTAGCAGTATGTGTCTATGGGCCCTTTTGTAATTGATATACTTATTTATTTGAAATTTTGATCGATTAAAAATTTTTACAAGTTTTTTGTTCATTTTTTAACAGCCAGTTTTTATTTCCTAAATGGCATGTCAAATATATTTTTATAAATAGCCCTACGTCTGCAGCTGATATGTATATATTTATTATAAGAAAAGTAAAAGTTTATATTGAAAAATATTTTTTATGTTAGCTTTTTTTATATGGAATGTGACATTTATCATAATAAAATATAAGTTTTAGGTATAGACGTAGGGTAAAGTCTTAAAAAACCTTGATAACTGAATATCGATAATTCCGAAAAAATATCGTAAGCGACAAAAATTAAATTTTTCAAGACAAGGTTTTTTTTTTAATATTATATATATATTTATATATTTATATATTTATATATTTATATATATTTTATATTTATATATATTTTGTTTTCGTACGTCAAATGTAGCTTACTATAGGTCTGTTCATTTACTTTCCCAGCAGAAACTAGCAACGAGAGAATAAGGCAGAAATTTACAAAATTACTCTCCTAAATATGAAAAAGTAAATGAACGTTTTACTCATGATACAATAATATAAAGGTAAAACCATTCTCTCTTTTCGTCGCCATATTAACCTTCTGACGTTTATCCCGATTATTTTTTACTCTTAAAAATAATGCTACCGTATTCATTTGTAAAATCCGAGTTTTTTATTACTTTTTGACTGTTATGCTTTTTTAATTAAAAAAATATTTTATAATAAAAATATTGAAAAATTCATCACTTTTGTATTGAAAATTATTAAATAAATATTAACATACATATATCATAAATAATTGAAATTTGTGTAAAAAAATAAATGTTAAGCAATGAGTTGCGTATACCACAATTGCAGTAATACCAAGCATTTCAGCAAAGGCACGAATGTGAAGTTTTTCAATTTCCTTCAATTCCATATATGCGGCAGAAATGGATAGAAACATGCAATATAGATGATGGTTTGCTACCAAAAAATCCTTTGTGTTGCTCTGTTCACTTCCGTGAAGAGCATATGAATGTAAAAAATCATTGCACCCGTTGAGCCTAAGTGTAATTCCTCTTTAAAGGTAACTGCCATATTAAATACATGCATTACATTATTGCTTTAAAGAAGTGTTGTCCACAGGTACACTTTCACATTCTGGGAGTCTACTCCGTATTTCGAAACGAAAGAAACATTGTTCCACTAAACTAGCCATCTTTTAATAAGTACTTTTCCACGTGGTCTACTCTGTAACTAAAAATAAATGAAAATGCTTTGGAATGTGTATGTATGTTAATGTTATGCAAGGTTAGGAAGGGTGGTGCTAAAACATACCTCCAATCGTTCACTCCATTCTGAACCAATAGTAAAAGTAGTCGAAAGTATTTTCGTTTCCTTTGAATGCGAAACTATGTAGTGGCTGATACCGGTAAACACTAAAGTCTTAAAAAACAAACATTTTCAAAACATCAGAAGAAGATGGATAATATGTATTTTCAAAATAGGTGTACATAGTTTTACTTAACAGTTTTCGGTAATCTTAACCAATATTATGTTATTCTGCTTTTAGCAAGTTTTTTGCTAATTTTCGCCTTTCTTTTGTCGAATTTTTTATTTTTTCAAACATTGATGGTTTTAAGAAAGATGTTGCATCCCTAGCCGTGAGGGTTTTTTATTATCAGATGAATTAAATAAAAAATCAAACATTTGCTTACTTTTGTAGGTCATATTACACGCGAATTTCGTTATCCTCATGTCCAATTGATACAACGTTTAAAAAAATATGCATTAAAGTATAATTTCTAAAATCAAATTACACATTTCAAAAATCATTCTTAAAGAAAAGTTGCCATTATATGTGTGTGGCAACGTCTTCCTCTCTGTTTACAAAAAAACAGTATTCAAATAATTTGGGTAAAAGTCATAATAAATTTTAAACGTCAAATGTGGTTCTACCTTTATATTATTGTATCATGGTTTTACTTGTAAAAACTTGAAAGAAAATTTTATTCATATCAGAACCATAGATGGAAATCATGATAATATTTTAAATTGCAATTTTTTTTAGAAAGTGACATTTAGTATGAAAGTTTTTACACACTTGCATATATTTTTACTGTTTTTATGCATATTTCATACTATTTTAATTTTATTCCATTAACAAATACCAAAATTCGATTTTCCATCTCTGATCATATATGAGAAACAAACAAAATTATTTGCCACTGAGATTTAATTTATGTGGCTTAATGGAAGAAAAACTATAAATTAAGATAACATGCTTTCTTTTTTCATACGTGTACATGTTTTTTCACAAAGAAATGCAAATTTTTCAGTTTTTATTTTTTCAAATATTATTTAAATAATTTATTTGACAACAAAACACACAACAGGTAATTGAATAATTCCTGCAAGTGAACATTTTACTAGTAATAATTTGTAAGAATTTTTTTATCTCTCGATTGTTTTCTCTCTTTTGACGCTCTCTCCTTGCAAACTTTTGAGTTAATGAACACTTTCCAGTAACAATTTTTACAAATTCGTAATAATTTTTAGTAAATGAACAGACCTTATAAAATTTTTCTGCCTTTATCTTAAAAGTTATTCACAATTTTGGCATTTTGTTAATTTTTAACTCTGGGTAGGACCATAAAATTTTAAATTCAATCAAAATTTCTATTTTCTATAACATGTCGCTTACGATAAAATCGAAAAAAGGGCTCGATATGTTGCTCAAAATTTATTTTATTTACAATAAAATTAAATTTTTTTGTTATCACGGAAAAGAAAAAAGTAAATAAAATAAAATCATTCCTAATGTCTAACTAATGTTTCTTGAATTGAAAGACAAGATGAATGAACAGCTGAAAAGGCAAAGTAAAACAAAAGCACTACAAACATTTACATCTTTCAAGGGCTTTTTCTATTATTTTCAGTTTCAGTTTGTTATTTTTGTTTGTATTTCCGTTGTGATATGGATGCCTTTGGACCACAAATATATACATGTAAACTATCTAACATACAGACATACATATTTATGTAGATACATTAGAAAAAGCTGTAAACATTTTGAATGTTGCTATTCATGGAAGTCTCAATTTAGTCTCTTTCGGATAATAGTTGGAAAAAAAGTTAGGATTTTTTAACCACAGAAATCAATTTACTGGGTCAATTGTGGATGGCAAACCGAACTTCAGTTGTCATGTCAACTAAAAACGCACCTCAAATTTAAATTAATATTTGTTTATGTATAGAATCATCGTCTGATGGCCACCGCAAAGTGCTGAAGCCTTAACCTGGGGGATGAATGAAGGTTTAAAACCTCTCCTGCTCAACCTGGATTCTATCCAGAGAATTGTTTCGGAATTGTACTACAGGTTTAAGAAAACGTTTGGAGTTTTACACTGATAGCTTCAAAACTCAAGCAGTTCGCGGTTATGGAGTTTATTCAGATATATTAGGTCTTTGTATTACAAAGCGGAAGTCGCGGACTGATTAAAAGTAAATGTCTCTTCAATAAATGTATTTAACATATGCAGTAATAATTAACCCGTATCTTGGCCACGGTTTCTCGAAAACAACAAGAAACCTAGTCTTTTGTTTATCTATAAAAGAGATGACATAGTGTTTATTGTTAAGATCCTGCATTCTAGGGTATAAAGGGCTGATAATGTTGCAAAAATTGGAACAACTGTACAACTACCGCTGTAGATGGAATGTGAAGATATACCCCTGCTTTTGTGCTAGCTTAGACTCAGACAGAAGTCTGCATAAGAAACAAACTGAAGGTAACTGCACAAGAAAAGACTACATGATCACAAGGAAGTTTAGGATGCACCCAAATAAAAAATACGCTTTTCTTGATTTAAAAAAATAGGAAACAGTATCAGTGTTGAGCGGACACTGTCTAATATGAATGAATCCATAGAGGCTAGAGAAAGAATACAATGACCTTTGTCGCAGCTGCCAAGATATGTAGAACATTTTCTGTGTTAATGTCCTGGACTAGCAGGAATGAAAGAGTCCTTGAATTACAACGTGTTACAACGTTCCGTGAACCTCGCGCCTTTTTGGGATATGTTGCTACAGCAGTACGGTACTTAACAGAACGTGGAGTGAATTGAACTCTTCAGAAGCACCCTACCCAGCAAAGCCTTGGCGGACATTTGCGCGATGTTATATTTCATACGAATAAACAAATTACGCTAAGCAAGTAATATTTTCTCAAACTTGTTAATGCAACATTCAATCAGTTATAAAAATTAAAACCGCCATAAAAACTTAAGCAACATAATTTTCGAATTTAATTTTTTTACCGAAATCGATTATTTGCAATCGTAAATATTCGATTTTCGTCGTGGCTCGATAAGTGTAAAAATCATTGAAAGTGCTTTGCAATTTCACTACTTCTATATCCAAAACAATGAATCCTATTGATTTCTCTGGGGTTTAGTTTTTTTTTTGCCGAGAAAATACTTCTCGCAGTAATTGTTTCTCATACAATTACTTTTCTGTGATTATATGAAAGTTGAATAGCTGGACGTTCGAAACGGAAACTAATCATTTATTTATGTTCTCATATTTAACTTTTTCGTGATTGAAGCTGTTGTTATTTTTTGTCCGATATTTCATTGACCCGTACGCAGTTCACTTTGTTTTATAAAATGAAAAGAATGTGGATTAAACTATTTGAATAAAAAATGTTTGCTGGTTACAATCATGTTTGAATGTTTATGTACAGTCAAATATTCTTTTGTTGCCACACAGAACGTCATGTGTTTTGAGTGGCAGGTTGGTTACATTTGACATTTTGCACGCATAAATTTTACGTTCTATTTTTTGCCAGTTATTATTATTATTATTTTTCTAATATGACAGCACAACATTTATTATTTTGTAAAAAGGATCTGTCTGCGTGTATGTGTGTTCAGTTTTGTTTAACTGTAAATGTCGTTGTGTATGTGCTTAACTGGAAATTTTCAATGTAACATATTCAGTATTCACACATAATGTTGACAGCTTTGCAACGATTTAAATGCTATTCATAAACATATAAGCGCTCAGTTGAAAAGTTTAAGTACTTCTAAAACCATAAAATAAAAAATAAAAAACTTTTTCGTGTGTTCTATTTCGACAACACTTATAACAATAAACACATAGATTTGTTAGTTTTATATAAAGCTTATCTAAAATGTTACTAATTACTTCATATTATAGTCAAAGTGTGTCTGTAAGCAGACAACAAGTTTGTTAACAATTATACATATGCTCTTAAGCCAACAGATACAGGTTTTGTGTTGTTTGAGCAATATAAAATATTTAAAAATTTTTTAATTTGTTGGTTGTTTTCTTTTTTACCTTGAAAAGTAACGAAACTAAAAGCAAACTTTTTTGGCAGGAAATTATATGAGCGATTCATTAAGAAAATGACGCAAAACAACTTTTACAAACAATTTGCAAATAATACATCACAGAAGCTATTAATTTTAAATAGTATTTTTTATGTAATTAGACGGCTGACTTGAGTATAAAAATTTATGTAAAAAACCACTACACTTTTTGAGTAGTTGTCATACCTACATATTTTTTAGACTAGTCAACTGCCTGTTTTGTGGAAGCAGATGGTTTAGGAAGTCAAGTTAGGCTGAGTTTACATCTGGCATTTCTTGTGTGTCATTTGCCCAAAAAAACGTAACCAACTTATTAGTAATGAAAAACTGTTTGATTCAGACATGTATTTTTTGATTTAAACAGTTTGCAATCATTTTGGATTCTATTAAATTGTCTATTAATTATGTATGAAACTGTTAAACTTAATAAATACATATCTGATTCAAACAGTTTTTCATTAGTAATTAGTTGGTCACGTTTTTTTTACGCTTGTGTGGCATTTGGTACATAGATGTATACCCGGCCTTACATGTATAATTTTTTAAGAAATAAATAACACAAAAGAACGTTTTAATTATTCTGACAAATTTATGCAAACCTGAACATTATGCAGTTTTGATCAGTAGTATTCACGTATTTGATGCAGTATATGGTGCAAGTTAATGAAAACTTTAGCCTGCAATGAAAATGGAATACGGAAATTTTTTCAATAAATATTATCGCAATTTATTGGAAACTTTTTGTAATAAAAATTAGCAAAATGAATATTATTCCACTCTACTAAACTTTGTCAAAACAACCCATTCGTGGACAAAGGCATATGTCATCCAACAAAGGCAAAACTTGTTGGAGTGGGCAGCATCTATTTTCAATAATTTTTTAATTACTTTTTTGTATGTGCTAAGTTACAAAAAAAATGGTTTGTCAAATTTCCAAGCACATGCTGAGGATAGGCGGGGTATCCCATTTCTCTTCAATTATATGTTTTATATCTGCTCAATTGCATTTCATGTGTTTCTTACAATAAAAGGAACGAAAACTATCTCAAAACTATCGTTTTTGCCAATCAATACAAAGACAACATTTTAAATGATATGGTATCGCGTGCGTAATGGCAAAACCAAGCAGTAAAACCAAAAAATGGATAGCCCTATACACATATATTATTTTTTATACCCTTTACCAAAAAATGGTAAAAGGATATATATAGGTTTGTCATGTCGTGTATAATTTCCACAACATTAATAAGCGACCCATAAAGTACACGCGATGTCCGTTTGTCCGTCTGTTTGTCTGTCTGTACGTAAAATTGAGTTTCCGAAGCTCTCTTGAACTGGTGTGTCAGAAATGGTCCGAAAAATATTGATATTGGAAATCAGAAAATTGGAGCAGACCGTTTCAGAGCTGGAAAACTCAAACTTTACCATATATCATCGCTGTTTTAATTAACTGACCTAACTAGCATTTCAAAGATTTAACAAGAGATCAGTTTTTATGCTTGTTTTATACATCCATTCTTATGGTTACGTCTGAAATGTTTTTACTTTTATAGGCACAATATTAATGCTTACAGTCATGAAAATTGCGGACAAGGTAAATTATGTCTAGTAATGGACTTAACTCATTTTTCAAAAATTGTCAGTTAGGTCAGTTAGTTAAAACAGCGACGATATGTAAAAGTATCTATCGAAACCAAATTTTTAATTAATATTATTAAATAAACTTATTTTATACGTCAGTACGAATAAATAGGTATTTCAGATTAAAAAAAATAAAAAGACGTTTCCAGGGTTGGAAACCCTTAACTTTTTTTCTTATTTATTATTTATTTATTTATTAAAGATATTAATATGGTGTTGCACAAATATATACGTATAGGGTGTTGCACAAATATGGGCGGAGTAATGTAGACCATATAACCAAGATGGTATTAACATTATTTTATATGGTTTTGGTACTGACTGTACACGACCTATTCCTTCACATAGGAAGTAGCCAACGTGGTTGTTAGAGAAATTCCACATAAAACAGCAAGATTATACGGTTATCCGTGGCAGATCAGTCAACCAGTGCGAGCGAGACGAAAAACTCTCGAAGGCCAAACAACACGCACAAGCCTGACCGCACTTAAGAAATAATCCCCCGACGCAGAGCTGCTTAACGACTGTTTTTTTCTTATACAACAGTAAAAATCAAAAACGATAATTTCAGGGTTGGGAAGCTTATACTTTTTGTGATATACAAAAGGTACTATGTCTAATTAATGTTTTTCTTTTTCTTTATACATAAATTACGTTTTAGATTGAAAAATTATAAAAATAAAAACCAAAGCTCCAGAGCTGGAAACTTTGAAATTTTTTCTGGATATTAAAGTAACTAAATGAAACTATTATTTTATATTTAAGAACAACTAGATTGGTATAAGGAATCAGAAAAGTCTAAGAGGATGATTATAGGTTTGGAAAATTAATTTTTCTTGTATATAAAAAATAAATAGGTCAAATAATTTTTTTGTATATAAATTATTTATACTTTATGTTTTCAAAATAAATATATTGACATAAAAATTATAAAAATAAAAAACATAGTTCCACAACGCGACTCGACTTTGTCGAGCAGCTTACGTTAATTCGTCTATATATCACACCCTGTGGCAAAACATTATGTTGCCAACATGTTGAAAAATTGTTTTCATTTATCTTTTTTCATAGAAAATTATAAATTCAACTTGATGAAATGGTAACCCTATTCTTGTGTTGCAAAAAACACAATTGACAATTGAATGAAAAATAATTTTTTTATTTTATTATTATTTTGTTATAAAAAAATTAATTGTTCTTCAAAATTTTTATTGTTATTTGAAAAATAAAAAGTGTATGAAGTCAGTATTTTATGTATTTTGGTGTACTTTTTTTGAACACGATTACAATTTTTTAAACGCCCATCTTGACGTTAATAATGAGCCAAACCGTGATATACAACCCCAAATATATTGACAGTTGTTACGTTTTTCAATTAAAATCGTCAACAGCCGCCATATAAAATCCCAAAAAAGGAAAATGCTATTATGCTAGCGCTTATTATGGAGGAGTCGTGTTTGACAAACAGGTTGTAATTAAATAAAACTAATTATTTCTTTAGTAATTAAATATTTTGCATATTTAAGAAAAAAAATAAATTAGTATTACAAATTAGAAAAATCAAAATTGTGGTTCCACGGATGGAAATTGGAAAAAAGATTTTGGTAAAAATGTCAGCGAAACAATTTTTTTTTCCAATTAAACATATTTGATGTTTTAAGAAGATCGATACTCCAGATTTTCTTATGCATGTTATATATGTATATTTTTATATTCCTATATTTAGTTTTGGGTTCTTGAGATTCCAAATGAATAAAAATAAAACAAACAAACAATAAAACAAATAGTGTGTAAATATTACTAATTTGCTTAATTTGTCTCAACACGTTTAAAAAATTAAAATGCTTGTGCATGAATAGCAACTAAAGGCCTGGCCCACGATGTCAATAAGAAACTTTCATCACCTACTTACTTATATTGAAAACAAAAACAAATTTTCTTATTTTGTTTTCGATATAAGCGATAGAAACTTTCTTGTCGACATCGTGGGCCAGGTTGTTAATGTTTAAAAAACTAATGTAACAATCAAGCATACCATTTAATTTACAATCGGGGGTTACCCCGACTAAAAAAAGGGGTGTTATAAGTTTGTAGTGTGTGTCTGTGTATCTGTGTGTCTGTTCGTGTCCACGTACAGACTAAACGGCTAGACCGATTTTGATTTAGTTTCTTCTGTTTGAAAGGTGACTTAAACGAGAGGGTGTTTAGCTATGCTTTGAGAAAATCGGTCCAGGCGTTTTGAAGATATCGCGTCGTCTCTAGTTATATTCGGGAGTTTTTTAAATTTTTTAATTTTTGTTATTTATTTTTATTATTTTTTTATTAATATTTAACAAATAATCTTTAACAAATCATTAAAAATATCAAAACCACTTGGAAAATATGGAAGTAATTTCATTCTGAAGAAATTTTTCGTTTATGAAGATTCGACATTATTTAACGTCTTTGCTTGATTTATAGCACTAGGACCTCGTATTTTGATTAATACGATATCTGTAAGGGAATAAATTAAATACATTTACAAACAGTTAACTTTTACATTGCCTCTTCATAGGGCATGGTATATATCTTCTGATTAACTAAAGATAATTAATCCAAGACAAAACTTTCAATGTAATAATTGTTTTAATATAAAAGCTAAAAATTCAGATCCTTTTTAGAGACTTTAGCTCTATAATAAAATAAATTTTAAATAAAAATATACACTGCGAGGAAATGTGTAGACAAGTCTACGATTAATCATTAAACATGTACATACATATTTAAAAGCATATTATCTGTTATAAAAATTTTTCTTCAACCATAAAGATTGCTAAAAATTCTTTACCAAAAAACATCTGTCATAAATAAATTTATTGCTTTTATTTTATTTACTTTTTTTATATGTTTCTTATTTTGTATTATCATTTATGCAGTGATTTATAATTGCAAGCTACCAGCTCTCTTAAGCCATAAGAATGACATCTGCCACTGACTGTTCATCTGGATTCCATGAATTTACATATTTTTTAAATTAATAAACTGCATTATAATTTACCTCCAACTGTTTAATAACCATTTCATCAGATGAAAATTAAATTATATTTTAATAATTTTCATTATCTTTATTTTTAATTAAAAAGTATCTAAAGGAGCAACAATTAGTGCAATTGGTCGGTCTGATATGCTGGTGAAGAGCGGCAAAGTGATTTTAAATTAAATTTTTTTTCGCGTTGTGTAGTTTTGACAACTAATCAACTGACAATAAAAACATATAATAAAAACAAATTTTGAATCATTAGGAAAACCTTTTACATGTATAGCCTATTCAATTTTAAATTTAAATTTTTTAATATCTTGTATACAAAATGGACGATGTATAGCCAGAGCTGTTAAGTTTCGATAACGATTAGTAATCAGTTAGATTACATTTAAAAAAGAATTATACTGGTTATATAATTCCATTTATAGGAATTTCTGATAACTAATTGATTACGATTACTTATAATAATAATTAATCTGAATTACTTAAAATTACAAAAAGTTATCAACCGATTTCAAGGATTACTTTTGATTATTAATAAATAATTAAAATTAATCTTTAAATATAATTGGATTATTTTTAAATTACTTTTGATTCTTTTGGATTATTTTTTATAATTTCAACTAATTGAGATTATTTTTTCATTATTAGTAATCGTAATCAATTCGTAATTGTGCGAAACTGAATATAATCGTAATTGTTCACTACTTCCTCTTTCAAAAAAAAAGTAATCACTTTGATTAACAATCATTACTTAACAGCTATGGAATATCCCAATTAATTTTTGAGGAAAAATGGAAAATGCATAGCCCATTTAATATTTTAATGAAAAATTTTTTAAATTTAAAATGAACCATTTATAGCTCGCTTTAATTTGTAGGAAAATTAGACGATTTATAGCCCATTTAATTCTCTTTTATAGAAAAATGATGGTGTGTAGCTTGTCTAATTTGTTGTATAAAAAATGGAAAATCTATAGCCCATTTCCTTGTTTTTTTTTTTAAATTGGAAGATGTGTAGAAAATAACAATAATAATAATATGAAAAATGGACGATGTGTAACCCATTTTATTTTTTGTTTAAAAATAGACGATGTAAGACATTTTAATTTTATACGAAAAATTGACAATGTATATACGGATTTAATTTTTTGTACGAGAGATGGACGATGAAAAGAACTTCTTTACATTTTTTGTACGGAAAATGCACGAAGTACAGCCCATTTAATATTATATATGCAAAAATGACGACGTATATATATAAAGCCCATTTAATTTTTTGTATGCAAATTGGATTTAGTTTTTTCGAAAGTTTGGCGATATATAGCTTATTTTATTTTCCCTGAAATATGAACAATTTATATCCTATTTAATTTTTTTGTACGATAACTTATCATTTTTTTTTTCGAAAAATGGACGAGTTTTAGCCCATTAAATTTTTTCCATGAAAGATTGACGATGTATAGTCCATTTAATTTTATTTATGAAAGATGGAAAATTTATAGTGCAAATAGCTTTTGTATAAAGAATTAACGAAGTATAACTAGAATTGTAGTGTCCTAATTTGGAAAAAAAGGATAGATACTGAAAAACCCCACACTTTATAATACAAAAGTAGTACAAACATATTATATTAATTTTTTTCAACAAAACATAAAATCATAAAAACGAAATTTACACAGTTTATTTGAACTAATTAATGAAAAAATAACAAAAATTAAAAATTTTATAAATCCCCGATACATCCAAAAAATATTTGATATCTTTTAAGTGGCTGGATTAATTTCAACCACAGCTAATAACACTCTCGATCAAGTCATCTTTCAATAGAAAACATCAAATCAAAATCGGTCCACCCGTTTGGTCTGTACGAGTACTTGTACCGACACACAAAAAAAAGAACAAAACCTTATGATTTCGGGATTAATTATTAATTATTTTTATAATTTTCTAGTTAACAAAATGAATTTAATTATACAAATTAGCATGCTTTCGGTTTAATACGAAATACTGTTTAAATAAATAACTAATTACAATGGAAAATAAAATGTATTACAGAGTTTTACTAAAGCCCAAAATTCTAATGTTTAGATCAAGTTCAAGATGTTAAAAAAACAAAATTTAAACCGGTTTCTAAATTATTTGAATCGATTATTGATTTCGTAGCTGTCTTTTATAACAAGCTTATGATATTAAACAATTAATACAGAATTTCGGATATGACGTTATAGTCAAAAAATTTAATGAGATATTAAAAAATTTATATCATGAACGGGTTCAATCAATCGCGGCATGCGTCTTTTTTGGAGTGCACAACATACCAAATTATGCATAAGTGCAATCGCTTTGGGAATTGACTCAACTTAGTCAAGCCAACCCAACATAACCTAACATTGCACAGGAAAGATTGTAAGCGAAAAAATCGATTTTGAAAATATTTCATCTTTTTCTTAATTCAGCCAATATAACTCCCAATGAACTAGGATATATAGTTTGCGATATACGCACACATCTAACTGTCTTATCAAATTTATGTTTCTTGTGGAAGTTATCATATCATATTCAATCTGAATTTTTTTATGTAGGGATCAGTAAGTTCGCTTCAGATATAACAATCAAACTGGCTTTTTTATTATCAATATAAAGTTATATTATTTAAAATTATTGAAAAAATAATTAAATAAAGAATTAATTAAAATTATGTTTCACTCTATGGCTATTTCTTCATGCTCATTGATGCACGTTTCGCTTTAAAAAAATAATAAAATTTTATTATGTTGTCCATTAACAGACAACATTAAACATGAATTTCATGCCTTCATTTATGCATGTTTATTATTGATTTATAATAATTTTTAAGTTTAATTACTTGCATGAATGTTTTAACAAAAGCGATCAGATCATAAATATCCAAGAGATATTTAAGGTTTGCTGCATTTACACCATGAAGTATTAATGACAGCAAAAGTTTGAATATAATATATCTGTGGCAATAAGAAAAAATTGCTTAAGTCATATTTTACTGTTTGCAGGAGAGCACTTTTAATCGTTCAAGTCGATTTTCAGAAATTAATTTTTTTTGCCGTTAAGTTGAGAAATTTTTTGTTAACCTTTATTTCTTTTTAAACAAATGTCACTCTACGCACTATAAGTAATACATTTAAATTGACATACACCAAAGTATAGCCTCAATTAAGCTATTATTCCAAATGAGATTGGAATTCTATAAAAGATAACGTGCAAGTAATTTTGTCATAACTTCTTGAAAAATTAAATTAATTGAGATCTTGACCAAGGGTACTTTTAAATATGAAGACTTTGTAAGTAGCATTATCTCACCAACAGCTTATCTCGACTTTTCCTTTTCGCCACAGATATGTATTGCATGCTTTCCCAACAATTAATGTATTATTTGTTTAGTAAAATAAACCAGAATTCGTTAAAGAGGGAGTGATTTTAAACTTTACTTAAAATCAGACAATGGCCTAATATTCTAAAATATCAATGAAGGTATATTTTAAGCTGGTTTTAAAAAAGAGGATCTTATCAATTCGTCTGTTTTATTTGTTTTTGATCTCCGCTACCAGAAACTGGTTATTTGAGTTCTCGTTAAGTAATTATATTTTGCTATACTATACTTCTTAAGCTTTTTATATTTTCGAATTAAGAAAATAATTTGTTTGCTAGAGGTTAATATAATTAGTTTCATAATTTCAAACAAAAGTAAAAATTTATTAAAAACCCTTTTTTTAACCATTAATAATTGAAAATTATAAGCAGAAAATATATACTTACATATACACAACAAAATAATTTAACATATATTCTCTTTGATCGTTTTTAAATTGTTAGTTGTTGCTCTTATCGTTATTATTTTCTTTCACTTTTCAACAGAAAAAAAAATAGTATATTGCTAATTTTCGTGTAGCAATAGTTGCAGTAAAACGCTTTTTACATCCTGCACAAAATTTTTTGATTTAATATAAAAATTACATTAAAATTCTGTACAACAATTTTATTGTATATTGTTTGTTATTGGCAAATAATTATTTTTGTAGTGAGTGCTATTGGCTGGTTAACTACAAGCAAATGATGGCCTTTGAGGGAACGAGTTCAATACGTGACCCAACTCAGTTATATCAACATTATAGATTTTTCTGATACGCATTAGTAGCTGTGATGTTAATCACTGTGCTTCCTTTGCATTGTTCGAGGCAATGCGACTATTTGATACTAGAGGGGCAGCAACGATGCTTTAAAAATGAAAAAAAATCATATAAAATATACACACAAATGTTTTTCAAGCACGATACGGTCAATAGTTTATCGCAAACGGAAAGAGAAACTGCAGCTAAAGCTTATTCGTCGCTCAGTTTGGGGCAGCAAATCTTTCGATATTGATGTTTCGCTTACAAATCAATTGCAAACCTTTAGCAATATCTTTATGTAATCATAAACACCTAGCCGTCCTGAAATTCGAAAATAAACTAATGTTCTCGAAATATTTTCGCTAAAAAAAAGTTTATCAACAAGAAACAATTTGTTTCTCCCAATTTTTTATTTTTTTTTTGTATTTACAACAAGAGAGAAATAAAGTTTGTTGCTATTTAGGAGCAATGGAATCAAACTATTGATGACGTTATTTATAATTAAATAATGATAATTGAACGAAAACATTCGTAAATAATATCGGATTCGAAAGTTGCGTAAACATTGCTCAAATAAAACACTCGAGAACGGCTATCGTAAATGGAAAGAGAAAGTGATGCTAGAGCTCACTCTTCGCTCAGTTTGTGGCAGCAAATCTTTTAATATCGATGTTTCGCTTACGAATCAATAGCAAACCTTTAGCGATATCACTATGTAATCATAAACAACGTCATTAATAGTTTGATTTCATTGCTTCTAAACAGCAAAAAACGTTATTCTTCTTTTGTTGTATATGCAAAATAATAAAATATTGAGAGAAACAAATTGTTTCTTGTTGCTAAACTTTTTTTTAACGAGAATGTTTCTAGAATTGTTCGCTACAGCGAACCTTCGTTTATTTTCGAATCTGAAATTGAAATGGGTTCATTATTTGTTCTTTCTTCACTATTCCTCTCCTAAAAATATATTAATACACATATGTTTGTATATCTGTAGCTAAAATGAAAAAGTGCTTAAGTCGAGATAAGCTGATTTTGAGTTTATACTAATTCTGTAATCTAAATTTTTAAAAGTACCCTTGGTCAAAATCTCAATTAATTAGGGTGATTTTTCACGAACTTAGAGCACTATGACTTGTGACTTATCTTTTTTAGACTTCTAATCTTATTTGGAATAACAACTTAATTGAGGTTATAATTTAGTATATTTTAACTTAAATGTATTACTGATAGTGTCTTAAACGATGTTTGCTTAAAAAACTAAAAGTTAATAAATAATTTTCCAACTTAACTACAAGAGTAAGAAATTTGTGAAAATCGACTTGAGCGCTTAAAATTGCTCTGCTGCAAAACAGTAAAATATGACTTAAGCACTTTTTCCTTATTGCCACAGATATGTACAGATTATTAATGCATTTTTAGATATTCGTGTTCGCATTCGTATTCGCCAAATTCAGGCAAATACATAAATTTTCATTAAATTGTTTATAGAAATTTGTGCTTTGTATCATTTCATATGCTATTTAATTAATGACAATCATTAAAATTCCGGATAATTTATATTAACTTTCAAGTACGCCAACACCAGTATGAAATTCTTTTTCCTAACAATTTTTACATATTTCATTTTGCAGGCGCAAACATTACCCCAATTTTATGGCTATAAATTTCACATATAATATTCGTATTCGTATTTGTATTTGCGAATATCGTTTCAAATATTCGTATTCGTATTCATTTTCGCTAATATCAAAATTTGACACTCGTTACATCACTAGTACAGATGTATATGTATGTATGTATGTATATAATGTAAGTTTGTTTGTAGGCATAGTCATTGACTGAATGCCATTTCTGCTTCCTGCTTTTTACAGCAAAAATTATCCACCAGCATTAAAAATTAACTCGTTTTATTTTTCATGGAAAGTTGAATCGATGTTATGCAAATCTCTAAACAAGACTTTAAAGACCTTTTTTAAAAAACATGTGTCAGCTTTACAATAGCATTGACTTTATTTAATCCATTAAAACCATTAAATGCTTTTGGAGAATAATAAGTTCTCATTTTAAATTATTGAATATATTTTTCAAGTAAATAAATTTAATTTTGAATTTTCTAAAGCTAAAAATTTGAAGGAAAAAATAATATAACATTACTTCTTGTATTAATTTAAGTTAAACGTTCTCGTAGATTGCAATTGCTGGTAGTGTAACTAAACAGCATCAGCTGGGTGTATTTATCAAATTGTGAGACACTGCAAGAAATCTTTACTTTCATTGCGAATGGTTTCTTGCTTAACTGTTCAGGACACATGGACAATTTTTTTATGTTTTTATTTTAGCAAATTGATTTTAAGATGCATTCTTTTTTTATTTGGATTGATGAATATACATATATTAAATTGTTTAAGCAAAGAAAAATTTACATATTAATTATAATTATAATTATACATATACATATTATCAAACGAATTTTGGTGTGATAGGTCCTATTTCAGTAAAAATGTTGTTTATTTTTAATTTAATAATTAAGTAAATATTAAAATTTTTTCTTTGCATATAAAAAAAATAAAATAAAATTTTTTAAGAAACTAATTGCATTAAACTGTTTATGTACAAGACTGTTCTAGAGTTAATCCCTATTAGTGTTGCTCACCCGCTTCATTCTGATATTAAGGTGATGTAGGTGGTTCGTATATAACTAATAAGGATAAAATGTAGAATATATACATACATATGTAGTTAATATTTTTTTATTTATTATTACATATCGTCATCTAAAATCCAAAAAGCTGTAACTTTTTGTTTTTCTTACAGAAGAAGCGAAAAATTAAAAAAAAATTAGACTGATTATTTCGAAGTATTTTTTTAATAGAATTAGGGTTAGAAAACCAATGCGGATTTGATCCAATAGAAAATGTAAGGAGAGGATAGTCGATTGTTCTGGATTGGACTTACGCCTTTTTTGGAATCGTTTTTTTTTTTTGAACCAAACTGCTGAAATTATATTGATTTTTTATTTTTAATAAAAATAAAATTAACATTTCTGTTATTTTCCTGAATAATAGAAATGATTTTTTTCAGTAGAGTCAAACAAAGTTTTTTTTGAAGCTTATTTAAAAAAGGTTGTTGATAAAAAAAAATTATGTACATATATGAAATAAATTGTTTTCTGAAAAATTTTTAGATTTAATTAAACTGTATTGCATTTTAATGAGATATAATTTCTTATTCGGGCTTAAGTTAAGTAATTTCAATTCTTATTGAAAGAAGTATTTTTATTAATTAGTATGAGTTTCTAAAGAAGAAAAAAAAATTAAATTAAATTTTTTTATTAGCTGGGGGAAATACCGATATTTTTCTGTGCAGCCACACATGTCATCAGCACCCTGGTCTATCTATTTGGGTAGAGATTATTATTAACATCAGCTATTTGACGGAAACGGAGAGAGAGAAGAGGAGAAAGGAGAAAGAATTGTTGTTTATACAATTGATTTACCTTTGGTAAAGACACTTATAAGTACCACTACTCATTTTCTGTGTTTCCATTATTTCATATATCTATTTAGGTTAGCACGAAGTTATATTACTCTACCTAAGTAAATAATAAATAATAATAGTAGTACATTTTTTTCTTAGACCTTTTTAAAAAGCATTTAAAATATAACAATTAATATATTTAAAACTTAAAAAATAAAAATTTTATTAAATAAAACCCACAAAAAAAATCAGAAAGCAAATAACTGAAATCCTTATATAGAGACTAGCAAGGAAGGATTAGTTCTCTTTATTTTTTTAAGGTAGGATCGAACTGGTTTTGAATGAAAATATTTCATGACATCATAGATGTGTACCTGGAAAATCTGAAAAAATTAATAAAAAAATCATGTCTCAGGATATGTCTAGTTTTGTTTGCCAGCTCTACATATGTACATATACGATCGTCCGTTTAAAAATTGGTGGAGTCAAGCCCATTTAAATTTCATATTTTATTTTATGTGGTTTTACTTTACTGATCTTAACAAAACTTAACACACACCTTGAGCTCTGAAAAACACAAAAAAAATTTGCGAAGGGACTCCCAATTAAATTTTATATTTAAATTTTACCTACTTCTTCTTAACCAACAGATTAAAATTTTTTTTGTTTTCTGAGAGTTATTTCCACTTTGGTCCCATACATTTTTTTTTCGAAAATCAGATTTTTGTCTTGAAGTTGGTGTTTTTTGGCAGAATTATTTTAAATAAAACTTAGTAATGGGCTTTTGAATTCCATTAACAAAACTGTTTTTTATTCGTGTTTTAAGAAAAATACGTATTTGTTTTGTACATCATTCATTGGGTAAAGTGAATAAAAAATAAGCATTTGCTTTTTACTTAAAAATTTGTTTTAAAACCTAAAATATGTATGTGTTTTTTGTTTATTTTATCAAATTTTCAAGTAAAAAGCAAATGCTTATGTTTTATTTACTTTACCCATTACCAATCAAAAAGACTTTTAAGAATTTGTTTTTCAGTTAAGGCTTTTGGATTTTAAGTGACCGTATATTCATGAAACGTATATACAGGGTGCTTTTTTTAGAGGTATAGAACTTCGAATTGAAATAAAATACAAGAAAATCGTTTTAATGTCCATCAATTTGGCTTTATTGGAAGTATAATTTTATGCCATTAATGTTTAAATATGATTTCGGGCATGTGGCCGCCGCGGCTGGCTCGAATAAAGCCAATTATACAGGTCCAATTTTCAACCACTTTTTCGAGCATATCCCCTAACGTTTCTAATTTGTTGGCGTAGACGAGCGACATCACATATCCCCAAAGAAAATAATCCAATGGTGTCAAATAACACGATCTTGGTGGCCAATTGACAGGTCCATTCCGCGAAATTATGCGCTCATCGAATGTTTCCTTCAATAAATCGATTGTGACGTGCGCTTTGTGGCATGTAGCGCCGTCTTGTTGGAACCACAACTCATCCACATTCATGCCATCCGATTCGGGAACAAAATAGTCGGTTATCATGGCTCTATACCGGTCTCCGGTTGCGAATCGATTCATTCAGGTCCTCTTCAACACTTTGCTCTACAGCGGCAATTGTTTCTTCGGTGCGCACTGTTCGACGTCTCTGCGGATGCGTATTATCACATAGAGTAAACGTAGTGCGAAAACGATCCATGGTTAACCGAATTAATTGCTCTGATGGACTATTATGTCGACCATAAAATGGACGGAGCTTGCGGTAAACTTCGCGAACTGAACCATTATTTTCGAAATAAATTTGCACGATTTGCAAGCGTTGTTCTTTTGTCAACCTGTTCATGATGAAATGGCAAACCAAACTAAATATTTATCACTTGACAGCTGACAAAATGGCCGCCAGTTAAAAAAGTGGTGCCAACTTAAAGTTCTATACCTCAATAAAAACACCCAATACATTATCTTTACTGTAAAGCATATTTTGTGTATCAGGGAAAATTTTTACTGCTTGCATAAAGTTAATAATTTTTTGGAGGGAAATTTTGTTCGTAATTACAGAAAATATTCAGAAAGTTCAATCATTGCATAATAAGCTCCTGTAGTAGGAAGATCTAGTCTTTTATTAGTTTTGAACTCAAATAAAAATGTTTTTTCCCCTACAAACTAAATTATTATTAAAAGAGAATACAGTGAAAGTAGTAATTGAGATACAACTATGAATGAAGCAGTAGTCTGCAGATTACAAGCAAGCTATTTGAAATTAGTATACATTCATGTCTACGAATATGTTAATTAAAACTTTCATATCAATAAAAAATTTTATTACAAAAATCATAATAAACATGCTTCTATTTTCTTGCTATTGAACATTTTCACATTTTCACTAAGAAAAAAAATTAGTTTTTTCCCTTGAAAATCCTTTTAGTCAGAATCATTATTTTTGCCAAGTGTAGCACAGTGTTTTTTTTTTTATCTGTTATAAATTGAACTCATACAACTGTTGCACATGTTGGGTATTTTATTTATGAGAGTTGTATTCTTTGCAGAAGCATATAAAAATACTTTGCAAATGAAACTTTGTCTGGTTTTTATCATTTGCTTTAATTTGCTGAAAAATGAGTTTTGCGATTAAGTATTTGTAAAATAAATTTATGTATATCTATAAAAACTACACTGTTGTCAAAATTAAATAGAAAAGTTAAGTTTAATTGATGACAACTAGAAGTAGTAGCAAACAGTGTCTGGAAACTTTGCATCGAATAAAGCTGTTTGTTTGAAATGATTTTTGTGTGATTCTTTTATACTTATTGTGTTTGTATATTATGATTCTCAATAACGTATTAAGAGTCCTACTATTAAAAATATGTTATATTTTTTTATCAGAAAGCGGTGGAATTTTTATGTAAGGAGCATTAGAAATTAAGATTCTATTAAAAAAACTAATGGCAAAAAAATAAAATTTTTGAATACTTTTTTCATTTTTATTTTTATTATTATTATTTTTATCATATGTACTTCTCTTTAATTTGGAAGTCCTAGAGAGGTCTATTTTTGCCATAAATTATATTTTTCAAATAATATTAATTTCGACGCATAAGAACAAAGGAGACTGTGTACAACATTCACTTCTGCTGCATAAATTTTCTTGAAAGCTTTAATGCTCACTTGTTGTTTGCACTATAAATTACAAATTCTGATGGACTTTCCAAGAGAAATTGTTAAAAAAATTTTAAATGTTTAGTGGTTTTTATAAATAATATCAGCAAACACAGTAAATTTATTGTGTGACAACTGTTTTATACTTACTAATGCTAATATTAAAAATGTGACTCACTGCCTTTGTGATTATTTAAAATGTAAAGTAGTTATTTAAATTAACATAAATGATTTTTATTATTGAATTGAATTGTATTATTTTATTTTTATTTGCATGAATTTAAATGCATTTTGCATTATTATTTCATAAATTTTTATTATTAAATTATGTTTATAGAGTCAATGGAATTGTTATTAAATTACATTATCAACACTTTTGCAATAAATACATATAGTACATACTATTTTTTTAATATATAATGAAACTTTATGAAATGAAACCTAAATTCAAACCAACCAATTTGTAAATAATTCTTACTTTTATTAATTCATTGAAAACATTTTATTAACCCCCGACTACAAAAAGGGGTGTTATAAGTTTGTAGTGTGTGTCTGTGTGTCTGTGCATCTTTGTGTCTGTCTGTGTCTACGTACAGACCAAACGGCTGTACCGATTTTGATTTAGCTTTTCTGTTTGAAAGGTGAATTGATCGAGAGGCTTATTCATGTTCTAAGAAAATCAGTCCAGATGCTTAGCAAATATGACATCTTCTCTAGATATATTCGGGGGTTTTTTAAATTTTTAATTTATAATAATTTATAATAATATATATAATATAATAATAATGTATAAAGGCTTTTTAAGAAAATTTTTTAAAGCCTCAATAATTTTTATAAATAAGGCTGTAAAATTTTTCAGATTTTTATAGAATGAAAAACGTTAAAATAATATAAAATTTCAGCCTTAAAGATTGTTAATTCCTTGATATATTATAAGCGCAAGCATTTATCATTCCGATAATTTTTATTTCAGATCCTTTGAGTCGAATATGAATCGGTGATGCTGATGATGATATCCAATCCAATCATTTATAGTGAATCCAATCCAATCATTTATAGTGAGAACAACAAAAAAATAATTTTGTGTTTTACTATTAAAATTGTAAAGCGGAAATTATTTTAAATTTTAACAGCCTCATTTATATAATTTATTAAGGCTTTAAAAATGTTTTTTAGAACAAATTTCTATACAATTTTTTCTTAAAAAGTTTTTATAAAGTCTTTATAATTTTTATAAATAAGGCTGTAAGCAATTCAGCTATCATAAAACTTCAAAAGGCTTAAAGAATTTGTTGTAAAATAAAAAAAAACCATAGCTTCTAAACTTTAATTGTGACAATAATAAATCCTCCACGGTGTTCTGATTCTAAATAATAATTTCCAGCCAAAAACAGGCCATTTACTTAGCTTCCCACTATACAGGGTGGCACAAAATGAGCCATGTGGTTTGAATTCCTTATAACTTTTTTAATTATTGCTCTTTCTTTTATTTTTGTAAAGAAGACTTGGGAAATTAGTTATAAATCATTACACGATCGAACAACGTACAAAAATAATTAAATTTTATTTAAATTTAACTTATTTAACAATTAACACTATAGCGTAAGCGAGACTACTACAATATGTACACGCGCAGTAGACGATTATATATCGTCAGCTAAAATCCAGAAGGCAGTAAATACAATTTTTAGATTTTTACAGCAGAAGCAAAAGCCTTATAACTTTAAGACTATTAATTTATTAGGTGTCAAATTGAGTAATGAATAAAATCGGTAGTTTTGAACATATGTGACTAAAATTTTAACGAAAGGTGTGTTTTGGTTAATCACATCGAAATCAATCAAAAAGTATATTTTGAATATTTTGGTTGTTAAGGCCTTTTGAATTTTAGGTGACGATCAGTGTATTCGCTCCTTATAAAAAGCATAGGGCCTCATTGGTGGATGATTTATTGCTATTCACTCTTATCGGGAATAAAAGGCAAACAATTTATTCACGTGAAATATTTCTTGTGAACAAAAAATGATGAAAATGATAAAATATTACAGTGACACAAGAACAACGCAAACATTGGCGATCGTAATTTTAGGGAAATTAATTAATACATTTCACGTGCACTTTCATTCCCGATAAGTGTGATTATTTCTAAGTGGCTCATCGTGAAAAAAATAATGCACTATAACAGCGCAATTGCAAGTCATTCCATTTTGTTGTCTCCGTTAAACAAAGACTTCCAGCAAAAAAAAAAATGTTGGTGGCTATATCCCACCGGTCCAGTCATTTGAATGGGAGTAGTGATGGCTTTATCTGTCTAGGTTTTTATCAGTTTGTTAAGGGCAATGTGGAAAAAGTGATGTAAACTTTTGTGTACGTGTGATTTTGCATCTTTGTATAACTAATTAAAAATGTCTACTATGGAACATATATAGTTGACCTGCTTACTCTGCCGTATTTTTGCTTGTCATTGATGATGCATGTTGTTGTCACGTCTGGTTGATCACACTTGATGTATATAACCGTCATAGCAAACTAGTCAAACCTTCATAATAACATTAATAAACATGATTTTCAAATTGTTTTAATTGTTTTTTATTATAAAAAATAAAGATATGTATAATTATAATATTTAAAAAAAATAAACGCAGAAAATAATGTAGGTGGTCTAGCCTCTTCACACTTCTTTCAACCTGCAACGTGTTTTGATTTTTATAAATAGCTATCTAAAATTTGAAAAAAGTATAAATGTGTACATATATATGTATATTTAATTAAAGTTTTGAAATTTCTTTTATACACTATTGATTTTTACTTAACTTTTTTGACACTTACATATAATAATTTTAGTTTCACAGACCGAACGAATTGTATATTTTACAATAAAATGCGATTTTTTTAATTTTTTTTCATATTGTAAAAATGTTATTTCAAATAAAAGAAATGTTTTTTTTTCAATTTTATAATTTCCTGAGCTCAGCTAGGAGCTCTTAGGAACGTTGTTTAATAATTAATTCTTTAAAACTAAATTGCATCTGAGAATAGTGCTTAAGCTATCTTACCATAAGAGGGAAAAGAAAAGGTATATGGTTAATAAGCAAATTATTCCTTTTAGTTTCTCACGCTAGACGTGCGACGTGTGTCTCGTAAATAATTTGGAAAACATAGATTATTTATTTATTTATTTATTTATTAAACATATTAATGCAAAGTAAATTTGCATAATATGGTGTTGCACAAATATGGGCGGAGTAACGTAGACCATATGCCCAAGATGGTATTAACAGTATTTTAAAAGGTTTTGTGACTGACTGTACACGACCTACACCTTCACATAGGAAGTAGGCAACGTGGTTGTTAAAGAAATTCCACAAAAAACCGCAAGATTATACGGTTATCCGTGGCAGATCAGTCAACCAGTGCGAGTGAGACGAAAAACTCTCGAAGGCCAAACAACACACACAAGCCTGACCGCATTTAAGAAATAACTACGATGACGCGAGAGATGTTTCCCGACCCAGAGCTGCTTAACGACTGTAGATTATGTATTGTTTATATTTATATATATAAACACATGTGGTTATTAATTATGATTTATTCAAGTACCTTATGCTGCGGCCTTTGATCAGACTGGTGAGTGTCAAATAGCAGTTGTACAAAATACATATTTATGTTGCAGTCTGTCATGCAGCGGTATTTGCCCGATTGCATGAGTGTCAAATGTCCAGTGCACAAAAATAATTTCAATGCAATTGGATGTTATGTATGTTGCGGTCAAGTTGACTTTAAACGTTTACTATACAATTTTGGTCGTAGTGATAGTTAGAACACGCTACAATATGTACATTAGATGTTCACCTCTAACATTTATGTAAGAGTAGAGCACCTGAAGCAATTGACTGTCACTGTTGATTTCAATATAAAGTTTTTTTAATTGTGTTAGTAAAAAAATTACCTTTGTGTTAGTTTCGGTCATTAATTTCTTTTAGGGATGGTTCCTTTTTGTTTAAACCATCAGTCCTTGCTGTTATGTCTATTAACTATAGGACTTTCTGCAACTAAAAAAAAATTATTTAAATAGTTTAAAGGAACTAAATCTTCTTATTTCTTATAATATATATAAAACAAATCAAAAATGTTCGTTAAATCTGACAAGGATGTAATTCAGTTGCAGTATGTTGACCTTTTAAACTTATTAATCTCTGACTCAACATTTTGAACAAACTGAAGAGCCAGTTCTTATGCACTTAATGCTGTTAACTAACCAGCTTGTGTGGGTGAATAATTCAAATTAAAATGATTAACTTGTGCTTTTGTTAATTAAGTTTTGCAATAGTTTTGCATAGATGTGGTCAAGGGCTTTTGTTAAGCATACAATAAAACCGAAACTTATTTGCAGTGATGAATTTACTTACCATGAAAATGCTTAAACCTTGAGTTTATACAAGAAACAATTGGTAATTCCAATATAGGAAAACATCACAATGTAATGCACTTTTTGCTATGCTGCAAGCTTTGTCAGCATTTTACTAATATTTAAAAAGACGTAATTAAAACTACAAAAAAAAGGAAAAGGAACGGACATTTCACAGTAGAAATGAAAGCTTGCAAGCGGTAACAAATAACTATTATTTTTTTAATTAGCAGAGGGTTGCATGAGACGTTCTCAATTGAGTCTTACTGTAATTTCGTTGCTTATATATATTAACACTGGTATACTTGTATCTGTTCTGGTCCACTAGCTGTATTTGCTTTAGCTTACAGCAATTATATTTCCATATAACATTTTGATTCGATATTTTTTTTCAGAATAGTATAAAAGTGTGTACTAGCATTAAAGTAACTAAACATTTGTCAACTTCTATATGGCAAGTTTGTTGAGAGAAAATCTCTTAGAAACTGTTGTTTCGATACGAAAGCTTTACTGCACTAGAGTGCTTCAGTGCTGTACAGTAGTAAAGTATTAATTATCAATCCTCACAAAAACATAAATGTGAAAAAAGGCCAAGTTCCTTTCCAAAATTTCGGCTATCAAAAGTAGTGAGATAAAAATTTTGACCAAGTTCGTGTTTGGTACAATACCTATCACTGCAATATGGTATGCATTATATATATTTGTAATGGTATGGGTGTTATATAACTTCTAATTTCAGATCACTTGCGCAAATTTTTGTGTTTTGTTCTTATGGGCGTGTTTCCGCCTAATTTTCTTAATCCATCATATTTTCATTGGATAGCGTTTATCTTTCCTGTTTAGTTTCGTTGAAAACCGATAATAGTAATTACGTAAATAGTACATTTAAATGTGCTGACATTTAAATGTGCTGGAAGCACATGAAATAGGAGGTTTAAACTGTATGGGCGTGTTAACGCCCACTTTTTTTAACAACGATTTATAGCCTTGTATTATTGCAACATGTGTGCCCAATTTAAATAAAATTCTTGGGTTAAACGCCTTAGATATGTGTTTTTAATTCTGAGCTTTACTGGCGTAGCCCCGGACCCTTGGTAAACATTTTTGGGTTTTCAGATTTTTTTTAAGTGATTACTTACATAGTTCTACTTGTACACTAAAATCCAGTTCCCTAGCGCAAATTTTAATTTTTATGGGCGTAGCCCCACCTTCCCCCCTGGTTAAAGTTTTCGGGTTTTCAAATTTTTCTAGTTCATTGCGTACCTAGATCCACCCCTGTAACAAATTACAGCTCTCTAGCTACAGCGGAAGTGCTTCATCAATTTGATGAGTGTGTCAATGGTCAGTGAGTATGTCTTAAAATATGCACTTTTTGCACCTCCATATCTCCGGAACATTTCGTTGTAAAACTTTCAAACTTTGAATATTACGTAACATGAATTTATTCTAATTATGTTTTAATTTGAAATTTATTTATTTTATGAATTCTCATATAGTTTTTGAAAGTCTGTGCATAAAGTAAGAGGTTTTGTGGTTGAAGTCTACTGATGATTTGGTTTAAGCGCCAATGAAATACGTATATAGACCAAGCTAAACCACCAGCAAATAAATTTCAAATTAAAATATAATTATGACAATATGTCGAATAATAAATTTCTTAAATATTCTAATTATGGTTAAAATTTTATAATTACGATTGTGGGGAACAAAGCTATGAAGGGGGTAAGAACAGCTCGAATGGCTTCCTGTAAATATACACACTGCATGCATTGGTCGGAAGTTGGCCTGGAGCTCTGTTGTGCGCCTAGAAAGGCTTATGCAGCTCTTTAATATTTCATCATGGTGCTTGTACTGATTTCTTTTTTTAAAACCTTAATATTAAATTGGTTTTAGAAATATAATTTCATTGTTGTCCATAATTTAGCCTCATACTGTGGAAATAAAACTGATTTAATGCAATTCAAAATTAATTACTTACTAATATCTGGTACTAAATCCGTTTGCATATTTATTTGCTGCACACATTCAAAAAAATATGACTATCACTATTGTGCTAAATGTTAGCAAAAAAATGTATTTTGCACTATTCCTGATTGTTTCAAAAATGTTTATCAAAACACACAGACTTACTTAAATTAGAATATTGTTATTTTCTCCACATATACATTCAGTCATACGTTTCTTTCACTTGGCATTTATACTGCATTTAGATGAAATTACAGGCAATTTATTGATAAGGTTACTTATTTTCAAATGCATTTGAATCTCCAATGATGTTGTGTAAAAATTGGTAGCAGCAAATATTTTAAATTTCCTTTTCTACCTAGCTCTCTGCTTCTCTCCCTAAAGTTTATGAATCAAATATTTATGTGTTTTAATTTAATTGTTCCATTACATTATTTTCTACACAAAATACGAGTATTAGTATTAGTAGTAATATTTTGTGAATTTTAAATAAAACCATTTAAAAGCTTTAAATAAACAAATGCCAACCAGTGTTGTATATCAGCAAAGCAATGGTGCACAGTGGATCTTCCAGTTATACTCATCTTGTACATCAGTTATAAGTAAGAATTAGTATTTTTTTTAATACAAGTAAGGCTTTCTCGATTCGTTAACTAAGCTGTCATGTCCCCAATTGCTTCGAAATTTTATATGGCGTACAAAAATTAATTAATATCGATGATGTGCAGCTTAGCAAAACATATAGGAAATTCCATTGCTATGGGAAAGCAGTAACCTGATATTTATGTTGTCAACATAAGTGAATGGAGACTGGAATATATATATTTTTTTATATATTAATAAGAACAGAAATATAATCCGCTACCATCCGACTTCTATGGTTACAATGCTTACTACTTAAGATGTGAATAGCGATAACATCTGGTTATTCCTCGAATCTTCAGTAATAATAACAATGAACAACAATTTCAAACTTTTTCTAAAATTATGTAGTTCCCACATTGGATTCTGGAGAAAAGAACATAAATAATATACTTGTGTAAGCACACAGTCAGACCAAAAGACCTTTTTTCGCAGATTTATTCATATCTCTACAGCTACAATTGTATTTAAGGGGGACAAAATAATTATAATTTTTCTTATAACCTCAGAACTACAATAGTGAGGCATAATAAATTTGTGGATACGTTTGAAAAAAACTGCATGTTTAAACAAAATCTTGGCGGTACAGGAGGGGGAAATGGCTACACTCCATACAAACTGATTATTAATTAATTAATAAACATGATTTGTTTTATATAAGAAACACCGAAGCAGAAACAAAATGCAGATAAACGCTTAAACAACAAAACAGGCAAAACTTCATAACTGCTTTTCTTCGCGCCCGCACACTCATAATGACTTGCCTGCCATTCAATTCTTCGGATACGGATTGTCCAAAAACAAGGGGCAAATCACTGCATCCGTTACGACTCGTATTTTAAAAATATTTCAATAGAGTTTATATGGAAATATTTTTAAATTACGAGTCGTATCGTATGCCGTGATTTGCCCCCACATTTTTTTTATCAAGCCTAAGAAGCTTATCTAAAGTCACACACATTATTTATTAAATCACTATTAGGTATACTTATACAATCACGAGTCACGTGTCACTCATATGCAAGTAATGCGTGACTTACGTGTTATAAATCATTATATATGTAAATTTTGAATGAAAACACACACAAAATTGCAAACACCAAACATTTAACCTTAACTTAAATCTCACGAAAAAAATTTTATCACTCACGCTCAAGTCTTATCACGTCTGATACTTTTATTTTATTGATTTATTTACTTAATTATTTATACATATTATCCCAGTGAAAAAAATGGAAGTCATTCTAGTGGAACTACATTTTCATTGCTTCCAAAAAATCGATATTTTTAATTTTCCGAGAGTGAGCTAAAAACTATATAGAAGCTTATTTTATTCATACAAAACCTTGTAACTCCTCCATAGTGTTGGAAAATACTCACCAGAATTTAAAAAAAAATAATTTTTTTAAAGAAATTTATGAACTATTTTTAGTCTAAAATTTAAAAGTTATTTGCTTAAATTTACATGAAAACAATTTTTCTGGCTTAAATTCGTATAAATACAAACTGTTGAAATAGGTAACTATTTACAATTTTTCCTAGATGAAAATATTATCATAGAACACAAAAAAGGGAATTTTTCTTAATATCGCTTCCAATTCAGTGAGCAGGATTCGAAAAAGAGAAATTCTTGCAATGACAACCCTATGTAAAAATCATTAGATCGGATCGAAATTTTCACTACTTCCAGATCGCAAACTCTACATTTTCATGACTTTTTTGGAGTCCTTTTTTTTGCTGGAATACAAAGTAAATTTTCATAATATGGTGTTGCACAAATATGGGCGAGAAATGTACCTCAACCCAGAGCTGCTTAACGACTATGTGATAGTTTTAATAATAAACTTACTTTCAACCTTTATTTTAATTTTAAAAACCTATGAATTTTTATTGTAAAAACTTTTACTACACTCAATCGTTAATTGAAATCGCACACTAAACACTGGATAGAGTGACAGTAACTCAACATTTTTGGGAATTTATGCCCTAATTCTGTTTTGTATCGTCTTGTCTATGGAAGAAAAAAAGACGCAACTATGATTCCTTAAAACAATCATTATTTATTGTCTATGCTAGAAAGTTCATGTATTTGCTTTATGGTTTTGATCCAAACATTATTTCCAACACATATTTTTTCATATATTTTTCAAACTATTGTATAATAATTTAATTTAATTTTTATGTTTTAAAAACATGGCAATAATATTTTAATTTTTCAGACAACAACTATTTTTGAAGAAAATAATTCACTGAATTCAAACACAAGTATTTTCAAACAAAAACGTCCTAATTCTTCTTACTGAATTAAAGTCTGAACACAATGTAAAGATTATTTATTGCGGTGCGGTTTTCCATACGATTTTGAAGTAAAAATCCGCAGTGCGGGACGGAATAAAATTAAATCTATTTTATTTTCATTACGGACTTTCTTATTCTTTCAATTTTTGATACTCTTTCTCTTGCTGACGTTGCCGTAGTTTTTGAATAATTGGCTGTGTTCACAACATTATTGTAAAAAAGCATGATTTTGAAGTTCAAACATTTTTGTGATGGGTTATAAAAGTTTAAAATATATATCAAGTATATCTGCTAATGTATAAAATGTTAATAATTTTTGTTTTTAGTTATAAAAACCCAGTGAAAAAAAATGGAAGTCATTTTAATGGAAGTACATTTTCATTGCTTCCAAAAAATCGATATTTTTAATTTGCCGAGAGTGAGCAAAAAACCATGTAGAAGCTTATTTTAGTCACACAAAACCTTGTAACTCCTCCATAGTGTTAGAAAATACTCACCAGAATTTAAAAAAAATTTATTTTTTTAAAGAAATTTATGAACTATTTTTAGTCTAAAATTTAAAAGTTATTTGCTTAATTTTAAATGAAAATACTGTTTCGGGTTTAAATTCGTATAAAAAGAAACGAATATTTAAAATAGGTAACTATTTACCATTTTTCCTAGATGAAAATATTATCGTAGAACACAAAAAAGGGAATTTTTCTTAATATCGCTTCCAATTCAGTGACCAGGCATCGAAAAAGAGAACTTCCTGCAATGACAACCCTATGTAAAAATCATTAGATCGGATCGAAATTTGAACTACTTCCGCATCGTAAACTCTACATTTTCATGACTTTTTTGGAGTCTCTTTTTTTACTGGGAATGTATGCACAAAAAAATCAATAAAAATTGCCGTCGCCGTCTTCCATTGTATTATGTTTATTCTTCTCTCCCGCAACGAGAAATCGCAACGCACCGCAAACATTGTGCTTAGACTCTTAGGGGGTAAGAAGTGTTTTCAAATAAAAACGTCCTAAACCTTCTTACTGAATTAGGGCATTAAAAAAATCAAAATTTGAATTTAAACTAATTTAAATTTAGCATGAATATTTTTTTCTGTATAATGTGGGCAACGTTGGAAGACACATTGAAAAATTAGTTGTACAACTGGTTGTAGAACTGGCTTTACCTAGTGCACTAGTTTTATTAAGGACACTTATTTGTCTCACTTAATGGTGAGCATACTATACACTTTAAAAATTAACGTTGTATACATATGTACATACTTTTATTACAGAAAAATTTGTTCGAAACATTTGTATTAACCTTTAGAAACGTTTAAGCTTTTCGAAGATAGCTTAGACATTTATTCATTTAAGCTTCTCAACAATAACTTCTTTGAACATTTATATTTGACAGCTATTAAATTCACCAACTTAAAAGCTTTACCTCTAAAATATGCTTGAGTAAAAAGTTTATATAAATAAAACTGTGCAATATTTTACATAATAGCAATTTATCTGCCAAGGTAAAGTATAACTAACATTAATCTAAAAAAAAAGACAACACGCTACAGTTTATTGTCCATGCTACATTTGTCGTTGTAGTAAAATTAAATTGATTTCCATTTTTTATAGCTACAAATAGTGTTGACTATATAGCAAAGTATTTAAAACAAACAAAAAATTATAAAATTTTAATATTACTTGCATAAGTAGTTATATTTTTGCAAAGCGACAAAATGATAATTCGCACAAAATGATAAGTTGCAAAGTTTTACAAAGCCATAGTAATTGAATAAGAACTGATAAGACTGTACGGAAAGAAAAAAAAGTAGAATGATTAAAAAATCTTCAAAATGTTAGAAAGCAAAGTCTAATATTGTTTAAAAATCGGTAAAACTGTTTGGAGGCTAAATGCGGTACTGCTGTCGTCTTCAAAATAGTTAAGTAGCTGCCTACCAAGCAACATTTGTTGCCAGCGGCACTTGTAGGTAGTCATGTGGCCATGTAGCCTGCTGTGATCTATATCTTTATAGCTTAATAAAATAGGTTTTAACACCTAATACTTATTAATTAATTAATTTATTTTTATTCTTATAATATTCCTCGGAAGAGACTATTTAATTCGGAATTGCATAGCTTAAAATATTCTTCTTGCAAATAAAGTTTGAGTTTCAATTTTGACTGCAAAAGAAATTACTTGAGGGCAAATAACTGCATTCGATTCTGAAGAATTTTTAATAAAATTTTAATTGTTTGTATATCTAGCGTATTTTTCCCCTGATGAAAAAGGTTTGACTGCATAAAGCATGAAAGATTTCCAGCGGTTGTAAATAATGGAAGAATTCTCTGTTGCAGTCAGTGTTGCCATGTTTAAATTTCAAAAATATTCAATTCGACAAAAAAAAACATTTTTTTTTACCATTAAAAATCTTTTTTATTAATCTTAATATGTGCATCTGCTTGCGCACTTGCATAAGTTGCCCCTAAAACAGGACAAAAATTATGGCATTCAATATCGAACCAATATTTTTAAAATTTTAGTTGTATCTGCAAGGAAGTTTCGATCCAAATCGAATGCCGTAATTTGCTCCTAAATTTAAGCGACTTCTTTCTTTTAATGCACGCGTGGTTCAACAGAATGTTTTCATGATCAGAAAAAAATCACACATATAAGCATTTTCACAGAAATGTCAACTTTTTGTAGCGTGCGACACCAGCCAGATATGCTTGTTAAAAAAACGAAACTTTTTTATAAATTCTTTATATATTTCTATATTTATGATTTGAACGGGCTAAAGTTCGTATCGCTTTTTAAGCCAAATTACATGTGATAATTATTAATGAACAAATAACATCAAGGTTAGTTGTAAATATTCTGACAACACATAGTTTAACGGAACAGCCAGCCGTTTTCGAAGGCCACTAAACCTTCATCATTAGCGTTCTTTGTGTTGGTCCAGTGTGTGTGGTGTCAGTTGATATAGATTTCTGCCTTATATACGAAACTTTCTTGCAAATGGAATATGTGAATTGTTTTGATTCATCGTATTTCAATTTTACTGAAACGGTATTTTGTAATGAAAGCCCAAATTTACCATCTCTAATTTACAACAGACTTACCATTGTCGTTTATTCTTTACTAATTATGCACATGTTAGTTAATTTGCTTATATTTGTTCTACTTAACGTCCCTTTTCACAATGTATGGTTAAGAGTTAACGTGAACTTTAACTGACAGTTCTTCATACAAAACTTGCCGTTAAAGTCCCTGTTATCTTTTAACCATACATTGTGAAAAGGTACGTAAGACAAACTTTTTTGGTTTGTTACTATTAAGTATAATTATTTAATTTTTGCCACAGGCCCCTGGCTATTAATTAATTAATATTAATTCTAATAATAATAATAATATTAATATTTTTGTAGGCCGTCAGCAGATCTGCGTTAAATAAAATGTTAAAAAGAATATCAAGTCACGTTGTTCAGAAATACAAGGCTAATTGGTTGCTGTCACACGCGACAATAAAGTGAAATTTCTCGGAGAAATTTCCATATGTAGCTTTTCGCATGTAGACTATTGTTTGCTCTCTTTCTGCTTGTACATTGAGGAAAAAATCGTTGAAATTTAATAAAAGGAAATAAATAGAGCTGCATACTTTTTATAAAGAAAAAAATATGGAAATAGTTTAGTAAAAAAGAACTTCAACTAATACGATAAAAAGGAACAGTTAGCACATCTACAAACATCTTATTTTCCCTGAGAAATCTTTTAGTGTTTTTAACATCGCGAAAAACTTCAAAAATAAGATAAACCTTTACATATGGTAATGCTGGTTGCAGTCTACTATTAGGGGAAGTTAAAAAACCTTTATCCCAAATATTTTAACACAATTGCTTAGTGCGCATGCGAAGTGCAGGCATCTGTCCAAACAAGTTGTAATACATATGAAACTCTTTAACGCGTTTGCAACAGAAAGTTGATTGACTTTTAACTTTTCAACGCGTTGTGTTGTTTTGACAACTAATCAGCCGACAATAAAAAATAAAAATTTGGAATCATGGAGGAAAATCTTATTGAAGAGTTTGAAATGTATGTTTTGTTGCATAAAAAAGGAATTTCAAATATTCCAAGTCAATTGATCAATGTAAAAATAAATAAAAGAGGCGTTTATAACACGTGTTGTATAACTTGCCATTTTTCATGCATTAAAGTTTTCAAGCGAATGAATCTCGTGGACGAACTAACGCGTGTTATGTATTTCTACCTTAATTCACAAGGCTTGTTGTTTCATGTTTAAAGTTAAATTAAGAAATACCTTAAAAAATTTTAACCAGTATTATTATACTAAATACTGCTTTAAAATTTTAAAGTTAATTTTTTTTTGTATATTCTCCACTGGGTGCACACATAAGACGTATCTGTTGCGCAACCGTTGAGTGTTTGTCTTAGAAACGCATAGTTAAGTAGTTCCGCTCCACTCAACAGTTGAGTAATTTTGCATCATAAAATTTTTTCGCTACCTATAGTCAACATGTTGTGCTCAGCCTGAACAGCTGATCGAATATTCTTTATGCCTTTTATATGGTTTGTTAGGTAGCAGGAGCAAATATTTGTTAAATTTTACTTTACGAATGCGATAAAGTGTAGTGTAGCATCGTCTGAACGCACCTTTTGTCCTCTTTTATTTTCTTTTGTTTCTTTTGCTTTTTAAAAGAAAAAACAAACGGAACAAAACGATCAATTTTCATTGATCGTACTGACACACTAACTTTTATTAAACTAACAAATACTTTGTAGCTTGAAGATTTGGCAATTGCAATAAACTGCTGAATTAGTGAAAAGGGTTTTTGATGAATTAAATGTATGATTATGTAGGTTACTAGTTGTGTAAGAATATTTTTGTAAAATAGTATTTAAGACAGTATAAGTCAAAAATAAAGATAGAATTATTTCATGCCTTAAATCGGCACATTGTTTTATTAAAATAAGGGATTCTGCATATAAACCTGCGAATCCTGGCCAGCGGCGCCTTAGCGCCGGCCATATAATATAACCAAATAAAGCAAAATATAAAATCAGTATAAAAGTAACGAAATAAAGATATAAAACTTAATAATAATAATCAACCCGTATCTAAGACGTAACTGTAGGGGCCAACAGTTGCCAACAATTTTACAACTGTTGAGCTCAACAGCTACGTCTTATGATTGCGCCAAATGTCCTTAAACAAAAACAAACGATTTATAAAATATTTTTGTTTGAGAAATTTGCTTTAAACTTTATTTTCAAATACAATTTTAAACGTTGCATAATAGGATGTAAATTGTGCAAATATACATAACAGATTTATTCCGCTATTTAAGCTAGAAATTAATATTTTTGAGTTGTGATTCTCTTGCAGAAAATGCACGATACGTTGTTTACCTACAGCTTAATGTTTAACAAAAAAAATTTAAACAGAGGGGTTATTATGTAATTCGATTCGATATGGAAACTGTTCGAATTTGTATGTTATTAAGATTACAATTAGAATCGAATTACATAATAACTCCCGAGTTTATACAATGCGCACTTATGCTAATATATTAAAATTCATGAAAATTTGTCGTTATATGGGAAATACTGCAAATTTTTCAAACTTACATAACCACTTTAATTGTTAAGCTTTTGAGTATTTTACGTACGTACCCTGTGGACTCAAATATTTAAAAAGTATTAACTCACCACCGTTCAACAAACCCAACATGAACTAAAATTTGTAGTAAAAGTACCACAGCAACAATAACGTTGACAAGTAAAGTATTTATGGTAAAAAAAAAAAACATTGCGAAAGAAACTATAAAGAATAATGCATTTGCATCAAAGAAATAGTAAGACGGAAAGTTGTTTATAAACATTAAAGTTATTTAATTTAAAAAAAATTCTAGTGCAAATACGTATGTTTATATAAAATAAGTGAACTTAAGTGAAAAAATGAAAGAAGAATATTTGGAAATTGAAGAACTTGAGTTAGATACTCAAGGTGATGAACAACATCATCCATATGAACAAAATGCCAGTCAATCGCAGTTTTTGCCACCACAACTTAGCGAACATGATGATGCAATGCTAACAAAATTGCTAAGGAAATTCCAAATGTATTTTTTGTATCCATTTTTAAAAGGTAAAATAGTATTTATGTATTTGGAAGTTGATATGCTTCATTATTGATTTTTTCACAGTAATTTTAATATACTGTGCTGAGTATCCCTCATACCCAAATAAGAGCTGCAAGCGTTGCGTGAGCAGCAATCCTATAATATTTTCACATTTGAATGTAGTGAAAATGCTTACCCTACTGCTAACGCAGCGCTTAACGCTCTTATTTAGGTATGAGGGTAGTATGTTGTTGATGAACAGCTGTTTTTTTGTTTGAAAAAAATTTGTGTGTGTGTGTGTGTTGTATGTAACAGTACATTGTAAATTTACTAAAATCCAAATAAACAGGGTGACTTTCAAAAAATTAAATCGGTGTGTGTTAAGTGCTGCCACTTGTTTAATATATAAACGTTATATTTTGAATTGCTATTTTAAAAACCTTATCTAATCTAATCAGGCATCATCACGTAAACACTAATGGAATTGAATGACATTTGAAATAATTTAAAAAAAAATTACATACAAAGCATTTAAAATTAACTAAAATTTTAATCAGGAATAACATTTTAAGCAGGCTTAACACATTCAGGTTCAATTAAATTCAGTTGGAGACTGGCAAAAAATCTACTAATTTTTCCATGCATTTAAATTGATTTGAATATCAGGAGGAGTCATTAGTTTCCGCAATTTAGCTAAATGTGTTAAATAATTTTAATTCTTATTGAATATAATATTTTGTTATTACTGCGATTTTCTAAAGAAGAGAAGAAATATGAAACTAGAATTTTTAGCTGGAGGAGAGAAAAAAGTATAGTTTTTTCCTTGCTATCTTTTTAATTGATTCAAGCATTCATTCAGAAAATTATACAAACCTTCCCAGTGAAAAAAAATGGAAGTCATTCTAGTGGAAGTACATTTTTCATTGCTTCCAAAAAATCGATATTTTTAATTTGCCGAGAGTGAGCAAAAAACCATGTAGAAGCTTATTTTAGTCATACAAAACCTTGTAACTCCTCCATAGTGTTAGAAAATACTCACTAGAATTTAAAAAAAATTTATTTTTTTAAAGAAATTTATGAACTATTTTTAGTCTAAAATTTAAAAGTTATTTGCTTAAATTTAAATGAAAACACTGTTTCGGGCTTAAATTCGTATAAAAAGAAACGAATTGTTAAAAAAGGCAACTATTTACCATTTTCCTAGATGAAAATATTATCATAGAACACAAAAAAGGGAATTTTTCTTAATATCGCTTCCAATTCAGTGACCAGGCATCGAAAAAGAGAACTTCTTGCAATGACAACCCTATGTAAAAATCATTAGATCGGATCGAAATTTGCACTACTTCCGCATCGTAAACTCTACATTTTCATGATTTTTTAGAGTCTCTTTTTTTACTGGGTTAATACAGATTTTCATCGTATTTTCCGTTGTTATTAGAACTTTTATTTTTTCCTATAACTCATACTTTATTTTGACTCAATGCTAAAAGTTTTGTGATTTGTTTGACAGTTAAATTATAAAAAATAATACAAATATTATTTTGTTATAATGAATTTGAATCTGAAAAAACTAATGCGTACTTCAAGTGTACGTAAAAACCAGTTTGTGTATTGAAATTTTGTTTTATCATACACTTCAAATACACGTAATTTTTTTTGCATAGCGGAGAAAGTGTTTCACATTTTCTCGTTTATTTATTTATTTTCGTAAGTTAAAGTGAAAAATAAAACAAACAATTTTTTCTTAGAGTTTTAAGTCGCTAACATTTCAACATTAAAAATTGAATAGGATTTTTGTTAAAGTCAAATAAAAAATATGTAGACCGAATTTTAATTAATTTAACATAAACAATTTTATGAGTGTAGAAAACTGAGAGATCCTTTGTTGTCACTCACATATTTTTTATTATTACTGGTATTTATTTATTGTATCTTCAAAATATGAGCTAATAATAAGTATACAAATCTTAAATCTAAAATATAATTAGTATTCCCGATCAGTGTCAGGCATAAACTTAGTGAGAGTAGTTAATAATTCATAAATGTCATATTAAGCACAAAAATATGTTCAAGAAGTTTCGTATTAGAGCCGTAGTGTTCCTCTTTTTTAAGAGAATGTGTCCAGCAAAATTCGGGATGTTACGATCAGGGGAATTAGGGTGAAACTCGAGTTTTGTTAAGTATTTGCCTGCGTATCCTGCAATTTCTTCAGTGACTTGTGGCATATTTAAATCACAATGTAATTAGTCTTAAAATTTTGTTTTGTCTTCGTTGAATTCTCTGTATATTGGAAAATGAAGGAGTGCCCCATAACTGTATTCCGTAGCACCATATTGGTTTCAAAAACGACTTGTATAATTAAAAGCTTACAATTTATACTGAGTGTTGAATTTCTACCGATCAGCTGAGTTCATTCAAGTTTATTTTTTGTTAGCTTAGAGTCAATATGGTGTTTCCAGGTAAGCCGATGATCAAGGTGTATACCCAGATAATTCACATGTGAATGTTGAGGAACAACTTGACTGTTGATTCTAATGGGGGGACAAGTATCTTTTCGTACGGTAAATTTTATCTGTACGCACTTCAGTTCGTTTACCTTAATTCTCCATAATTTTAACCATAGTTCCATTTGCTGATAGTTTTGTTCGTTATTTTAAAAAACGTATACACTTATTCATTTTCGAAAAACAGGCTGTAAAACTCATTATATTTTAGTTAAAATCTAACAAGTAGCACATTAACTGAAATTTTAATTTAAAATAAATAAAAATTCACTTAAAAACAGCTGTACTTATTCAACTTCCAAGAGCTTTTTTGTCATTTTGAATATTAAAAGACTTTAATCGAATATCCAAATCAATACTCCATATCGTTATTTTTTTGAAATCAAAATTTTTGTATTTTTCGATGTAGTTGTTCTTCCATCGAAATATACAAAAAAAATCGATAAAAAAATTAAAAAGGTAACAATATATCTCCTCTACACATTAATTTTTTTGGTGATGATTTTTTTATTTTATTTATAATGAGCGTATTCATAAGACGTAGCTGTTGACCCCAACAGTTACGTCTTAGAAACGGGTTGATGGCTATTATTTAATTTTATATCTTTATTTCGTTACTTTATCGCATTCGTAATGTAAAATTTAACAAATATAAACGTTTGCGCAACAGCTACGTCTCATGAATGCACCCAATGTTTGGCCCTTGTCATTACGTATAAAACACAATGTTATTTAAATGACCGCTTCTAGATTGGTCGATCCTTTTGAAGTAGTTTTCGACTACTTTTTTGCACAATTCGCGCTGTATCTTCGCAAGAATTTGGAAATTTTGAATTTTTAAATACTCCAATGTTAAGGAAATATTTTTAATTTGATGTACTTCGGAAAACAAAACTATCTAAAGGCGTCATATTCCATGCTTTCTTGGTGGCATATTGACGTCGCTCAAACGTGAAAATACGCATTCTGGAAAGGTTTCATACAATAAAGCTAAAATCAGTCTTGGTGTGTGGCTTCTTGCAACGTCTTGTGGAAAACCAATAAAGTCTCGGTTATTTTACAGTGATAGATCTCTGAATTCACGTTAACTGTTCCAGTTACCTTAATAACATAATATGTACCAAACAGTCACTTCTTATGAATGAGATTTCTTCTGCGTTCTCCGAGTACAATGTGAGAAAATGTTATTTGTTGACGTAATAATATAGTGAGAAAGGAGAATCATGGCTGAAGAATATTTTGTTTGAAAAATTAATATTGAAAGCCTCTTGGTCCAGCACCCAATCAGCATACTTAGTATGTTTGTGAATAGTCAGCCGGCCTTAGTCTTAGTTGTTGTGTGAGTTCAACTTTATATGGATAGAGGTGGAAGTCTTAATGCAAAATGAGCCGTAAGATAGCGTCAATTTCTGAGAATGCCTTGGAATCCACAAACTCGGATTATAAACCACACTTTCCCTAACATAGAAGATATTTTCGGCAGTAAGCACATTGCGATGATGCATAGGGCTGACCATATATGTAACATTGCACAGTAGTTCGGATATGACGACCATAATAACTCCGTGAGCTCCAATTTTGAGCTATCACTTTGAACTAAATCTTTTGTGGTAAGTTTTAACTACTTTTACACATTCTTTGGTTCTTAAAGGATTCATATTTGTATATGGCAAACCTTACACTAAATAAGTGATACCTCAGATGACAAATATTTAACAGCCAACAGCCTTGTCAGTCCGGAAGTTTTGAAGCTTTTAAATGGATAAGTAGATACGAACTTTTTATTCCAGCTATTCGATTAATTGACCTAATCCACCTGAATAAAATTTCACTTAAAATTATGGACTTATTCTGTAACGGTTTCATTGTGTTGTGTTTTTAGAGCTATGCTCTTTATGCCAAACACAACAGCTAAAGCCTGAATCACACGATTGGCACAATGTACCGATTTTCGTCGGTTCACTGCAATAAAGTAGTAAGTAATAAGCCAAAATGACATTATTACTTAATTAATTATTGAATAAGTCTATATGGCTTTATTACCAATACATTGTGGCGCAGTTATGTAATTATATTTCAACTAGTTGAAAAATAAGGCAAATTTACGTTGTTACTTATGAATTTATTTCAGTGAGCCGACGAAAATCGGTACATTGTGCCAATCGTGTGATCCAAGCTTAAGACGTTATTTTTATAACATATACTATTTTTATTTTTATTTCCTTGTAAGTACTGGAGTAAAAACAGAAAAAAAATTTTTGATTTTGTTCGTTCCTTGAAGTGAGTGAGACAAAAACAATGAAGTCAGCTGCTCAATTTGTTTTTGTATTGTTTTTGCAGCTAGAAAAGAAAATAAAGGGAACTAAATGAACGTTTTGAAATAGTTGCTGCAAATTTGGCATCATCATATTATATAATTTTTTAGCATTGATATTTAAACATGAAATTTGTTTTATGTAGCTAAACAGCATAGCTCTAATCAGATGTTCAAAGATACCTCTTTTCTTTTTATTAAATATTTATAGCACTTAAGACATTTGAGTTTGATCTAAGTTTGACTGAATGAGAACACTGAATGGTACTTTGGAGACAAAAAATTTTGATTGCATAATATTTTTTAAGCTTTAATTAACTATGGAATGATTTATTCATTTTATTTTCAAGCTCACGATATAACATATCGCAGTTTAAGATATTTATCAGTGGAAGATATAAATACTACAATACGTAGCGTGGGACATCGAGCCGAATTTCGAGAAAAATTATTTAATTGGAGACGTAAAAGGGTGCGTTTTTAGTTACTATCAAAACAAAGCTAAACTTTTAAATCTCTATTTTATATTTAAATTAAACTTTCAACAGTATCGCACCAACGATGTGGTTATAGAGCATGAAAAGATAGCTCCATTAAATTTCCTGGTTAACGAACCAAATAAAAATGATGCAAGCTTTGGCTGCAATGAAAAAATAGCGAAGTCCACCCAGACCAATTTTCTGCCTCTTGGTATGACACAAACAGCGATAATAATACCAGAAATGGCAGCATCTTTTTCATCTGTTAATTCTAACATGAATAGTTTTCAACACATCATCAAACCTTTTAAAAGACAATCTAGTTATTTAAATACTTCGTTGCTGGAAATAAACAATGAAGACACGAACTATGAAATGGAAGCCAAAAAGCTTAAACAACACCCGACTACAGTAGAACTGAGAGAAACTCGTTTAAACGCGCAACTGGTAAGTTGTTAAAAAAAATCTCCAAGTAATTAATGCAGTTATCTTTAAGTTTATTTTTTGTTACTTTTAAAAGAATCTAGTTGAACTATTGAATGAATCTCTGTATGGACCTGCTATGAAAGCTTTTTACGATAAGAATGGCTATTTAGAGCGCAAACATCGAGATGAATTAATACAATCTATTATTGATTATTTGATAAAGCACAATATCAAATTACATTGTTCGGATTTTAATAAAATTGTCGATATGGTTATCCATATATTTCCCGGAGAAGAAGAATCAAGGGTAAGTGCGGTATAAGGAAAATTATAAAATAGGTCACAGGTCCAGTTATATTTCAAAACTTGGCAGATTTCTCTTAGAGTATATTGAATAATTTTTTAAAGCTATGCTCTTTATGCCATGACAAAGGAACTAGGACGATAGTTTCCTGACAATAATTGACACGATTACAGTTAGAAGTAAATTTTTGTTTTGATTTCCTTGTACGAAAATAAATGAAACAAAAACTGTGTGATTTTGATGTGTGTTTTCTTTTATTTTTTAAAGTGAGTGAAAAAAAAACAAAATAAAAAAAAATGAGAACGATTGCTCAATATTTTTTTTTACTATTTTTGCATATACATTAATTTAATCGTACGCAGCTAGGAAAGAAAACAATGGGAAATAATCGGAAACTTTTTGAAATATTTGCGGCGAATTTGACATCATCACATAATATATATTTACTGCGTTGTTATTTAACACATGAAATTTGCTTTATGTATTTATATGACTAAGCAGCATAGCTCTAACTGGGTGTTCTAAGAAACATTACTTCCATTTGTTAATTGTTGTCTTTTTTTCAGTTATATAAAACCATCTTCTTTTACGCCAGTAGGTAGTCTTATCTCTTCGCTCTCAATTTTTTAAAGTTATTTTCTTTATTTGAAAAAATATGATATTTTTATTTTAACTTTTTTGATTTAACCACATTGTGATTTAGAGAACAGCACTTTTCGAAAAATTGGGAATTCTATTTTGGGATTTTTTTCCAGCCATTGACCATATTTTTTTTTGCCAATATACATAACTTATTTTTACACCACATATTTAATATATCGCTAATTTACCAAAAAAAACGTCATAACTCAAAAAACTAGTTTGCCAGAAAACCAGTTTAAAGTTTTCAATTTACTCAGAACTTAATGTAAACAGGATATTTTATTTTGCTTTCAAGATTCAAGTAACCTAGATATTTTTAAGAAACGTTTGCCCAATATGAAGAAGGATGTGAAGACTAATTCTGCATCATTAAATTAAAAATTTCAGTTTTTCAGTTATGAAATTGTTAAAATAAATGAGGGAGATTTAAATTTATATATGTGGCTTTAATTGTATAGATTTATTTAAAATAAATCAAAATTTTTGTGTTGCTGGATCTTTGTAATTATTATTTTCAATATTGTTTTACTTCTTTTGATCAGTTTGAAAATAAAAAAAATTTATACATATTTGTTTTTTAATCTATATATTTCGAACCCTTTTGGTTCGTCTTCAGGATCTTCTTTACTTTTCTTAATAAATTATTATAAGAAAATTTCCCCTTATCTAGGATTATTATTTCATAAATCGTAAAGGAAAACGAAATCCCATGGGTCGCCTCTACACCAAATACTACAACACCTTGAAACGAATGCGTGTGCGAGATATACACCAAGAATCCACACAAGAATCCCCCTCAATGTCAGTCATAGAAACAAACCAAGATGAAGAAACAACAGCCTCAACAACAAAAATGAGCAGTGCACTGATGTCACCATCAAATACTGCAACCACATCGTCAACTCCTGTGGCTAGAAGTGGCAACAGCAACATCACTGCAAATAATATTGATGGCAACAGCAATAACAGTAACAGCATCAATACACAAATTGAACTACTTGAAGATGAATTGCAATCAGAGCTCACACAGTTCGATGACACTTCAGTGAGTGCCATAAAGAATTTTCTACGTTGTCAAGGATTAGGTTGGGATGATGTCAAGACAATGTGGGCTAAAACTTATTCGGCGCGACAGAATGATATTGAAAACTCAACATCCAAGGATATACTACAACAATGGCCAAAATATTTAAATGCCAGAGGCAAGGAATTGGTAAGAGTGCATTATCAAGAAGGTTTTGTATATAAAAAAATAAATTTCAACTAATTTACATGTATGTAACATGCTTAAATATTTTTCTAGTTTGATATTGATTTTCGTTTAAAATATTCACACAACAAAGGAAATGCTTTACATCAGAAATGGCAAAATTTTGCAGAAAAAATGCTTAGTTACTATGAAAGCAACATAAAGGAGGACATGTGCAGAGGATTGTTTGAGTTATGCCAATCGAAGCCAGGAAAGGGTAAATAGAAAAATTACACAGCAATGTGTGGTGGGAGTGTTACTTTTACAGGTACTTTCTGCGAAGGACTTTTTTAATATAACTGTAAATAATGACTTATCTTTTATCAACTAAGGTTTTTAAGACTTTCCTTGTAGATAAACAAATAGTATTTGACTACTTCAATGCTTTTTTGGAAACAAAAGCTAATATCGATTTGGGGTTTTCTCAAAAACTAAAAGTATACACTTGAAATACGTTTGGCATAATTCGTTGATTTTTAATACTATTTTAATAGAAGTAACACTCAGGCAATGAGTTACCTTCTTTAGGAAATGGTTAGTCATAGAGAAGACAGGCGGTAATTGAGTTTTGCATATTTTTAATAATACAGGGTCATATCAAATTTTCAAAGCTATGATTAGCAGCCATTTTATTGGTCATTTTACTTTAGCGATGTTTCGGTTACACAACACCTACGAAGGAGAGCGCTTAAACGTTACATATAATTAGTATCTGCTGATGTCGATATCGTTCAGTGACCAAGGAATACGCCTTCATCATTTGATCTTTTCTTACAAAAAGGATACTAATGCACATCAGGAAAATGTGTGGTGTTGTTATTTAATGATTTTTGGCGACCCGGTTCGAACCTTCCATTTTGTATTCAACGTGCTAAATAACTCAGCCCACGCCAACATATCATGCAAAAAACTAAATGCGATATTAAAAAGTGTTTTTCCGCCAAAAAGCGAGTGAAAAATATATTTATGTATTTTACACTTTACCTAATATTTTGGGTATAATTCATAAGAAATATTTTGAGTTTATAAAATTTTTATTAATCCAATTTCCATAGAAAATTTTTTTCATAAACCTCATTGAACAGAAAATTTTCTACAACATTTGTATCACATTTTTACATTTACGTGGCAATAAGGAAAAACAAGCAAAGTGAAAATGATTCGAAATCGTATTGCTTGGAAGTAAAATATTATTGCGGCAACAATCATATTGGTATTGTGGAAGTTTCTCGCTTCGGGAGAGTTTATGCGGCCAGGGCGATACTTCGAAGAAATACGAATGCAATACTTCTAGAAAATAAAACTGTGATATTGCTAGATAATCATCTAATAGAATTATTTATGATATTGCCAGATTATCTTTAGGAAGATAAATTATTTATAACATTAGATTATCTCCTAAAGTACAATTTTACAATTTTGCTAAAACTATATGAAGGAAGAAAAATAAAGGATCGTAATTAATTTAAATTTAAAGCAATTTTTATGGTCAACTTAATTCAATTTATCATCAGAAGAGTCATCATATGTTTAGTATAAAAAGGAATTTCCTGACATAATGTTTTGAAAATTTTATGATTGTTTTTATTTTAAATTAAATATTTTTTCATCTTCTAGTTAAAAACATATTGATATTATAAATTTATTGCGCATGTGATAAAACACCAGGCTGAACAAAATGCAACATTTTAATAACACAAAATACCTTGTTAAAGGAAAAAATAAATAGTCAATACATTTCAAACTGTTCATTCAAAAAGTTTCACTTAAATGAAAATATTTTAATATCAAAGAAGTATTGCTTTGATGTGTTTCTTATAAATGATAAAAGCAAGATATTGTATTTTTATCTTCTGGGTAAGATATCTTCCAAATGTTTGTAGGGAAGAGATGGAATTGCATTTGCTTACTTTCTTAAATTCGATATTTTTCATTTGCCCATAATTAGCAAGCAGAAGTTTATTTTATTCATAAAAAATCTTGTAACTCTTCTATACGAGTAGTTTTAAAAAAGTAAGTATTTTTATTTTATTTGTATTTGTATTTGTTGACTGTGCATCGAAAATAAGAACTTCTTGCAATGACAACTGTGGGAAGAAAATCATTAGAAATGCTTCAAATTTGCACGACTTCTTGGTCGCAAACTCTACATTTTCATGACTTCCTTCGAGTGTTTTTTTTAACGGGTCATATTTTAATGTCTTTAACGAGAGCAATTTTAAACTTTCAAGTCCATTTTTAGATACGTATTTTTTACAGTTAACTTGCAAAATTCAGTACTCACTCTTATTTTGTTTAAGAACGCATCATTCTACACACTATAACCAAAAAATTTAATTTTAAATAAACCAAAATATAAACTTAATTAAACTATTATTCCAGGATTTTAACACATAAACTTTTTAATGCGATTATTACAGATATATATACGATTTACTCAAAACTAGCTTATAACGACTTAAATGCTTTTTCCATTTCTCCACAGATTTGATAAATAATATCAGACAAATTATTCTGCATTATAAAGACATAATTTTTTAGTTTTAACAGCGTTTTCCAGGAAACAATTTCACAAAAGAATGTTCTGTTATAGAGATATTTTCTTTTTTATAAAACTTCTCGCACTCTCCGTAGTTTGTACCGAAAGTGTATTATTTATTATGAAAATTTGATTCATTATCGTATATACATATGTATCTTTATTTATATAAAATGGGAAATCTCCCATGTTTATTTTTCGGTTGCTTACAATTTGATGCCATGACTTTTTAAAAGTCCGAAAAGATCAATTTTCGATGTGTAAGATTTTGCTCCTTAAGAATTATTTGCACCCTTTTTATAGTAATTTATATTGTTATAAGTACAAGAATTTTAAATTGATATAAATACAGGAATTTTCTTTATGTACCCTTTTGATTTGTTATTTTTTATAATTCTCTGGATTAGCGGAACTGTTTTTCTTGCACACTCGGTTAAATGAACTTAGAATTTCACGATATCAAAAGCCAAATATATTTTAATTTCAAAATAGGTTACAGAAGAGAGTACCTCAAAATAACTAACCCTATACACATACATACATAAATATACGCACATACACATAATCAATAACCTTTTGCAATTTGTTCTCTTTTTAAGATACCGAAGACTACATAATAACTGTATTGTTGAATGCCATCATGTTACCGGCTGCTCGTTATTGTGATACTTTAGGCAATCGGCGCAAAATTTCGATTGTTGAGGCTGTGGATCTCTTTGCCATACGTGTGAATGCTATTGAAGAGTTGGATCAAAAGCGTGAGGAATTTTCCATTAAATACGGTGACATACAAAGGGACTTAACGCCACTTATTGTTGTGGTGGGTGATACCAACATCAATATTCATGAAATTTATGTACACTTTGATGTTGCCCTGTATGAAATGCCAGATTTCATTAGCGCACTGGATTGTTGCATGAAAATATATCGTGTTTTAAATTTACCATATCCTTCATCCAATGAATATTTATGGACGTTTATGCAACGTTATTTCTATAAAATTGTGCTGGCCGATGACATGAAGTGTCCATCAATGAGTTTGTTGAATACGTATTTAAAGTTTTAAACATAAGAATAGAAGAGATAAAGATTTTTAAAACTTTATGCTATAAACATAATTGGGATGAACGACGAATTTCGTCCACGTCGACATTCGCTGCGTAAATTCGTCGGGTTAAGTACAATAACGACAAATTTACTCACCGAATTCCTCTCTCAGATTTGATAAAGTTGGTTGTTGTGTGCAGTGTTGTCAGATATGGCGATATCTCGCAAATTTGTTTTTGGTGATGAAAATTTTGAAATGGCAATTGGCAATTTACTTGGTGATATTTGAACTCTTTGGTTATATTTTTGGCTATATTTTTACGATTTCGAACGCTACCGACAGAAGTTTTTTAAGGAATTTTTTCTAAAAAAAATTATTTCGTGCAAAAAATTATAAATCTTGTGGCTCTTTACTGTGTTTATGAAGCACAGTGGGGAAAACTTTCTTTTATAAGTTAGCACCAACATTTTGATAATGAAGAACCAAAATGCCAATTAAAGCACGAGTTATAGCCTAGAGTGTATACTCGTAAGTACGACGATGCTGCTGATACTTACAACTTCAAAGATATGATATGTGTACTTAAATAAACATTTAAAGTAAATGTTAACTCAGTTTTATTATAAGATTTAAATAATAATTTTAATATTGGTAGTCACGTTCAATTTATCCTATTAAATTAATCATTTGGAATAAGTTATTTTTAAGTATATTTTGTAAGCCAGTATTTATTTATATGTCAATGTAAACACCTTTCTTAATGTTTCTCAAATAATATATTTTTTATGTTTCACGATAGACGTTACCTACTGAATTTAAAATATAACAATATTTGTAATGTTATTACAAAATCAAAAATATTTTTGTAGCTATAGTTTAATAATTTATAATATTGGCGATATTTGGCGATATTCGACAAGTCATTTGGCGCGGAGGGTGGAAATAAATCTGCCAACACTGGTTATGTGTACAAAGGCATAGAGGGAGAGAGAGAAAATGGTTTTTTCGTCGTTCGCCGAAGTACGTATTTTCATATACACACATGTATTCTATTTCTTACGACGAATAATTCGTAACCGAAATTTTGTCGTTCGTCCCAGTTGTGTTTATAGCATTAACGGCCCTTTTCACAATGTCCGATTAAAAATTATTTAGAACTTTAACTTCAAGTTAGCCAAAAATGTACGATTAGTACTTAACCGACACCACTTAACAGAAAAGTGGCTGTTAAATATAACCGAAAGAAATTTGTCAGTTAAGACACTAATCGAAACCCAAAATAAATAAAATAAATGGGATTATGCACCAAAATTCATATTATGGCAATTTTTTTGTTTTCTAGCATCATATGTATGGCAGAAAAACAAATTTATGCATGTGTGTTTGTAATTGCTAAAACTTCTTTTATATATCTAATGCTTACGAGCCCGTATGTAATGATATGTGAGTGCATACGTAAATATGTATGTATGTAAGTGTTTATCTCCATAATTTTTGTTTTGTGAATGACTTATTTTGTAAACAAACTGATGGTATTGCCATACTTTCTAACAAATTCGTCTGCTAAGTAACCGAAAGATGGTGAAACTTAAAATTATAACCGTCGATTAATAGGTTCCTGTTAACCAAACCGTCTGATAGCTCATTTTCTGTTAACAATAATATAATTGGACATTGTGCAAGTGGGCGTAAGCATAAGAAATAGAGAATTAAAAATAATCTTCTATTTATCTGTAAAAATTTAGTGTGTGTTTGTTCCTAACGCATGATCTCTGGAACTATAAGATCTGTGGAGCTAAAATTTTCAACACAGGTTCGAGTTAATACCCGGTAGGTTTTCATTTTATTTTATACCCAACAAGTGACCACAGTTTTAATTACTTTGGAGTTTAAAAAAATTATTGAGGGTACGAAAAGATTCGTCGGGCCCAGCTAGTAAGATTATAAGAAATATGAATATTAAATTTTATTAAAACAATAGTATATTAAGTAGAGAAATTAAATAAAATTAAATATTTAACTTAAAATTGTGTTTTTAATTGGAACAAATTCCTTAAAATTAAACAGATGAGCAGAAAAAATAAATAAAAATCAATTTTAAAAAAATTTATTGTCTTTCCGGAAAACGTAACACCAATTTAAAAATTTTTTGTTCTTTAATTATTCAGTTTTACACGAAAGACTTTATTCTATTTAATTAAATCATTTTTGTGCATTAAATTTAATAAGTTACTGTGCAAATAAAAAAATATATTCGCTCTTCAAAACACTAAAATTGTCTGATTTATGAACTTTTAATTTTTTTTTATCATCACACAAGGTAAGAAGATATTGCTCAAAGTTATGTGTATTAGAAAAATTTTGCTTAACGACTAAAAAAACGTTCGCTTACTTCAAGTTTTAAAATATTTTCATAATCATTTCTTTTAGAAAGTTGAAAATTTAATTTCAAATACCTGATGGTGTCCACATGTGCATGATGGCTGAAAATGGCAGCAAGTATGGGAATTTACTAAAAGGTTTGGTTAGTTATGGTGTTAGCTAAGCACGAATTGCCGGAAAAAGTCGCACAAGAAGAATATCAATAAAAGTATTAAAATAGTATCTTTTTTTGTGAATACAAACCTCAAGTGCATAGAATTTCTGGATTTTCTCTGTGTCATCCTTTATTGCTTGGCAAATTTTATATTCAATCTATTAACGGCATCATAGTTAAATTTCTTTTTAGGTCTTCCGTTAACGCTGCCCTAAATTTTGTTTTATTTTTTATAATTTTCCTAAAATTGCTCTTTTTAACAAAGAATGGTTTAAAGCACAACGGAGCAAAAGAAAAAAGTTTTCGTATTGTGAAAATGTTAAAAACTTTTTTAATAAAAATAACTTGCGCTTTTGTAAAAGGCATTTAATATGAAACGTCGCACAGTGGACCATTTCGCGAGATGGCGGTCATAAATACATAACTTTAAACTGGATTGGAATTTTGATACGCAAGATATTTTTGTGACCAGCTGTACATGATTTAGAAATACGCATATATATCCATCTAAAAAAAATAGTTAAAAAATTAAAAATTAAAAAAAAATTTGTTTTTTATTTATTTTACTAAAATTTTGCAAAAATTGTTGACCTTGTGTCAAAAAAATTGTTCTGGTGGTCACGGTTGGATCGTCCCGGGTGTACAATGGGGTATAGGGGCTTAGAAAAGAGTTTCGGCCACAAAAAAGTGCGAATCTTTTTTTGTTCCCTATTGACCTGTAGAAGTTATGGTCGGTCAAGTGAAACTCTTTCAATATTTGGACCTTAAAAAAAAACAAAAAAATTAATTGCTAATAATTATCAACCCTTTTATTTTTCTAGTACTGATAGCTAACAAATATGGTAATTATATAAAATTTATTTTGATTGAAAATCTTATAAAACCAAAAAGTTATAGATATTTAAAAATCAAGAGCTTACTGAGAAATTTAAAATTTTAGCAAAATACTCAAAATATGCTTTTTAAAACACCCTGTTGACTGTGATATAGTTCAAATTAAGTTTTAATTTTTTAATGTCTACTTTTGAATAAATTTTAACACTTTACAATTAGTGACTATAAAATAATGACTTTTGGCCGCCATTACGTAAAATGGTCCACAGTGCGACGTATATAAATTACTTTTCATCATTTTTTTTATTTAATTTTTTTCTTTGTTGGCTTCTATACTTTCTATTCTACTTTATTTTTCACTCTTTATAAAACCGCAGACATTATATTTGAGGTAGAGTTTTTATCTGCAACAATGCATAATTTGCTTTAGAGTGGACAAATAATATGTATGAATCTGGAACATTTTAATAATTGGCAATGGTCAGTGGCATGACATTTATGTGAAAAAAAAAATATAAAGTTATTGGCAAGATAGCAGGGCTTATAGAATTTACATTTTAATGTGCTAAGATTTCAACTATACGACAGTAGATGTAAGAGAATGAAAAGTAACTCGAATCCTTATAATCTTTAATTTGAAATAATTTTTTTTTTTAACTTTATATTTTTAAATAAAAATTTAGCAACTAAGAAATAGAGAAGGATAGTGAACTGAGCCTTGTGGGCTCAGTAGCGCAAATACAAAATGATTTATACAAAAAAGATAAAACAGGACCTAACCTTCCTGAAAATAGTTTTTCAATGCTCTGTTGGTATATAACCTGAAGTACAGCGTGCCAAAATTGACTCGGGTTATATAAACTTTTCGAAGCTCATAACTCTTTAAATTTTATGAAACGCGAATAAAAAAAGCATTTAATAATTTTGTTAAATAGCAAATATATCATATGTGCTTTGAGTTTATTTAAATTTAAAAACAAAAAAATTTCCTTTGTTAACTTGACGTAATTTATTTTTCAAAAGATGTTTACAGGATTCTGAAAAGTATTAAAAAAACCACTTGAAGTTTAAAAGTGCTCTATTGAAAAAGAGATAAAGATAAAGTGTAATATCTTTGTCCCTTTTTTGATATAGCACATATCACTTTTTAATTGCAAAAACGAAAAAGCTTAAAGAATCTGGCTTTTTAGAAACCACGTTATAAGTTTTAAAATTTACATACAACTCAATACATTCAAGAGGTTCATGTGCAATGAAATGCAAGATTAAATATGTATATATAAATATAGCGATATTTCTATGTTACAATAAAGGAGCGGTATACTCTTATTCTAAGAATTTTTTTTTGCTTAATTTTGCCCACAGCATACAGCGCCATTTCCCTTTGAGACCAAACTTAAAATTTTACTTGAGCTACACTTTCTCTAAGGTTATGCAAAATGTTATCAAAACCGTAGCGGCAGCTTTAAATTTCGCTGTGCAGTGAACCATTTTATTTAAAATATCATTTAAAATTTAATGTTTTTTTTTTTGTACTCTGAAACATTTTAATACATTTTCATTCCCTTTACATATATTTTCTATGTGGGGAAAACTAAGTAAATTACACCAAGCGTATTTTAAAAGATTACAAAATACAATTTTTCCTTAAGAAGTTTATGTACGCAAATAGAAAAAGAATAAGAAAGAGAAGTTTCCATTTTCCATTTCCTTGTCTTGTAAACAGCGTGTACTCAAGGCTTTAACTTAAGTTCCTTAAAGTGGCGCTTCTTCAAAATTTATTTCAACACTATAATACTATTTCACTTATTCTCCATGTACTCTGTATAGCATTTTAGTATTTTTTATTTGTTTGCATACAAGTTTATGAAGCATAAGATGCTCATTTTTCATTACAACTGCAACAGTGCTCAGTTGAATGCTTGAGAAGTTTTTGTTGTGTACATTTATTCTTACTTCATATTCACACTAAGCCGTAATGAAGTTTAAATTATTTTTTGTATTCACACATTCAGTCAGACATACTTTATTTAATATTTATAAAACAGGAAAAAGTATAAAATACGAGCATTTTATAAAGTTTTAATACTTACGTGCCTTTCGGTGGCCTACAAAAGAACCGAAATGGAAAAATAGAAGAAAATTTAACATGTTTTAGTTTTCTGTACAAATAAAATATTGGGAATGGATTGACTTGTCTGTTAAATGAATTACTTGTGTTAGGTTTTATTTGGTTGATCCGAATTTTTAACATTTACCAGTTGTCCACAGCGACGGGACTTTAACACAATACCAAAAAATTGGGGCTTGTTTGCCCGCTCTTGAGAACATTTTGTGTGTTTCTATTCCCTAAGGTCTAGAAAATAGCATAAATCTGTCAACAGGAGTCAGTTGTTTTCGAAAACGGGTACGCTTTATCCAAGTTTTTGGTATTGCCTTAAAGTGAAGTAGATGTCAAAAACTGGAATAAGGGAAATTGTTTCTATATATCACTAGTTTCTATATAGTATATTCTTCACTAATCCTTCGGCCCTTTTATAAAAGAAACATTTTTATTAGTGCTGTCATTGGATCAATAATTATTCAAATATTCGAAAAATATTTTTTTATTTATATTTGAAAGAACATAAATTTCACAACTTACACCCGTATTTTAAGGTCTGTGACAAATTCAATATTATAACAAATGACAATGTTTAATTTGCTTAATATATAAAAATTGTCACATGTTATAATTTTGTTATTTGTCACAACCCAATAAGCAATTTTGCTTGAAATCAAGTGTAAAACAATTGTTATTCAAGTCCCATATTCAATTGTCAAGGGTTGAATTATGCTTGATTTACACTTTATTTCAAAAGCATTCTCCAGTGAAATGGGTACTTGAATTCTATTCGAACATTTCGATTGTATTACAGTTCAATTCAAGCCATCAATTATATTGCAATTCAACCTTTTATTACAATTGAATTCAAATATATTTCAAGCTTCAAAAACAATGCTTTTAAAATAGAAAGGAAAATGCAATCAACAAGTTTTCTTATAATTATTTTCTGCATATCCACCTTCACTATTGTTTTCACGATTTTAATTATCTTTTGTTTTTTTAATCACTTTTTTATTTATCTTTGATATTTTTCACCATAATTTAAATTTTATTAACAATTAAACTACTTTTTTGACAAGGTTTGAACATTTTGTATGTTGTTCGATTTTTCATTTCCAAATATTTTCAAACTTGAATATTACTTGAAAAATTGTTTGAATTCAACTTTGTTTCCAGTTAAATTTCAAGTAATTAATTAATTAATTTTTTGAGTACTTATTGCGAAAGTTCAGAATAAGAGGGTTAGAATAAAAATTATTCCAATAAAATTTGTCGAATATTCGAATAAATTCCTCAAGTACTTTATAAAACAAATATTTTAAATCAGAAATAATTTTAAGTCAGGCTTAAGTTCAGTAATTTCAATTCTTATTGAATGAAATATTTTTATTAATTAATGTGAGTATCTAAAGAAGAGAAGAAAAAAAAAGTAGATAGACTAGGGTGCTGATGAAGTGCGTGGCTGCACAGAAAAGTATCGGTATTTCCCCCAGCTTAAAGTCTAAGTTTAATTTTTCTTCTCTTCTTTAGATACTCACATTAATTAATAAAAATATTTCATTCAATAAGAACTACTACGAAGAAGAATTAAATGTTAGTAACTGATAAATGTTTTATTAACTGACCTAAAAAACTTTATCAATAAAGTAAGAAATTGAACCAACGTAAATATTCTTAAACATTTTTTTAATTAAATTAATTTAATTGTGCCAAAAAATAACATTCTATTTGCTTTCACGCTGCTTGGTACAGTTGAAAGTAATATGCAAAAAATTATTTGGAAGTGAATGTCAGGACAGCAAAATATGCCGAATATATTTACTTTCAAACAGATGTGAATCTAATGACAGACTCGTTTATTTCATTTCTTGTTAAAAATTTAATTTAAGAAAACTAATAAGAAAAATATATAAAATATTACATAAATTGAATTTTTTTTGTTGAGAAATCAATTAGCATGTTGATGCCTTACGATTCTCGTAAATTTTATCAGTAAAGGTATTTAAAGTTTAGTTGATGAACTGTTATTAAAGTTTACATGAGCTCAGTTAAAGTTTTTTCAGTTAAAAGAGACTGATACATGGTTTAAACAAATTTTAGTGTTGAATACAAATATCAGCAAGAATGCGAAGTATCGAAATAGAAAACATAAAGGCTTGATTTCAAATTGAAAATGTTCAAGAACCCGAGTTTAAACCCTGAACAGACCATGTCATTTATATCGACATTGTAGATTTTTCTGGTACGCACCCTCCTTCGTCAATATTTGCAGCAGTTAACCTTTGGCAAAGCAAAATATTAATAAAATGGCTACATTACGTAAAAGTAATACGACTATTTAACACCAGAGGCACTGCAGCAATATAGCTGTTCTAACTATCTGCCACTTCTCCACAACTTTCACTATTGCTTTTCTACTCTCAGGTAACCCAATGGACCCAAGTGAGCTGAAAACTTACTTTATTTTCTTAGAAACCAACTTAACTATAGCAGCTGCCAGACACATCAATATTCAGCTCAATATATGTGGTTGTGTCCTTTTTTTTATAAAAAATATTCACACCAATAGTATATGTGCGACTATTTTTGGTACACAAACTCACACAACCACATATATTGAGGCTGAACATTTATGTGTCTGGCAACCGTTTAATCTTAAAAATGATACGAGTATTGACCCTACAAGCCCACGGCTGGTGGATTGAATGAATAATTTAGTTTTGCTACAATATTTCTGTTCCAACAGGAAGCAATTATAAATTAACAGGAAATACCTGTTAATTTTTTTAAGCACTTACATTGAAATCGAAACATGTGTATTACGAGTAATTTTAATATTTAAATGAAATATTGCGCTCTTTTACTAATAAAATTAACACCCTTTCAAGTTTTATTTCTTATTCTTTTGATTGCTTCTAAAATAACGAAGAAAAGCTTAGATATAAGAGGAGATATAATTTATTTTTATGAAAATTAAAAGGGAACTTTGACGAATATAATAACATGAAAGGAATATAAAAATAATTATAATTAAATGTACTTGTAGAAGCAAATATGTATTAATTTAATAATTCACCCAAAACGTAATAAGAAAAAGCTGTAAAAGCTATCTACAGCCTATTTTTCGAAAATGAATAAGTGTGTACGTTCTTTAAAATAACGAACAAAACTATGTTTACGTTTTTAAAACAATTATTTATTTTAGAACTTTCAGTTTTCTACACTCATGAAATTTTTTATGTAAAATTAATTAAAATTTGGTCTACATATTTTTCATTTGACGTTAACGAAAATTAATTTTTAATGTTAAAATGTTAACTGACTTGAAACATTTTTGTTCAAAAATTCATTTTTTTTCTTCTTTTATTTTTTTTCTTTAACTTAACAAAATAATTAAATAAACGAGCAAATGTGAAATGTGTGCTTGAAGAGTACGTTTAATAAAAATTTCCATACAAAAAACCGGTTTTAACGTACACTTGCAGCACACGTTAATTTTTTGCACATGGGGGTTATTCTATAATCGGGTTAACTTAACTTTCAGTAATTTTTCTGTTACTAAATTCAGTATAACAAAATAATCACCCTTATTCTATTTGGCGCCGGCAACATAACACGACGCCGTTTTTAATGTTTTTTGGCACATCGGTATTCCCGTAGATAGTATTGCCATTTATCGATGACTGTCAGCATATGTTTGGCATTCTGTACTAAAAATTTATGTTGATGTTGCCGTTCATTTTGTCGTCAGTGTTTTTGATGTCGTGTTCTGTTGTGTGCATACCCCAATGAATTTGAAAAATAATTTAAATAGTAAAAATGTGAAAATATAAGAAATAAAAAAGTATATATACATACATACATACGTACATACATATTTATTTAAAAAAATTAAAAAAAAGGGAAAAATTTTAATATGGACAAAATTAAAATAACCAAACCCAATTAATTTGAAAAGCTTGTTTAGCAGTTGAAAAAAGTCCTTCTTTAAGTTAGAGGATTCCGCAGGGGCAGTGTTCCTAATACTTTCAAGATACAGTGGGAAATTGTTGTGACTGCACTAAATTCCCTCGGTGCACCATTAGAACTAGTGGGAAATGGCAAAATGTAAAGTAAATAGGGTGTTGGGAAAGTATACTGTATGAAAGAAATAGTTTTACAGATCTGACGGGACTTGAGCTTTAAATTAAAAAAGGTTGCAAACAATGCTGAGCGTTAAGCAACAAAAGGCAGCGTATATAAACAATTAGCAATAAGCCCCTTGGAGGAAGCTGCAATCTCCAATAAACGTTGATCTGATCCCTTTTGTTTCCAAAATCAGGTTCAATTGTATCCAATACATGCTTAAATGATGTTTTATTCAGCCGAAAATAAATTTAAAATATTAAAACGATGAACATTTCTCATTATTTCACAAAAATATGTCGAAATTTATCACTTATTTTTCATTGGGTAAATTACAAATGCAATGACTTTTGTCTGAGAAATCTTTTTTTCACCAATAAATTTTTTATTTTCTTCGTACCGATACGAAAGAAAAACATTTTATTTTAATTTATGTACAAACCTTTTACTTATTCAAAAACACTTCTACCAAAAATAGTAAACAAAATGAATCAGCTGTCTCAAATATTGGATATGTGTATTGCATTTATCGATAAACAGGCATCGTCGTCGTAACATTGTTAGTGAATACAAAGTTCGCATTGATGTTGTGTTAAATTGATGTTGTTTAAAAATTGACGACGATGTTGCCGACGCCAAATATAATAAGGGTAAATATTTGCATTATTTAACTGTCAAACAAATCAGATATTTTTTTATCATTGACTCAAAATAAAGTATAAGTTATAGGAAAAGATAAACATAGTTCTAATAACAACGGAAAATACGAAATACAATGAAAATATGTATTAATCTGTGTATAATATTCTAAATGAATGCTTGAATCAAATAAAAATAAAATGCTTACCCCCTGGTTCATAAAATTTAAAATGAATTTGAAATGAATTTTATTTAAAATTTTTCATTGAAATTTTTTTTAAAGATTTTACTTTCTTTATTCCGTCACTGCTATAATTTTGTGATTGTGATTTTTTGGTTATACCTAAAAAGCTCTTTTTATGACAAAATGAAAGCTTTTGAAAATGTTTTATAAAAAGCAAATTTTAAACGTTATTATTTTTAAACGAAACATAAGAACGAAAGGGCTTATGTTTTCTAAAAACAGGCTGTTAAGCTGAATTCAATCATTTATATCACACAGAATTTTTATTCTGGCAAATTAGTAAATGTATGAATTTAGCTTTACAATTCTTCTAAAAAAATATTTATTTGTGCTTGTGATATCTAAAAATAAATCTATCAATGAGGAATTTTACTTGGAATTTTGATGAAATTTTTATTATCTCTCTAATTTTCGACCTTTTTATTTTTTATTAGTAATTCATTTAAATTTTTTTTTTCGAAACCGATCGAAATTTCAAAATATTTAAAAACATTTACGTTTGATATAAAACTTCTGGTCTAAGAAAAAAATCAATAAACGCAAATAGATTTTGAAACAAATTGGTACAAGATGTGGATATGTTTGGCGAAAAGAGTGCCCGCAAATTAAGTTTCGAAAACAATTTATAAAAAACACGAAGTACTTATAAAAATTCAAAATCTTCTCGGCATATATTTAAAATACAATACCAAAAACTTTTCACAAGAGTTTTAGCAAGTTGAAATAATAAATGAACTTCTATTTAGCTAGTAAATAATACAGTTTTCTTACACCTTTAAACTTATTAAATATTCATAAATACACTGCACATGTATAATAAAATTCATAAAAAGAATACAACATGTTAGTTCGTTTTATACAAACTTAATTTATTTATAAAAAACTGCGTGACTTTAAGTTTATGCAGCACTAATGCAGGCCCGCAAGCAGATTTTTCAACTTTTTTTTTTCTCTTCAAAGCATAATGGCACATTTTTATTTTCACATGACATTCATCTGCCTTTTCGTTCTACACACGTACTGTTGGACATACTCCCAAAGCCAAAAAGTTGAAATAATCATACAGGAGTGTAAAAGTCAGGCACGTCCTCAAAATTGCACAGTAGCTGCTCATGGTGGCGTTGTTAAGAGAATATTTATTTATGCACTTTTAAGCTTTATTATCATTACTATCATTGCCATCACCAGCAAGCAGCAAGTCCTGGCTGGTTGGTTGTGCTTATTTGTGTTTGAATCCTTTATACATACATTCAATTCCTAGATTAATGTGCTGCATATAAACAGGTAATTTGTATGAAATAACACGTATGTACACGCAAAGAAAAGATATGGTTGTAGAATGGTTGAGAAAACAATATTATGTTCTCAGAAACAAATGTGTGGTCATTAAAAACAAGTTATTGTTATTTGAAACATTAATTTTGTTACGGTAAGCAAAGTAATGTTTGAATTTAATAATAATATTGTTATATTCATAAAAAAGTGTGATATGATTAGAATTTAACAATACAGTTTTATTAAAAATTTATGACTGCAACATAATTTTTGCTATTTTTTAAAAAATAGTATAATGTAAATAACAATATAATGTTATCCAAAACCATACTATGTCAAGTTTTTAAAAAAATCTTTTTCAGAAACCTCTTCTGTCAGTTTAGTGTTTCGTATGTTAGCTATCGGTATTGCACGCGTCTTGTTAAATAAATAAATAAAGTACAAACAAACAAAAGGGTAGATAAATAAAAACATATACGTACATATGTATGTATGTTTATCTCTTTATACAGATTGTCTGTATTTCGTGCATACACACATTTGTAAGTATACATTTCTATATATACATACATACATATATTTTATTTCCATAATATTAATTTATTTTTATTTCGAATTTAACGCACAGCTGATTTAGCCAATAAATATATGATTGAAAAACAAAATATTATTATTATATTAAATAATACTGTTGTCATGGTATAGTGAGTCTCAAAAATATTTTCGTCACATCTAAGAATAGTGTTGTTATATTTACAATAATAAGATAAGGTGTAACAAAGTTTATTGTTTTCGGTGATAATATTGTTATTAACTCAGATAATAATATTATTAAAAGTTTGTCAATAGAAACAATAATATGATTTAACTACAACCATATAATTCAATCATAGTATGTTGCTGTTTGATTATGGTTACCTCAACCATATTTTTTCTTTGCGTGTATGTATATATTTATACGACAATTATTATTATGGACCCCTATCCTCTGCAATGCTACTTTTTCAATATATTTATTTATTCTTTGAAACTGTCACACACTATTATCGAACATTAGGGGAAAGTAATAAATACGCGGAACAAAATATTCCTGCAGTACACAAATTTAATTGAAAATATAACCAAAAATCAATTAAAATTTTATTTAAGTCAATAAAATTTTGGTTTACAAATTTGATCAATTACAAAGTTTGATTGACTTTATTGTATTTTGGTTTTATTTTCAATTAAAGTTGTGTAATGCAGGAATATTTTTTTCTATCTACATGTCAAGATATTAAATGTTTACTTTAAGGATTTTATATAAGTTTGTTCAAACTTCGAATATAAAATCTAAAGACATGTATGTATATGCAAAAACATATTTATTTACACTCATAAAGTAAAGTAAGTATAAAAATATGTATGCACACAAATTTGTAAGTGTGCACAATGGGATGCAATGTTTCAAAATTTACAAACTCAGGTATGTGATGAATAATAATAAGCTTAAAAACCATTTAAATATGAAAATATTTAAGATGTACTTGTATGAATTTAGAAGCATTTAATTTGCTCTAAATATTATTTTTGTGATTTCCAAATAAATTTTCCAAGCTAGTTGATTATTTATAATATGTAGACTATACTTTTATTTAAATTTTCAAATACTTTTAACTTTTTGCTTGCTATAGAAAGTTACTGATTTTACTTCAGTTTTCGAAAATCGAGCTTTCGAGCATTTCGAGGTTTTGAGGTCCTCAGACATTTCGTGGACAAAACACTCGAGAGAAAGTGCTGCTAGACCTCACTCGTCGCTCAGTTTGTGGCAGCAAATCTTTCGATATCGATGCTTTGCTTACGAATCAATAGCGAACCTTTAGCGATATCATTACGAAACATAAACAACGTCATTGATAGTTCGATTTTATTCTAAATAGCAAAACACGTTATTCCTCTTTGGTTGTACATTCAAAAGAATAAAAAATTGAGAGAAACAAATTGTTTCTTGTTGCTAAACATTTTTTAACGAAACATTTTCGAGAATTGATCGCTACAGCGAACCTTCGTTTATTTTTGAATCTGAGGTTGGCTAATTAGAAATCGAAAAAAATGGATGTCATTCTAGTGGAACTACATTTTCATTGCTTCCAAAAAATCGATATTTTTAATTTGCCGAGAGTGAGCGAAAAACCGTGTAGAAGCTTATTTTAGTCATACAAAATCTTGTAACTCCTCCATAGTGTTAGAAAATACTCAGCAGAATTATAAAAAAATAATTTTTTTTAAGAAATTTAAGAACTAATTTTAGTCTAAAATTTAAAAGTTATTTGCTTAAATTTACATGAAGACACTTTTTCTGGCTTAAATTCGTATAAAAAGAAACGAATATTTAAAATAGGTAACTATTTACCATTTTTCCTAGATGAAAATATTATCGTAGAACACAAAAAAGGGAATTTTTCTTAATATCGCTTCCAATTCAGGGACCAGGCATCGAAAAAGAGAAATTCTTGCAATGACAACCCTATGAAATTTTCACTACTTCCAGATCGCAAACTCTACATTTTCATGACTTTTTTGGAGTCTCTTTTTTTGCTGGGTAATGACGTTATTTATGATTAAATAATAATATCGCTAAAGGTTCGCTATTGATTCATAAACGAAAAATCGACATCGAAATATGATCATATTCGAGCATCTTTCGAGTAATAATCTATGCGCTTGTTTTCGAATTTCAAAAGTCTGTTTATTGTGTTGAAAATGATACCTTAGTCCTTACTCTTGTGAAAGAAATTCTTTTCAGTATTTTTTATGACAAATATCGACTCCTTTTAAAGACAGTTAGTTTGTGATAATAATATAATGTACTTATAATCAATTGCAAATATTTTCTGAGTAATTTGTCAGTCATAGTTCTAGTCATATAAGAGTTTATTTGTTTGAATCATACTACACGCGCACTTTTAATGCTGCATTTAAGTGTTTTTTCCAAATTATATTTAAACTAATTTCTAATATCTTCCAACATGCCTTTTTATAAATTTTAAATTTTTTTTTTATAAAATTTAATTTATAATATACCATAAACATGACAATTTAACATAATATGATCCAATATGAGTTATAGGCCATTTACACCTGCACAAAAATAGCAGATTTTAATTAAAATCTCTATGAAAATCTATACTGTTTACACCAAGTTGTTTTTGACATTTATTAAAATTTTTTTCTAACACAAAACCCCTTAAGCGAAAATTTTCCAAAAGTACAAACAAACAACTGCAATATAGTCAATTCATGCACCTTTTTAAGCAGACTGCAGCTATTTCACTCACTTTTTATATAAATTTGTTGTACAGATTTTGAGTAGATTTCTACTGACAAAGTACATTTTGTTTTACATGGGAAATCTAGTAAAAATGACATAAATTTAACTTGAAATTTTGTTATAGCTGACATTACATTTTTTGTTTTAAATTTTTATAAAATTCCACTCACAAATTTAACACACTTTTAAATTTTCTTCACTTTAGTGCACGAGCTCACTGATATAAATGAGATTGAACTTACAAAACTCATCTGCTTCAAATTCTATATAAAGAATTTTTCGGTTATAAACGGTAGCAACAACCAGAAAATATATTTTTTTATCGTTATTTTGTGCTAAATGTGACTTCAAAGCACCTACGTCCAAACACACATGCACTGATATTTGCATTTGACGCAAAAAGCTTTGACAGCTCTTAAATTTGTTCTTGTTTCTTTGCAAAGTAAGATCAAGCATTGTATTCTGGTTTGTTGTTGATTGTTTTCACATTTGTGGCTTGTACGTAGCTGCTTTCAACCAATCCATTTATGATTGTTTTGTAACCAAGTGACTTTCTAAGCATTCATGGGAAGTAGGTATGTCCAAGTCTTATTTTAAGCGTCAAACAGATTATTCAGCTTCCTATCATCTAAGATAGTCGAAAGAGACTCAGTTTGGTAAAACAATCTTCCAAAAGCTCAGTTACATGTTGTAACATTCATTGTGCATCGATTCAGTTCGATAAATTCCTACACTTTTCGTATATATAATTTTTTCACTTAACAATATCGATCAGCTGTTTCTTACCGTTGCAGTTACATTCCACTACAATCGGCTAACTGAGCCTCAACGGGATTGGGACGAAGTTAATTTGCTTCTAAATTAATTTAATTTACTGCCTGTTCCAGGATATCACTCACTTTCGTTCGCAAGCATTTTAAAAGACAAACAGCTGTTTTGCGTTCCACTAAAAGCCTTTAGCACGACAAGTCGAAAGAAAATGAATGCGAATGATAACGTAAGCATTTCAATACAAATTTGCGCCCCAATAAAAAATTTTCCAGTCATTTGTACGAACTCAAATGTCAAAACCAGGCACTTGTATTTTTATTGTCGACTGAGACAAAATGAATTAAATTATTTTTTTTACATATGTAAATAAAATATTTTGCTTTGCTAATGAGCAAATATAATACCGGCTTCGATGGCAATGGGTTGGTTGCGTAACCCGTCGTTGGCGGTCTCCTCACGCCTGAGCTTATAAGCAAGCGGGTTTGCGTCCTTTTGGCTGGTTTTTGTGATACTATTCTCCAGGTATGTATGTGTTCGAAAGCAGCTTCGATGAATAAAGATTTTCTGCTTAGCACCACTTCCGCTAATTATATATATGAAAGTTGGTAAGAAACTATAGTTCTTATATATAAGAAAAAACGGTCAAGAAGTTAGCATAAATTACGCTGGGCCTTAATAGTGTGTTAAAACATTATGCACCGATTAATATCAAATTATATGAAGGAACTCATTAGCACCTAGGGCAATGATGTCAGTTACTTTGCGCCAGTTTTTTCTTATACATCAGGCCGTATTTATTCATCTAAGCAGTTGTTTCACATACACAGAAGTGAAATTCCTTAAGCCATCCGGCTATGCAGAAAACTCTTCTAAATGGAACCGGTATTCGGTGTATTATACATACATAAGTGCAAAAATAATGTATGTATGTACATATGTATGTATATGTATTTACATACATATGTCCATACCTAGAGAAGAGAGTCATTAGCATCAGACGAAGGCCAGCTATACAAAAAATATACTTCTACTCTACGAAGTTGCCGTTGCGCATAAATACATATATATAGACATATGTACATACATATGTATGTATGCACAGATGAAAATTATTGCACTTGTCCAAAGGCCGGCAAGATAGAACAATTTTTCTGGGTCTGTTGGTATTTTTAGAAGACCTAAAGATAATGACAATCACCCAAATGACAATGACCTAAATAAATGGGCTGTTAGTCATTTTTAAATTTGGGTGATTGATTCTTCACAAAATTTTACATAGCTTGTGGTTTTCTGTCCTTATTTTGCATAAATAAAAACCCTTGAGTAATTCTGAAACTTTATCATTAACAAAAATTGTTTTTTTAAGTTTCTTTATTTTAATTTATTTTTGAGTGCCCTTGATGCAGGTTAAAATGAAACAGAGTTTTATTTTTTAAAGGACATTTCACACATTTGAACGATTTTTTATTTCCATTTGACGATGAATGTGTGAAATTGTTAATGTGGTAATATGGATATTTGACAAGGGTTTACGTTAGAAACGTAAAGCCAATCGAACGATAAGTCGAAAAATAGTGGAACACTTTTATACAAGAAAATGAGTGACTTACTTTCGTTCTCTTAAGTTTTCTTTCGACATCGTGGGGCAGGCAGTTAATTTAAAGTAAATCAAGGTGACCTGACCTAAAATAATTCCACAAAATAAACAAATAAACTCTGAACAAAAATTAATAACTCAGAAATTTAGTTTTATTACAAAGTACGATTATTCATTCCTACATATTTCACCGCTTTTCTTCCCAATATGCTGTACTCCAGAAATGTATTAAATTTATTTAAATTATAAAAAAATGTATGATAATATAATAACAAGAAAGAGAAGGACAAATTCAAGGATAATTTGATGTGAATCTTATAAGACAATGTTTAAGAAAGTAAGCAGATAAGATTAATAAAGCACCTTTAAAGGATAATAAAAATACAAATTAAAGGGTAAACATCGATAAGCCATAACATGCTCAAGAAATATCAAACATTATGATACATATTTTTGCTGTTTATTTTCTTATTATACTTCAGCTTCAATTGTAAAAAGGTATTTAGAGTAAAAAATTGTGTTAAAAATAAATGACAAATGCACGTATCCTTTATAGATACGTTTATGTATATATAAGTTTATACGAAGTTGCAAAAACGTAGATAAAACTTTATTTGAATATCTGATGGATCAGCTGCCAAAGCGTGGAAATATCATATATGTACATGAATTAATTCATACATGCATGACAAATTGTTTGGTATTCTTTATATATTACTTCGTAATATTTTTAAATATAATTTAATATTCAATCTATTTAAATTTAAAATTTATCACGGAAATAAATTTTAAATAATATGCAATTTTTTTGCCAGCTCTAATTTTAGTTAATTTTGATTGGCATAAATATATTTAAAACTAAAGCAATGCCTTAAATAAATAATTAATCTTTATTTAAAAATAAAATATAATTTATTTAAGAATTTAAAATATGAAATAGTTTGTTTGTTATTGTGGGATAAGCACGTCTAGGTCCATTTCATTGCTGCTTAGGCAAGTCATCAGTAGACTTGGCGTGCAGCGTTGGATATTAAAAAACAATCGTGAAAATTTACGCTGTTACTTTCAAGGCAGCTGTAAATAGTTAAAACTTCTACAAAAGAAGCAAAAAACTAATATAAAACTAAACAAACTTGTAGTTAAGTCCCCTTGTTGGTTGTTAATAAAAACGTCTTTTTTGATATTAAAAGTGTTAAAATTTGTCTAGACATGTAGTTTAATGGCATTCGTAATAATAAATCAACCATTTATTTTGAATTTTTTGTTAGTTACGCCTTTTTGTATTTACCTAACGATATGTGTGCAAATTTGTAAAATTTTTATTAAATTTTAGAAAATTAAAAAATATCTCCCATCCAGAGTAGCAAGCCGAGCAAAAAATTTCGGCGGCGGCTTAAAGACGATTTGTTTAAGCATTTGAAAAAAATTTTTAACCCAGTCTGTTTTTAGAAAAATACGTGAATTATTGAATCACCACATTGTAACATTATTTATTTTGCAATAGTTTGAATATTGCTGTAATTGATATCCTAAAAAATAGTTTCGTAAATTATTTGTTAAATCATAGAAACATATTCTAGATTATCAGCTCAATTATGAATAAAATTTCGCGAGAAATTTCTCATTTTTGAAATTAGAATTTCTTTCCCTATTACTTGCTATTAGTTGGAATTTTTCCCCTGGAAAAATTTCTCGCGGAATTTTATTCATGATTGCCTTCTACATAAATTTTATTTAAGTTTTCGGATTGAATTAAAAATTAATTACTTTATTGGAACACTGATACGGATCAACAAACAAAAAGTTTTGAACAATTAATTATCAAAAAGTCGCCTGACTGCTTAAACAAAAAAGTCAATGTAAACGTCCATGTATTTAAGAACGGACTCCAAAAGAAAACGTAAGTGTTGTCGCAGCTACGTTACCATTCACATAAACATTTTCTTTTTATGTGGAAGCAAAAACAACTATCTTTCCGGGACGCTCGCTATCATATTAAATACGAAATTTATAAAATTATAAAAAATAAAAGACAAAATAACGGCTGAGTATAAGCCGCCGATAAGCCGAGTAGTTCGGCGGCGGCTTGGCTTGTCGAAAAAAATCGGCGCCAGCCGCGCCGGTACGGCTTGCTGCTCTGCTCCCATCATACACAAACGGCAAGTTACCCACGCACTTCAAATACAGAAATGGGAAAATTAATTATAATCAAAAGAACAACAACAAAAAAAAAACAAACTCAGATGTGCAATGTAATCCCTAGACCAGTGTTGCTAGATTGCAGAAATAGAAGTGATAAAATGTTCTACAGCCCACACAGCAAAGTGCTAAAGCATTTTTAGTTTCTCTTGTTTCTTAAGCAGGCACTGTTGCCAACTTTTTTCCAACAAATATCGCTAAAGTAGACAAGGAAATAGTTAGAATATAGCTAAATTTCAAAATGACTTGAAAATTTAGCGATAAATAGCTACTTTACAAATTTCCCTACAAATTTTATAAAATACCAAATAAAAGTAATGTAATAGTTTAATAAAAGGCTTATTTTATTAAAAAAGATATGTGTACATATTTTAGGCCTGCACAGATATACCTATTTGCACCAGTTTGGTTTGTGTCGGTTCTGGTATGTACAGAAACGTATGCTATTTGCCGTTTCTGTTACTTCGGTTAAAAAATTTCGGTTAGCTAAAAATTTCTTCATATTATAGAGTAAAAGTAGTGCTGACAAACCTGCTGGTTTTTGTATTGTGAGTTACCGTTTTGTTACTTATGTATAAAAGCATTTATCAAGAGGGATGTTATGCTGGACATTACATTATCTCCCCTTTAAACCTGCACAGTTGTGTCGATATTCAATCATCTCTTTTGTATAGTTTGCTTCATATACTTTCACCGCTTCTAAGCAAGCTTACATTTTAAAGCGAATTATGATGAACAAAAAATCGCTAAGATTATAGCTGAATTGGCAAGAGTGTAAGCGGCCCATACACTTGCAATAAAATTGTGAATTTATTGTATAGCATATAATTTCTATGGTGTATATCATAGTCATAGGTGGGACAATAAATTTTTTCATAACTAGGAAAATAGAAATATGTATATGTTGCCAAATTTTAAAGAATTATGTTAAGTTTTTTACTTTGAGAAAAATTTCGCCATATTTTTTGAAAGATTTGTATCAATCACTCCATAGTATAGGTCAAAACAAAAATAATATCGACGCTATTGCGTAAATTATATGAGATTTTACCTTTTTACGGAACCCCAACGATGTAAACAATAACATATTCAATAATATTGTATGTACCTATAGGCTGCTTGGAATATTTAATTTATAAATTTTGAATCCAGCCGAGAATGGAATACCAAGAAAGAAAAAAATCTTTAAGAGTGAAATAGAGTATTTAAGTAAAAATATACTTATTTTCTAAATAGATAAATCAGATGAACCGATTTAATTAACAGATATACTAATTACACACAATTACTGAAACATAATCGTATAAACGACAACTCAAGTCTTGGGCTCACTGTAGCTTTGACTAATTAACACTATCAGCTCCTAAAAATAATAAAAATTAAAATAAGTTTTGTTAATTTAATATTTCAAATGGTGTACTTTAATATATTTGTACCCACATGTGTATCTCACTGCAGTTCAGTTAAATTACTAAACTAGCACTTATCATTATTTTCCAAATCTTTAGTGCTAAACGAAGAAAAGAAGTGCTGAATCTATCACTAAAAGTGCTAAAATGGCAAGCCTGCCCTAGACTTTTTAAATGTCATTCATAAAAGAGATGCCTGTAACAATTTCATATGACGATGAATGCATCCTTGCATCAGTGTCAATTGTGAGTTTCTATTTGCGGTGATGTTTTGTTCCAACACAGTTGCAGTCAGTCATATATTCATAAATATATATGTATGTATTAAAGTCCTGCACAAGAGGGATTTTTCAAATGCTTTACTACAGTGAAATCTTTCAAAAGAAACGCTAAATAACACTCTTGGCAAGACATTTGCTTGCGTTATTGCAGATATAGTAGTAAAGAAGAAAATATTTCTTGAAGCAAGAATTTGTGATTCTTGTTTTTTCCTACGCACATACATGCGCGTATATAAACGTTATGCATGGACATACATACATACCTACATAAGTTGTGTGTATGCTCTTTTATTTTTCTGCGCACATAGAAAAATACAATATACACGAACACCAATGCATCCATCGTGCTTCGCTTATAATACGACAGCATTTATTATTGCTTTAGTATAATTATTATACTATAATACATGCCAAGAGAATACATTTAAAAAACAAGATGTATTTACATTTCAAGGCTGTTTGCGCAGGCCTCTAGTATGTATGTAGGTATGCAATTACCCGTCGAGCATTTATTTCCATTTGCTATTAATGACATTTACCAGCATTAGCAATTGTTTCTGTTGGTCATTGCAACAAGTTCCTTATTCTGTTTGTATCACCATAATATTGTCTACATTTAATACAAAATTTGTAAGGATGTCATTGCTTGGTATATGGTCAGAGAGTAGAAAAATTATGCAGTGATTTTAATACAATTTGTGCCACATAAAATGAATATCTCAAATCAAAGGGTCATTACAACAAATGCTAAGACAGATGATGTCTCTTTCATAAGGTTAATATTGTGATGAATTATATCAAATTTCTTTGATAACTATTTAACTTATTGTTGCGCTAAACAAAGCTTCAGACTAAATTTAATTGCATCTGTGTTAGATTATTGAAAGCATCAACTAAAACGTTAAGTATATCATGGATATAAAACTATTTTTGGGCCAGAAGATGTAGCAAAGAGTACTCTCGAAGAGTCGGAAGCATGGGCGAAGCTAAAAAATTTTTCTGTAGGTGGCATTACTCCAGGTGATTTTCGTGAGTAATTTTAAATTAGATAATTAATAGCAGGCAATTTTTAATAATTGTATGGGACAACAGCAACGTGGCCAATGCCCCTTCCCCACAAGGTCCTTTTTATGGCTATTTTATATGGTATTTGTAGTCATAAAGTTTCTGGAATCTATCAAAAAACTGTTAACTTTTTGAACTATTACAAAAATTAATTTTATTTTTTATTTATTTATTATTATTATTGAAGTCTACTGATGATTTGGTTTAAGCGCCAATGAAATACGTATATGGACCAAGCTAAACCACAAGCAAATAAATTTCAAATTGGGGTGTGATTATGACAATATGTCGAATAATAAACTTCTTAAATTATTATTTTAATTATTAAATATTGGAGGCTATTCTGGAAAATGCATCGAGGAAGTGAAACTTTGCATTAAAAGCAAAACAAATTTTCAAAAATTGTTTTTGTTTGTCATACATTTCTTAAATGAAAT